>JAYDZK010000169.1:48579885-48631275 GCA_034509185.1 Euphonia xanthogaster
AAAAAAAAAAAAAAAAAAAAAAACAAAAAAAAAAAAAAACACAACTATGGAATATAAGCATTAGCCCAAAAAAAAAAAGGCAAAAAGAAAAGTCATGCACCTCTCACTACCTGTTGTTTCCCATCAGCAGACACCACCAAAAACAGGACGCCATAGACAAGTAATGAGGACCACCCTCTGGTCCTCACCAAAGTGTACTGTAATTGTAAGCTAAATTGTGTTTACTTCACAACAAAGAATCCCCCAGCAACTGATAACCTAGAGGAAGGCATCCTCACAGCTGAAGGAACATTAAAATAGCTGTTTCCATACCTCCCAACAAAAACGACCTAACACGCCATGCTGTGGTCTCAGCACATTGGAATGATGATTAAAAGGGAGGTATAGATAACCAAGCTCTCAGGAGACAGAAATAACGCCCAGCACGGAGCCTGACAGCCCACGCTGCCCAGCCAGTGACCCTGCTGTTTTCATGGGATGACAGTGCAAACCCAAGGGCTGTAAGCAGTGTCCCGAGGCTGCTCCAGAACTGCAGGCAGTACACAAGGCTGCTCCAGAGGGTCACCAGAGCCAGAAACCCCACGTGTCACTCCAACAGCTCGCAATGGGTCCCTAACACCGGGTTAAACCAAGCAGCTTCAGCTCCCACTGCAAGACAGCCCCACGAAGCTTTCACATACAATACAAATATATTTGAGCACATACTTCACAAACTGCCCAGCACATGGAAAAAGAAAAGAAAAGTAGATAATTCCTGCCCAAAATCTACCAAAGAAGACATTTCTAAGCAACAAACAGGAAGGCACTTAAAGAAAAAAAGACAAGGTAAATTTATGAACACAAATAAAATCACAAACTAGATTTACTGCAGCAGGTTTTGTTATGAGCACAGATTAGGTCTTTGAATTTTTAAGTGGTTATAAAGAAAATGGAATCCACAAGTTGATGTTAGCCATCTGCTCCTTTTTCTCTGACCAAATTAGAACTGTTATTAGGCTCACTTGCACTTGTGGAGGTGATTCACAGGATATAAGGTCAGAGGGATTGCTGTGCTCAACTAGCTTAATCTTCTGCATAACAGAAGAGCCATCCCCACAAAAAAGCCCCTCTGCATACCAGAAAGGAAGCAGAGACAACAGATGTCAGAGACCCTGCACAGGCACAAGTAAACAAGATTGCTCGGACAGAGAAGGAAGCCAAGCCATAAACTATACATATGCAAGTAGCTCTCTTGTAGTTATGGCAGAGTTTCAAATCAGGCAGACATCAAAAACAACCTTGTTTGTTTGGGGTTTTTTTTGTTTGAACATCTTCAGGAAACAATGCTCACAGTACAAAAGAAAATGCTATTTTGTTCTCTGTGACAGGCAGGTAAAGACAGCAGCACTGAAAAGTTATTCACAACACTAAATTTTTCTGCCCACTCATATTCCAATGTCTCTTCTAGCCCAACTCTTTCAGTCAGAAGTTTTCCTATTTTTCTTTTCCAACAGCCCAAAGGCTGCAATCCTAACCTCTCCTCACTCCCTGTCTTTTCACTCCAAATATTAAAGCTGTTCCTGATTCACCCCCTCAGAACTGCCTCTCTTACCCAAACTCCTAGATTCTATCATCACTCCTCTCTAAAACTCTCTAGGTCAACAGCTAATCACAAACAGAAGCCAATTCCTGAGATTTAAATACTAATACCTGGCTCCCACATATAACTACATGCTCCAGTTTCCTAAATTGAAGACTAAGAATGCTTGGCCTCCCACATACCAGTGGATGCCCCATTAGTGCCAGCTGCTGCCCACATCTTCTCTGGCCTCTCACTGCATCTCCCACCCCATCCCAGCACACAGTCACAGGCTACAGGTAGCTGGGTATGCCCCAGGTTGTCCTTCACATGCACAGGCTGACTGGCATATTTGACTGGTATGTTCACACAACCTCTAGCTGCTTACTTAGCTTTATAACACACAATTAGGTTTATGAATACTAGATTAAACTTCCACTAGTTCCTACAAGTTGAACTAGTTGTGCAGGGAAAATAAAAAAAGACAGGAAGACAAGTCTAATAAGAGTATCCCACTTTCCTTGTGAAAATCGATTTAATCAACAGATTTCAAAAAATGGTACGCTGTTAACATTTTCAAAATTACACAAGTGCTATTCAGATGTTTCTGAAGGGAAATTAACCAAGCATCTCTGGATACAGACCGTGTAGGACCCATTTCGGTGGCAGCAGTATGCAGACTACAGTTATTTAAAAAGAAATAGAATTTATAACCCCATGGAGTTTATATCTTTCAGTCCAGTGTAGAAGACAATCATAATATAATACCTTGAGCAGTTGAGCTATGCAAAGGCAAGCTGTTAACTTTCTCAGTTTGATTGCTTGAAACCTCTGACAGTATTTAGAAATCCAGCCTTAAGACAAAAAAATAGCATATGTATCCTAAGGGGAAGAAAAAACCCACTTGTTTTCACAGTTGTATTTCATCTATGGAAGGTAATAAAAAAATAAACTTTCCAATTATAATTAACTCAGAAATTAAGAAAAAAGGTACAGAAGTGTCCTTACAAAGTCCTAACACACTATCACTTGGAACAAGATTTTTACACCTAAAACAATGAGCGTGTATAGTTTACACACCCAGGGCAATTTTGTGACTCTTATAATCATTGTAATATCAATGTAAGTTTTCTAGCAATTTCATGTGGATGTCTCAAGTTTTAAGCAAACTTTCACCTCTATGAATCCACTGCTTTCTGCATTGTTCCTGGAAAGTTTAGTAAAATTTTGAGTGAAGTGTTTTTGTAAAAAGTACAGTATGGTAGAGGCCAGGAGGCATCTTTGGAGATCATTTGTCTAATCCAGCTCCCCAGTCAAAGCAGGTTGCCCAAGGCCATGTCCAGTCAGATTTTTAACATCTTCAGTGACAGAGACTTCGCAACCTCTCTGAACAACCCAAGACAGGTTTTAACAAAAATTGACTTTCCTGTGTTTCAGTTTGCACCCCCTCCCTCTTGTCCTTTCAATGGCATCAGAGGAGCCTAACAACCTTCTTTGCACCATCCTTTCAGATATTTATAAGCTTCAGTAGCGTGCCTTGGATTCTGATCCTTTTCTTCTGGCTGAACTGTCCCAGCTCTGTCTTTCCCACGGGGGAAATGCCCTAGTCCCTTCATCGCCATCACGGCCCTCACCCCAGTATACTCTCATCTCTCCTGTACTGGGGAGCCCAGAACTGGACCAAGTACTCCAAGTGTGGGATCACCAGCACTGAGTAGATGAGAGCACATCCAAGAACATGCAGCAGGCTCATGTCTAAAGGAATTACAGAGAAAGGAAGCAAGCTCCTTTTTCACAAACTTGCCAGCAGTATGCCCAGGTAGCCAAGATGGTCAATGGCACCCTGGCCTGTCAGAAAGTATGGCCAGCAGGTCCAGGGCAGTGATCATCTCCCAGTACTTGGCACTGATGACACCACACCTCAAATCCTGTATCCAGTTTTCAGCCCAACACTACCAGAAGGACATTGAGATGCAGGACTGAGTCCAGAGAATAGCAACAGTGAAGTGTTTAGAGCTCAAGTCTTATTGAGGAGCAGCTGAGGGAGCTGGAGGTGTTTAGCCTGGAGAAAAGGAGGGTCAGGGGAGACCTTACCACTCTCTACAACTGCCTAAAAGGAGGATGTAGGCAGGTGGGGCTCAGTCTCTTCTCCCAGGTAACAAGTGACAGGGCAAGAGGCAATGGCCTCCAGTTGCACCAGGGGAGGTTTAGGCTAGATATTAGGAAAAACTTCTTCACTGGAAGGATGGTCAAGCATTAGAACATGCTGCCCAGGGAGGTGCTGGAACCACCATCCCCTAGGAGCATTCAAAGGGCATGTGAGCATAGCACTTGGCAATATGGTTTAGTGAAAAGCTAAATAATTTCACTTAAACTATGTAACAAAGCTTCTACACACTTCTGTTCAGCTTATAACAATTGACTAGCACATTTCAATTCTTCACAACTAAGACTCATACCAAGTGATGCTACCCTTACAAATTCCTGGGCAGGCAACACTTGGAAGATAGAACCAGGGGAAACTTGCACACCAATCTTGACAACCAAGTTAAGCTCAGTCTTCACAGAAATCAAATAGACAAAGGAAGTTTAAAAAAACAGAAATTGTTTATTTTGTTTCTAGACAGGCCAAGTCTGAGCTTCTTTGGCTATTCCATTATTTTGTCAAGGATCATTCACTGATGCTTGTAAATTATTTACCTTAGCCTATTAACCTTTGTTATTACTAAGATGAAACCTGAAACATAGAAGGTTTAAAGGAAGCCCCTAAAAGTCACATAGTGTAGTAGTGCTCTAAAGATGAAGGAGAAGCAAGCAGAAAGAATAAACAGGATAACTAAAGAATTTAAATCCAAAATATTTGTTAGTGCAAGCTACACCAAATACTCTCACTTCTATCCCTAAAACAATCCAGAAAGTTCACTACAGAAATGGTGACCGTAAGTTTGCCTGCTTTTAGCTTCACATAACCAACACAAAGAATGCTAAATGTCTTATACTGCCACTCAGCCCTAGTGAGGAAGATCAGGTGAAGGGCAAGTCCAATTCTTGAGATAAATTACTTCCTTTCCCAGTTACATTCCTTTGCTGGCCAAGGAATATTGCACCACCAGGGAAGGTTCCACACCTTGGGTGCAGAACCAAAATGCTAAACAAACTTTTGAGAATTTTGCTCCTGACAAAATTACAGTTCTTCTAGCAGTAAGAAGAAACAGTCATAAAGGTGTCTTAGCCACTTTGTGTTTTTAGTGAGACATCTTAATGGAGAAAAAAATAAAAGAGAAATTGGAGTAAAGTATTATGAATGGTCCCTTCTTATGGCTTCTGGCAAACATAAGATTTTCTTTTGTCATTTGATCAGAACAGCACTAAGTTGAGGCACTGCTAATCCTATATCCTAATTAAACTCTCATTTCCTTTCCCAGCTTAGTCATTAATTAGTCCCCAAAGCTGAACCCCCTCCTGATTAACTGCTCTGAAAGTACATAAATTCTGCTTGGGAATTGCAGGACAAATATCTGGAACACATTAAACCAGGTATTTATGCAATCAAGCAAGCACTGATGACCAGTGTGAGCCCACTGAGTATTTCCCACTTCAATATAGAAAGACCCTTAAGGATATACTGCTCTCAATAGTGTGAGAAGATAATCAGCTCTCATAAGACTCCACCTGGAGTACTGCTTCCAGCTCTGGGGCCCCCAGCACAGGGAGCTGTTGGAGCAGATCCAGAGGAGGCAACAAAGATGATCTGAGGGCTGGAACATCTCTCCCATGAAGACAGGCTGAGAGTGCCAGGGTTATTCAGTGGGAGAAGAGCAGCCTTCCAGTACTTAAAGGGGAGCTACAAGAAAAATGGGGAGGGAGACTATCAGGAAGTACATTGATAGGGCAAGGAGTAAATGTTTGAAAGGGAAAGAATATATTTAGATTACATATAAGGAAGCAATTCTTTGCTATGAGGGTGGTGAGGCATTGGAACATGTTGCCCAGAGAAGCTGTGGATGCCCCATCCCTGAAAATGCTCCAAACCAGATTAGATGGGGCTTCAAGCAACCTCACATAGTGGAAGATGTCCCAGCCCCTGACAGGAAGTTTGGAACTAGAAGGTCTTTAAGACCCCTTCCAACCCAAACTGTTGTATAATTCAATGAAAATACAGCAACAGAGCAGTCAAAAGGAGACCAACCAAAGTTCAAAGCCTACCAAGCCTTTGGCAGAACCTGAGCCATAGGCTTTCAGCTGCCCATTGTTTAGGCAAAGGATTAGATGCACACATCCAATTCAAAAAAATGTTTTTATTATTTAATGACAAGCTTTGAAGAGAACTGTGGTAGAGCCTGTGCAAATGTAGAGTTTGATTTCTGTCACTCTAACATCTCAAGTGGTTTTGTGTACAATTTGGAATAGACGCATCACCTTTACCTTTGTAGAAACTGGCTAAACAACAAAAAAAGATCACCTAGTGAAAATAGATAATTACATGTCATATTAGTACTGCTGCCTCTGGCAACAGTAGATCTGTCACATTCACAGGTATAATCCTGTCCTGGGTGCTTTTTCAGAGAGGGTTCTTTTGCATGCCTTCCTAGTGCTAAAGTCAGGCAACAAGCAGGCTCAGGATTCAGATTTTTTTTTTGCCCTCTGCCAGAAGTCAATGTCCCTGCAGCAGACAAGTGGTGTCTATGCCTCAGCGAGGACAGAGCTTGCAGCCTGAATGTTGCTAGCCTGAGGATCAAAATGATCATAACCACCAGTGCAACAAGAAAAATGAGTGCACAAGTATAAACTGGCTATAAAAGCCAAGACAAGCTTATGGAATTAAGAGTCCACAAAAAGACAGATATAATTTATGGCTGAAGAGATCCCTGAACTCAAACCAGAATGTGAAAATAAGGTATTTTAGAGGACGCACCATTAAAGATGTGCTTATGGAAGAAGTATTAGCTCATGCTATCTACCTGTTGACACCATTACATACAATGATGAGAAAATTATGGCAACTGCATGGGAGATCAACTCTTTGCCAGCAAGAAAGGAAAGCTATACGGCAAACCAAAATACCAAGTACAGCCTCTGTGGCAGACAAAAGCATTCAATGCAATACAAAATAATATTTTCCTCAATTCAGTGGTTTATCTTGAAACTCAGAACACTTTTAATCAATAAAAATAACTTTCCAGTGTCATAGTAGACTAAGATCAGTCCTTAACCCCTATCCCAGAAAAGGCCAGGATAAGATCACCATTTCTGGGTCACATAAGGCAAGGGGGAAATTCTTCTAAGGCTTTGGCACCTCCACCCTCACCCCACCCCAGAAGAAAAGCTATTTGCAAGTAGCGTCAAATAGTATTTCTAGCTACAGTTTTACCGAACAAGTATTTCCCAATATCCCAAGATGCACGCTATAATCATAGCTAGAACAAGAGCTGTGCTTAAAACTGGGGTTCAGTACAACATCCCAGTCTGAAGTTACCCCTCAGCACCTTCTCTGCACATGCCCAGCTCTCCAAAGAGCCAGGCACACATTAGTTCTGTCAGACCTACCCATGCAAACACTCCCAAGTACCAGACAGCTCTGATGAAGCAAAGCCCAACTGCTCCAACACATTTGAGCAACTTGTGAAGGGTCTACATTGATTTGCTACTGCTCAGAGTAAAGGGTCAAATGAGGGAGAGAAAAGAGATGGGGTAGGGAAAAGATGCGTTCCAAGAAGCATACAAAAAGACTAGCTCTCTATGAAAGAAAAGAAAAACTCATGTGGTTGCCCAAAGGGGTTAAGAGAAGCCAGTTTTCTATTTAACATGTTTTTGCACTTCTGAGTGAGAAAGCTACTACAACAAATTAACTTCATACACATTTACAAGAATTGCAAAGTTTCAATAAAATGATGAATTTAATTTACCACAAACTATAAAGCTCAGTGTCAAAAAAACCTCAGCAACATATTCCACACTCTTCAGGTTATGCAGATAAATGTAACACCTCAATGAAGGTAATAAAAGACAGATCCTAATTTCTGAAACTAAAACATTACCTTTCACAGGTAAAGGAAAGAACAGGTGGTATGGACAGGGTCAAATAAACAGAACAAATCAAAAGGTCATCTAAAGATGCTGCTGTCGTCATATGACTTGTCTTTGAATCTTTAGCTTTGTGTACTATAAACTTGATGTGGGGAAAAAGTGGGGAATGCATCTAGAAAGTACTTTTAACTCAATTTTTTTTTTAATTCATTTCTACAAATCAAAAAGCAAAAAAAGTTTACCTTCAACACTCTGCATTGCTAACTATCTCAAATAGCTTCAGTATTTCTCAGTTTCACCTGCATCACACAAGGTAAAACCAAAAGCAATGTTATTGATGAAATTAGCTACAACTTTTAAGTTGTCCCACTTTAACATACCATCTTAAACCACTATAATATAAATATAGTTGAAAACCTTTAACAGCTTTAATACTAAAGTTATTACAAGATTTTTCTGCAGCTGTTTGTTCCTTTGGACAACAGCCCTAAAAACTAAATCACAAAACCACTTATTTCTTTTAAGAAACATCTCAAACACCATTTTCATCCCTGACACAATGACATAAGAAGCTTAATTCACATAACACAGATTAGACCTTCATACCTGAAGATCTCTGATTTCACTGTACCAACTACCACTTCCAATTTTCCACAGGACTGCTACACTAAGGCAACTCTTAAAGTTACAGTATTTCCTTGTCCAGAACACAATAGCAAAGCAGCAGCACAAAAAAGAGAAACAAAACTTTTTAAACTGCAAAGAAGCAAGGAAGTGGGAAACAGTAGTAAGGATGTACAGAAGGGCATTTGAACTCATGCACACTGCTGTCTGAAGATCATGGAACAAGCTGCAACACACTGTTCACATTTCAGGCTGTCCACCACTGACAGACAAGCAGAAGAATGACCCCTCACCAAAACCAAGTGCTCATGAAGCCTACTACAAAGGGAGAAAGGAAAGAATTCCTGCAGCTGTACACACATCTGCAAGCTGGTGTAGCAGAACAAAATGCATCCTAAATGTCAGTCCCCTACCTACCTGCTACTTGCCCAGACAGCACAAGAGACATCATCACGGTCCAACAGGCTTGGAAATGAAAATTCATACTGATGAGCAATTCAAGTGGCTGGAAAATACACAATCTTCTTTTTCCTCATAGAATGATTCTACTAAATACTGCCTGTGATCCCCCTCAAAGTTACAAAGTCCAGCTAAGAGCTCTGGAAGCGCTTAAAAGGCAATACAGACATGCTTTATCCTGCAGCATCTTTTCAGTCCAGCCATGTACTGGCATGACTGGCTTCACAAAATGCCATTTGCAGACTTCAGTTTATTCAGAAACAGAAGGCTCAAATTTTGTAAATGACAAGTGAAAGCTGAGTGAAAGGGGAAAAGTGCAAAGGAATAGTCAGAGTAGACTTCTAAAGAGGCTAGGGGAAAAGGCAATATATGTGAAGATTTTTGCTCTCAAAAGAATTAGCATAATTAAGAGATGACTTAGCAACCTTTTATGCGTATTTCAATTTTGGTGCATTTAATTATAACCTTCTACATGAGGGAGAGATGCGTCTGCAGCCCTGCAGAGATAAGTATATATTATAAACAACAACTTGTTTAAAACTGAGCAAATAAAAGCTCAGAAACTTTAGTCTTGTCACATTGTTCTACTCTTTCTATTCATGTGACAACACTTCACTGTTATTCCTCAAGTCTTTACATGGCTGCAAAAAGGAAAAGCAATTAATACTGACTACCAACCTTCTAATCCCTCAAAAGCAGAATTTTTAGCTCTTAAGAGTTATTTTTATTAGTTTAACAAAAACAATAGAATGAAATTTGGGCTCAGTAAGGGAGCATTAGAAGATGACACAGAATTCCAGCTGCTCAGTTGTAATAACTACACCTCTTAGACATGAACATTATTAAAAAAAACATGGAAATCTTCAAGAAAAACTTGAATTTCTACCATTTGTTCTCTAATTTTAGCATATTAGAAGAGGCTATGCAAGAAAACAGTATATGAGGATACTAATTTTTGGGAGAGAAGGAAGAATTAGGAAAGACTAAAAGTGCCCAAGGATGAAACATGCATGTTTGTATTTATTTTATCAACTATGACACAAGTTGTTAATCTGGATCATGTCAGTCTCCAAACCACAGGACAACAGAAAAGAATTTGAGGAGGAGGAAGATGCAGAGAGAAAGTAGTTATCAGTTAAGACAAAACCTGATGAGTTAAGACCCAAATGCAGAAGTGTCATATTATAAGAAGATCAGGAAAAATAAAACAAGTCTGAGAAATGGAAGATATCAAATAACTTAAAAGAGGTATTTAAACATAACAAAAGGAGAAAAGCTGAAGGTTACACAAAAAAAACACCACAGCAGCAGCAAAATCATAATTGTGCAAAGTTAAAAAACACACACCATCTCACTTACCTATATCAGGGAGATTTCCCCAAAAAATCAGTTTCTTTGACAACATAAGACACTGGTTTGGAACTTGAAATTTCTTAACTACAGTTTTGGTTTGCTTCTTGCAAAGGTGAATGCACAGTAATTCACTTATACTGGCATGAGAACACAACAGGTGAAAAAATGTGCAAAGATAGAAACAAGAAAAAAGCTTCTTTGATTTATCAGACACAAGAAAGCACTCTTCCACTGCAAAGCAGTCAACAATAAAACAAGAGAATCAGAGGCTATTTGTTTCAAAAGTCTTCAAGAGCTAGTGCTAAGCAAGCAGAGCATTTCCCCAATACCTGTTGCTGTTTGAACCATTTTACACGAACTTCTACCAACTCTAGCATCAATTTTGCTCTGCTCCCCCAGACTACACTATGAAAAATAAGATGGCTAGAGATTTATTTATAGTGTCACATCCAACTTTGAATTGAACAAAGAGCAATGGCCCTGGCAGGACTGCATGCTAAACTACTGAACTGATGAAGAACATTTATTTTTCCTAATTCCTCCAGCCACTGATAATTTGTATACACAGATCTGTTTGGTTCTGTTTGGATTTGGTAGGGCTGTTTTTTTGTGGGGTGTTACATTTAATGGCTAGAGTAAATTTTTTTGGCTAGTCTCCCATCTTACAGAAAAAGAGCACATTCACACTGTCAAAACAGTAGCAAATTATTTACCTGATATTACTCTGCTGTGTATAATGTTCAAGGATATTGAGCAGGACAAGGCTGATAGAATATACATGTTGTCGCTGAGTTCTGACTCACCCTCTGGAGGGTGACAGCTACCCTGTCACCCTTCAGCAAGCATGCAGAGGGGACTGGAGACAGGGCACGTGCAGGAATAAGGAACACCATGCCAGGACTTCAGCAAAAGGGGCTAGCAAACATCCCCTGCTCCTGCTGATGCTGGCTGTGAGCCAGCCTCACTGCTCCTGCCGGCTCCCTCAGTTGATGCCAGGAGAGCACTGCAAGCAGCAGAACACTGCACTTGCTAGCAGCTGGCCAGGACCATTTCAAGATGCTGCAAGCACTCCAAGCAAGTCTGCATGCCTCAAACAGGTTTGAGAGTCACACTTGATAAAGAAAGGCACAAGGACACACTGTCATCCAAACCATGCTCCCACAAGCATATTGCTAAACCAAACTTTGAATTATTTTCAGATATATTTAAGTTTGTTTCAGACCAAGAGTCCATTTCTACCACCTGAAAAATTTTGGAGCATAGGGTTTTTAAGCTCATGCTCTTGCAGAGAGTTTTTCTCTCAGCTTTTCTCTCAAAAAAAACATTACAGTTGAAGATGTAATTTAAGTAAGCAGGCTTTTTCATTCCCATTGGGGGACAGTGGCAAGGATTTGGGAATTAAAGAATGAAACTGAGTTGGAGAAGAATGGAGACAGGGAGTTAGAAAGTATTTTCATTTTTCCTTCTTGTTTCACTCTATCCTCTACTAATTGTCAGTAAGTTAAAAAAATTCCCCTCAATCAAGTCTGTTTTGCCCACAGTTCAAACTGGCAAGTGATGTCCCTACCCCTATTTCAACCCACAAGCCTTCAGTCTTATTTTTCTCCCTTTGCCCAATTGAGAGGAGAGTGAGGGCGTAGTTGGGTGGGCATTTGGCAGCTACTAAAGTCAACCCACCGCAGGGGCTGAACAGCAAGCTTGTTATGCGGAGAAAGACAATATTAACTGCAAGAAGGCACAATTACAGCAATTTACACAGAAAAATCTTTCCCTTTAGCTCAGAGAAGAATGTCCAATAAGACAGCAAGCTAGCTGACCTGGCCATAAAATAATTCCAGCTCAACTCCTGAGGACAAACTGTTAAGAGTTATTTTTATTACTTTAAGAAAAACAATAGATGACACACAAAAAAAACCAAACAAGCCACCAAATACATTAAAAAAAAAAACAGAGAAGCAAGGTGAATGCTCTATAAAGTCTTTTATAGTATTGCTCACTATAACAGAAATCATTGGATTCTAATAAGTTAAATAGCACTGTTTTCTGATTTTAATCCATTGTAAAACAAAGTATCTTGGAAAGTTACTATCTTGCATTATCAGCAATACCTTGGTTTCTCTTTCAGATACAAACCTAAAAAAACCATTTGGTTAAAAGAAGTTTTTCCCCCCTTACTGACAGGCAGATAAATTACTTAAAACTAAAAAGCACCTCCAACAGAAGGCTGGCACTGTGCACCAAAGTGGGAATAACTGACAGTTCAATTATTTTCAAGAATATACCACAGCTATATTAGAGACAGGAATGAAACTGCATCAAAATCAACTAAAAACACAAGAAGCATACTGTAATCGGTTTAATTCTGTCTAGGTATTAGGACTTGCAAGTCTTTCTGCTAACAATTTTCTTATAATCAGTTCTGTTCACTGATCAAAACCTGAAAGGATAAAATACTTGCTTCCATTTAACTGTATAGAACATTTACTGCTTGCTTAATACAGCAAAGTACACCATCATTTGATACTGAAGTTCACCAACTACATTTTCTCTCACTTTTATTAATGAGAAATGAGCTTGAACATTGTGGGAGACTCTACCCGCATTCAAGACTACTAAACAAAAGGTTGAGGCATGTTCCCACAGGAAAGTTATCTGTGTAACCCACACTTGGAACTTTTTTTCAAGCTACTGCAGTTACTGCTTGCAGATAAGATAAGGAATGCTTGCATGAGATTTTATGGCAACAGATATGGAAGTGATGGTAAGACATCAGGTGACAGAGTTTTATGGCTTTCTTCTACACAAGGCTAAGAATCCCAGCATATTACCCTTCAATCTCAACTTATCAGCAAGCTAAAGCCTACAACTTATCCACTGAAAGGAAAACCTCAACAAGAACTAGTAGCAAATTGTTTGGTAAAAAAAAAATACAATGCAAAACCTACATTTTAGAAAATAAAAAACAAACTGGATGCTATTTAGTAATACAGATTAGCTTTCAAATATTCAATTCCAAGTTCACAATTATTTGCAGCAGCTAAACAGATTGTATTAATTTGCTTTCTTCATTAGAAGTGGAGAAATGGCAACTAACCTTTTAGAAAGGGGTGTGCCTGAAAAATTTGGTAAAAACCTGCATAAGGACTTTAGGAGAGGAAAAAGTAGCTTTAGAGGGGATCTATTATTCTGCTTTCAGAAAGTAACAGCCTTACTACCTCTTTGCTACCTTAAAAGCAGCAGTGGAAATGTTTTCCATGTATATAAGGCAACTCTGGTCACACAAGCCAAGAAAATATTGATTTTACTATAGCTGAGCTGGGAGCAGAAGTTAATTTCAACAGTCTGCACAGAACGTTTAACGAATTGCTTTAAAAATATTCTGCATTACAAGGTATTAAACCAGCTAAGAACCTTTTAAAATAATCTGAAGCTTAAAATGATTGAGCTGTACAATTTTATCAGGGTAGAAAGTACAGCTGAGAGAAAGAGAAACAGTATTAAAGGCTGCACATCAGCAGCTCATAAAGCCAAGCAGGACAATTTCTCTCAATCGAGGCAGTGCTGAAGCCGTGATTTTGAGGAAAAAGCTCGGGGCAACCTCACAAAAGCACTGGGCTAGAACCAGTCACCAGCACAAGAGGGAATGGGCAGGGATAGGACCTATGCACTCCAAGTTGGCATATCGTATCACAGGCCTTAATTTGGAGTTAATCAGACCCAGGACAGTTAACCCCGAGCAACACCATCTCAATAAAGAGGAGCTGTGACATAACTACAGAACAAAATCCACAGTGGAGTGAAATTCAGCAAGACAGATACAACCACTCTGCTTCCATCTGCACAAAAGATCCGGAGTGCTCTGTTGACTGTCAATTATTAGCGAGGGCTGCCAGTGCACACTTGTGTGACAGCTTTGATTTGGGCAGACACAAGGACAAAGCTGTTGACTGTCACTCTGCACCGCGCGGAACTCAGACAGCACATTTCCCAATTTCTGCAGAGAACCCTCGAACCATTTGCTGCTTTTTTGAACGCTTCCACAGAAATTCATCTCCGCACGTAACAAGTGTCAGAGTGAAGGCATCTCCTTGCCCTGCAGCGCAAGCCCGGGTTTCACCCGCTGGAAGGCTCCGCCAGGGAATTACTGCAATTCGCTTTCTCAGCTGCTCGCCCTGAGAAGATCAGGGCGCTCCACCCAGACGCCACATAAATGAGGTCACATAGCTGACCACACTGCTGCCAATTCCTGCCCTATTCATCAGGGACGAGGGCAGGAAGCAGATGGAGCCCTCAAGTTAAGGGTCGCAACATTTCGGTGCGAACATTAAAGCGAGCCAGCGGCAGACAATTCACCGGGCCGGGGAGCGCGGTTTCTCCGCACGGCAGAGCTGAGTCACGGGCACCGCTCTGTCCCACACCGAGCACAGGGGCACAGCCTGCGGCCAGCAGCGAAACACTCCCCCGCTACAGCTTAAAAAGGGACTCCACTCCAGGACAACAGAAAATTTCCACTTTTTCAGTACCTATGTGCATTTAAGAGTTTAATATACATAAGAAGAGCTTTTTAAAGTCCTTCAGATCTTGAAAATAAGTACTCTTGAAGACCCAAAAGGCAAAGTGATGTAATTACTATGTAAACCTGTTTCTATTTACAACCATGCTGCATTTCAGAACACATACTTCACTTGCTGCCAAAAAGGAAATATACTATTTTCAAGAGTTTAAAAGCTAGAGTTGTTTGAAATCAAACAGATTTGAGGACCAACACAGCTGTACTAAACGACTAACAAGATCAAAGTTTACAGTAATACGAACAACACCACAAATATTAGACTATAGTAACAGCTTGTGTGTGGTCTCAATTTCAAGCTGCTATCAGTGCATGTATCTTGTGGGAACACAGACAAATACCTTCCTACCTGAAAGAAAGCTTATTGTTTATAGGCTAGTGCTTCTGAGATTTCCAGAGACACAAATGGACAGAAGCTAAATGCATAGTTTCAGAAGACATGCTCTTGAACTATCTATCTGCTTGAAAAATACCTCAGTCATGTCATTGCCATTGCCTTCTACTGCTATTGAAAAGTAACACTCATTTCAATCACTGGGACAGTGGCTGCACAGTTAATTCACACAACAAAATGTAAATTGATTGACCTCACTTTTGTTTATAACTGCATTACTATCATGACAAAATAATATCTAGTCACATAATGCTTCGATGCTAACATAGATAAACCAATTACTGCAGAGTGCTTTACTGGCTTCAGGAGTTGACGTTTTACAGAAAAAGTTCCACAAGGCAACCCGTGTCAGAAAGTGTCATAGAACCAGCAACTTTTTCTGCCTCTGTAACACACGTTAAGTAGCCTCCCCTCCAATAACAGGGTGATTTCCATCTGGGTAATGAGGCAATGGTGGTGAAAAAAAATATTTTATTAAATAATCACATCAAATAGTGCCACAACAGTAGAATATATGTATGTAAACACAAAATAACCCAATTATTTTCCTGCAACAGTTTCAGAAATTTTACTAGAACAACAGAAATTATCTTCCATGGCATGGGACAGCAATAAAGAAAACCCTTTTGTTTGAACAAGCAAAGAAAGTACAAGATCCCTTCTTTTTTCTCCACTTAGATAAAGAGTAAGCTTTGGCTCCAGTTAGGTACCAGTAGCCTACCAGTGCCACCACACTCCCAGTGCCTGTCACCAACTTGAGAGTTTAAGAGGTTGTTAAGAGATTAGACTGTTGTAAAGAAGGTCATCCCACCAGCTGAGCTAAATTATTTAGAATGTTTTAGACCATAAATCAATCTCTGACAAAACTTAGTTGTGCTGTTTAGGCCTCAGAGAATAGAAACTAGTCTTATCCACTTTAGTTTCACCCAAACTAATTCATTTACAATTGGATACTTTATCAGGTATGAGCTTCAACCTCCCTTCCTCAGGCCCTGCCAATTCTCTCAGCAAGCACACAACCAAAAAAGCCAAAGCCACACCTCTGCTGACTGAAAAGCATCCCTGTTATTTATATTCTAGATTTGTGTGGAAAGCAAAGGACATGAAGAAACAATTACATACACACCCCTTCCAACTTCTCCACCCATTTTTTCCCTGAGTATTTCCAGTACTGCATCATTAAAAATCCTGTTCTCTCAGAGAATGGCCTCTCCAGCGTAGCACACAAACACACCCTCAATTTATTTTACTTTCAGGTTTTTTCCTCATTTTCCCTTCCATGCCTCTTACCTTCTAGCTTTTTTCAGATTTTTTTCCCTCCTATGTGCATTTCCAACACACTAAGAAGTGTCCAAAGCCCCAATTCTCTCAGTCTCCAAATACAGAGTTTTTTAAAAAGTGAGAAGATAACAATGAATGTGAGACTATGACTCTCTTGAAAAGCAAATGTACAGTGCTACATTTTAATTATAATCTTTGTACCTGTTCATAAACAAATTTCCTGAAAAAATCCTGCTTGATTAAGAAAAATTACAACTGCAATTTTATCAGCCATTATCTATGTTCTTTTAAAAACTGAGTGTTCAACTCAGATTTAAACAGGCTTTAAGAAACAATCAGTAAACACTGTGCTCAATCATATAAAGCACCCAAGCAGCTTGTAGCTGCCACTCACCTAGGAGGTTTACACCTTAGCCTAATCACCTGGAGTGAGCACCAGGGAAATCATCTGTAGACACACAATCACCAAATAGTGTGTGCACTTACATATTAAAAAGACCTGAAGGATTGAGATATAAAACCTCAGAGAGATTGACCCTCCTATTATCCCACAGATGAACATTTCAGAGGTTTCACAACTGAAGTGTTCATCAGTTAACGACATGGCTGGTTATAACTCCTGTCCCAAGTTTATGTTCTTCTAAAAATATGACAAAAAAAAGAAGAAAGGAAAAAAAACCCAAGAAATAGCCCAAAAAACCCTACACCAATACACACAGAGCCAGAACAAACAACTTCCATGAACAGCAGCCGAGGTTAAAACCAAGCAGATTGATTTTCTCCTACTGCTAACCTTCCAAGAATGATCAACTGCAGATGTCTCACATTTGAGGGCTGAATACGTGCAGATTTTGAAGAACACTAGATCTCTCCAACCTATAATTTACTGAGCTCTCCAGAGTCAGTCAAAAGCAACTCCACTCACATTACTGAGTTTTCGTAACATTTCTGTCAGTTTCTCAAGGAAGTTTGGACTGAGCCACAAAGGAAAAGTTTCTGCTCTCTGCTAAACTGGCATATATCCAAATCCACCTCATTGTTCTAGAAGCAAACTTACATTAAATCAGAGTCCCAGCCCATCATTTTATTCTAAATTTAGCCATTACATTTATACATCTTCAGAGGATTTTAGTTTCTCTTTCTAAAAACCCACATCAAAAGTCAAGTGGATCAAATTCTTTATTGATCAACACATTGTGCTTTCTCAAAGTTCTGACACCAATTCACAAAATATACAATTTCCATCTGTCAATTACTGTATCTACATAACATATTCACAGGTACTAGGAATAATCAAATTGTCTTTCCCTTGCCAATCTGTGTTATTTGGCCCCAGTCAAAAAACAGATGAGACAACCCATATAATTTCAATCAGAGTAGCTATGAAAGACGGCAAAAGGAAGAGGAAAGAATAATATCCCAAATTTCTTCTTTTCCAAAGCATCCCTCCACAAAACATTCTTTCCAAATTACAGGAAATATGGCTCTCTTGAGATACCACCAAAATGAGGAGAAAAACTTGTGGGGTGTCAAGGAGCTGCTGTAAGTTTATACATTCAAAAGTACCAAAAGACACACTAGGCAGAACTATAAAGAATCAAAACACTTAAGTGCTGAAATCACCAAAATGTTAATGCATAGTTTAAGAAAACTAGGGACATGAAGAATTTCAATCAGACAGAACAACACTAAAATTTCTGCCATGAACAAGTTACTGTTCTAGGTGAAAGGGAAGCCCAGTACACAAGCATTACCAAGAGGATCTTATGTCATCAGGTGCGACACAGCCAGAGCTCACACAACACTTGTAACGGAGCGGAGCCACGGAAAACAGCCTTTCCCCACCCTGTTTCCTGCCATGCCTTCCACGACCTGCTCTGTTAGTGCAAATAACTTTTGCAAAGTTAAGAAAAGCAGCTCTCATCAGGTGTAGAAGATAAAAACAGACCCACATGCCTGGGGGTCTTTCATCTACCACAGCCTCCAGAACACAGGGAAGCACTCACCCAGCGGAGTGTAACAGGTGTGCCGGTCAGTATGCCGAGGCGCAGCAACCTTGTACTTTTTCCACACAACTTTTTTGGCTGTTTGAGCGCTCATGATCAAGCTCAGTTTTTGAATAACAGGAAAGTGAAGATGGAGAGGAAGTACACGCTAGTACCCACGCAAGAACTGCATGCTGGGATTCAAGGGGGAGGGAAGCGCTGGTTTTCCTCTGAGGGTTTGACACATTCAGCCACACAGTGACTGACAGGAACCAGTAAGGAAACCAACCTTGAAAAAGGCTGCACATTAGCAAGTACCAGACTTCAAGCTAATTGAGATTTCTTTTCTCTTTAAAATCAGATAAATATGCTGTTTGCTTTTCCTTATGAAAACAGAAGGACACTCCAGCCTTCAAAGAACAGGCAAGTAAAATTCTACAAACTGAAAATAGGAAAGTTGATGGCAATTTTCCTTTTCTGTTCAAATCAAAATCTGTGGTCAAACACCATACACATTTAAAAATCCTAAATATTTTTAGTATTCATTCTGTAAAAAGTTTGCAGCATCACTATAACACTTTTTTCACATATTCAACAGAACATAAAACCAGGACAACTCTTCAAAGTAAGCATCCACATCTTTTAATGGCCTTTCAAAAAAGCACAAGATATTTTAAGATTATAGCACATAAAGGAAGTTGTACACATAAACCTCCAAGTCAAAAATTACAAACTCTGATTAGACATGCCCTCTCCACTGTGCAGTAATTCCAAACAAGACAGAGCAAGGAACAGTAAAGCAGAAAATTGGTAATGCAGGGCTATGATAAGATCAGAGTTATTTTCAAGTGGGCCTTTAAACGGTGCTTAGCACCAGTACAAAAGTAAAGTGAATCCCTCTGTCTTCAAAAGCTGTCGCCAACTTTATAAGCAAATGAAGAGGACTCCAAATACTGTCGTTATGAAAGGCACTCCATATCCCACACTTTCGGATACTGAACTGTACAGAATTCCATAGTCAAAACAAAGTAACGCAAGAGATTAGCTAGAACACCTAAGTTCAGGCACTATGACCAGAGAGGAGTGTTCTAAACCACAGAATTGGTTTCAAAAGCAGAAAGACAGAGGCTGTTTGATTTGTCTGCCTGTCTCATTGTACCATGCTGTAAGACAAATGTTCTAGATACAGCTCTCCTCTCTTCATTAATATCCAGTCAGGACAGTTTACTGTATCACATCTCAGACGCTATCAAGAGAAGGGAAGGAGGGAGAAATCAAGATCAGATTTTTCTTTAAATTTTTGTGTGGCAGAAGTCGGTCTTACTTAAATTCGTGGGTTGGATGGTTTTTTCCCCAAATTCAAGAATTCCTCAAAGTTGAAGGCTGAAAGGCTTCACACAAAAGGAGTTTTGTTTCCATTCATAAAGACAACCATACATTCAGGGGGCTAAATAAGACATTTGTATCCAAACATTTCTGTGAACCATACAAACAAGACCAAAGTGGAAAGGTAATAAAAGTTTTAAAGCTAGGATTTCTATTTTAGAAACAAACAAGGATGTATTTTGTAAATATAAGTACAAACCTTACTGTGCCAAGCACTTCCCAAGCACAAAACACAAAGACACTGCCAACTCCACCAAACAAATGATGAGAATTAGCAGACAGACCTGCACATTTGCCAGAAGTCTTACCTACAGCACCACATGTTCCTTTTCTCAAGTTTTGATGAGACTGGTCTGAATTCCCTAAGAATGCTCTCCTGTGTATCCAATACCTCACCTCAGCCCCTGCCGCTCCAAGGCCCACCCACACTTGGCGAGACTGAAGAATAAGCACAAGTTTCACGAGTCACCTAGTTCGTGACATTTCTGGATTTACCACTTCTCAAACGAGGAAGTGATTGCAGCCAGTGAGAGCAGTTATAGAAACACCACTCTGACTCCATTGGTCCCTTGAACTTCATTCAATGGGAAGGTATTAGTGAAGCTGAGTAAATCATTCATGCACCAGAGCTTCCAGAGAAGCTCAGCCCTCAAGCTCTGCCTGACATCAGCAGCTGCCCCATGAACATCAGAGAACCCACTTTTACCTAACATCAGGTTTTACCTCAAAAATCCAACACTTCAACAAGAATATACATTGAGAATATGTACTAACTTAAGAGGAGGTTGGGGGGGAGGGAGGAGGTTGTTACACTATGTTTAAATTAAAAAAACAAATCCCTTGCCTAAACGGAAATAGAATTACTAGCATGAAATAGTTTCATATCTGAACCCATCTGAAAAGAAGTTAGCTTTAGGATGGCAGGAATATTTTTAAGCTAAATGTTAAAAGTAAAACCATGGCCTCTGTGAATATCTGAAGTATTGGGTGTGAAATCCATATATTAACTGCAAGAGCAGATAAACAGAAGAGAAATGGAAATTTCTGGTCAAAGTAATCTTTGAAGGTGGCAAAGGAAGACTTTTTTAAAAAGTTTTTAACCTAACTCCAGAGCTCAATGTACTAGTATACTCTCTACCCATAAACCACTTCATTCATTAGGAGGAAGATGGTCTTATTTTTACTACCACTGAATTCAATAGGCCATTTATTTAGTAGCTCTCTGACTGGAGTACGTGCTCTCTTCTATTCTCTGATGTTGACAGCAGTAATCAAATTTTGTACATGCCACTGGCCCTATTATTGTTCCACAGCAGCTGGCTGGCTGCCTAGGCTTCTTATCATATATGATAAAAAAGACCAGCCAAACAGACCAGCTGAAACTATTGTGGGAATACCAAGTAGAGGGAAGCCTAACTAGAAGCCTAGTAAGTAGAAATCATGTCTTTTTATGCTTGCCCATGTATTACAAAGCATGAAGAACAAGGCTACACTCAATACATGACAAGCTTGCTATAATAGTTTTCAGAAGGACTGGAGCTGGATGACAATTCAGACCTTGTTGAAGAGTAGGTCTGAATGCCACACTTCATCTGTGAAACACTACTCATCTATAGCTTAGCCCAGACAGCAGGGAATGGGAAAGCAAAAAAGCACTTAGAGGTGGGGGGATAAGGAAAAAAAGAGGGGAAGAAACTCAGATAACTGTACTCATTCATTTGAAGGTGAGCTCATAGATACTTAAGATCACTTTTCTATCACAGCCCCAGCATATACACTGTCAGCACGGGTTTCAGAGTAAAATTAAAGTTCAAAGAGGCAAACAACAACGGGAGTGGAGGGCAACATCCTTTAATTATAGAACTCCCCTGTATGCAAGACAATCTATAATGAGATTAGGTTCCATTTCTTCTTTGCCTTCTGGGAGCCATCCAAGAGCTTTGAATGCCTTGACTCTGAGAAGAGGAAACTGGCTTCTTTTTCACAGTCTGCCTCCTTCTAGCTGTGCTCCAAGTAGGCCTTGGGTAGCCCTGCTCTGAACTTCCACTCTTCCATACAAGCCCAAAAAGAAAGGCTTGGGTTTATGTCAGAGGGAAAAAAACTAATCTAAGGGACTTCTTATGGGAGCAGAAGAAGGAGGTACAAAGTTCCTCCTTCACCCTCTTTCTCCAAGGTGAGAGCCAAGCAAGCCAAGTTTTCCTAGAGGGGAAGCTCAGCCTTTCTTCAAGGTTCCTGTGTTACCTGTCTAGTCCTACCCTTTATAATACTGCTATAATGAGCATTGAGTTAAGAGCTTCTCATGCTGTGGGATTAACACCCCATAATTTTGTTCAGGATGTTTTATTTCACCACAACAACCTGACAACTTTTTTGCTGGCCTTCCACACATGATCTGAATTAGCAGGTCACACAATACTTGTTTCAGCAAGCAAACAAGAGCTCCTAAGAAGATGCTAAGAAGGACAGTGGAGGAGCAAGAGGAACTTGAACAGAAAGTAATGTTTCAAATGATGGAAACTAGTCATTAGTCAAACCCCTACTTCCAGGAAACTCACAACACCAGCAAATTCACATTGAGAACGCTAAGTTTTTAGCATTTCTATTGAAACCTTGTTTCACAGAGGCAGGTGCATGTCAGCATAACGCTTTCTACTGAAAAGAACATTTCCAATACAGTAAATGCCCTCACTACTGTGGAAGAAGAACAGAGTGTGTGGCAGCTAGTGCAGCACTGCAGTAGATAGCACACAGAGATATCCTCTCAGTGCTCTCACAGGCAGACCCAACACAAACCTTTCCAGCACACAGTGCTTCAGGCACTTGACACATGGGTCTCGTAAAACTGCATGTCTGTGGCTGCCACAAATAACTGACTCATCCTGCAAAAGAAATAATAGTAGCAACTGTACATAAATTGTAATGCCTTTCAAGAATAACCATAATTTTAGTCTTTTTTGATGTTCCTCTTACAGCTTCCCTTTTCCTTTTGTAAAAGGGAATGTTTTGAATGTAAATACTGAGAAAATTTGTAGAGCACATTAATCTTCCGAAAGTGTTATTTACATTATGATCACACCTGTAAAACCCAGCCACATCCAAACAGCACCTGCTTTTCACAAAACATCCTGGGTCACCGTTTACAGCAACTCACAGGAGTGACAGGAGGTCCACAGGAAAAGTAGGAGCCTTCTGCATTTTACCTCTCATTTAAAATGCTGAGCACACCTTCCAAAATAAGGCTCCTGCCCATTCACAGGCACCTTTATAAAACAAATTCCAATGAATCCATGACAGATGCACTGCTCAACACTTGTGTGCTCATATGTTGGGGTGTAACAAGTATTTCAGCTGAAGCCCAGTCACTGGCCCCTGAGTGACAGCAGGCAAGCCCGAGCACAGGAGAGGAGCCATCACTTGATCTGCTCCAGCTCCTGCAACAAGCAGTCCTGGTGGTTCGGTGTTTTCAAAACCACTTGCCCTGCTGCAGTGGGACAGACTGGGTCTGAGTCAGCAGCCAGGCAGCTGTAAGAGCTGCTGGTAAGCAACTCCACCCAGGACAGGCAACTGCCCTCAGCATACCCCACAGCACTAGGGACTGCTGCAGAAAAAGGGATGGCTTCCACAAAACATCTCATTCCTCTGTCCTTCATACGCCAGGACACAATCCAAAGCTTTGGAAGCAATGGTTTAGGCAAACATATGAATAATTTACTTGTAAACCTTCCTGTCACTCATTTTGTAAACATCTGTTTGTACCTCCAAGAAAATAAAAATCTGAAAGCTTCCTTGTAAATCCCGCAGGGTTTTTTCCTCAAAGTATCTTCTGATAGATTCTTTTCAAACTCTTCCAGCTTTCCCCATCCAGACTCCACAGGGCTGTGCATTGATGTCTGCCTCAAGCTGGGCAGAGGGGAAGCAAAACATACCAGGAAGTCTGGAGAGGAGCTGTGGAGCAAGCAAATCTCTCCACTTACCCAAATCTTCAGTCCTTCACTCTACCAGCTACAACCACAACCTTCATCCTAAGAAGCTAAAACTCTTATCTCCTACCATGGTGGGGAGAAGGAGGGGACATAATCACAGTTAAATACAATCACAGGCATGTTTCAAGAGTGGCACACACCCTGGCCAATGACCGCATTCACGGTCAGCAGGGTTGCACCAACACTGCAACTCCAAAGACCTGAAAGTTTGGTTTTCCTTTTTTTAATGCCCTGTAACAATGCATGGGTGATCAGACAGCACCCTCTAAGACATTAAGTCTTCAGCTGTACCATTTATAACAAGCTATTTATTTCCAAACTGACACAGAGTGTCACAAGCATACACATAACCAGTCCTGTTTAAATTAGCGATCAATTTCTTCCACCCAGACAGTCTACTTCCCTTCCTGCTTGCAACAACGTATTCTATTCATGCTTTCCCACAACAAAAAAACACAGAGGACAAAGAGGGACAGCATTGTGCAGAGCTGCCCTGCTTTCTGCAGGAACTATTAACAAAAGTCTTTGGACTTCCCAGTCACCATGCTGGGGATGGAAAGTTTTGCTCACCTGGAAAAGAGGGATTTGCAGAAAGTCTGCATTAGGAGTCCCAAGTTTCCCTATTCATTCCTTGAACAAAATACTAAAGAGAGCTCCACAAGTTAAACAGGCTGTCTTTTCCTAATTCAGAGAGCTAAATCTCAGTAAGAAACTATTAGAGGCATGCTAAAACTAAATCTGCCCCGTATGGACCTTGGTCAGGTCCAACACAAACATCTGCAGTTAAACTCCTTGCTCCTCAGAGGACAAACCTGTCTCCTGCCAAGGACCCAAGGCAAACATCCTTTCTGAAATAGCATTGCTGTTATCAGAGTCCAAAAAGGAAGGGGGGAAAAAAAAAAAACACAAAAAATCAACCCAAAACACATCTACCCAGCTCAGTACAGGAAGGCTGCACTGGGTGTTCAGGACTTAGCAAAGCGTCACAGCACCCAGCTTGGGTGCAGGCACCCAGCCCAGTCCTAGAGCAGCCAGCTTGATGAGGGCAGACATCCCACCATTCCTTCTGCATGATGCCAGAGTGACAATGCAAAACCATCTTAGAATTACCTAGAGTGCTGCCACTGTATAAGCCTTTACTTTCATGAAAGCCTCACAAAAAAAAAAACCCACACAAAACATACTCCTGTTCAATCCTCTTTAAACCCTTCTGTTAACTAAATATAGATTTAATATATCTCTTGTTAATTTGTCTCAATAGTTAAATTTACACTCACTGCTGAAAGCTTACACAGCATTCACAACCTTTTGCTACTGATCTCCTTTTAACAGCTATAAATTGCAAATCATCGTGTGATTAAGGTTATCAAGACTTAAACAAGGTCAGAGAGTATATTCCAACAGATAATCCATTCAGATATTTTGATAGGTATAACATTCTACAAAGACTGTATTAAAAAAAGTCATTGCATCAACTGTCAGGTACTAGAAGCACATCATTAAAAGTACTGTTAAAATTAACAGCCTTCTTTCTCTCCTCCCTCCACAATTAGCTCAGAAGAAAAAGAATGAGATAAAACCATGTGCTTTGTTAAATATTGAACCTACTGGAACCTGCAAAATAGCAGATTAATAAACTACTCTGAGGCTGAGTTCAGTTTACAGAGGAACCATCATACAGCAGCTATGGCAACACAGAACCACCACACTGCACTGCCAACTATCAAAGAGAAACATAAGAACAAAGAGCAAAGCAACGAACAGCATCAGCCTGTTTTCTTAGGGCTACAGAAATGAGAATTAAAGCTCTCAGAGGGAGTGCTATTCAGTTTAGCACAGCACTTCTGTGTATCAGGGAACTTGGGAAGGAATATGGAAAAGAGACAAAGCACATGGCACAACTGAACTGTCACCTAAATACACAACTAAACACCAAAAAGCCTCAAGTCTCTCTGACAGCAATGCTACACACAAACACAGACCCAACAGCAGTGAAAATGATAGCGCATTTTATTTGGGACAGAATGTGCACCTGTCTATCTCCAGCCACCTGCCCAGGTTCCCAAGCAGAGACTGGGAAGCAGCCCAGTCTAAAAAGGCTAAGCAATAGCTGGGTTAATAACTTAACTCCACACTAGCTAAGGAAAGCTGACACAAGCCACGATCAGCAGAGCTGTGGTAAAAACAGGACTAGGCAGTGGTAAGCAGCTGAGGGGCAGTAACTAATTCAGTTTTGCAAGCAAGCAAAAGTTTGAATGTTTACACCCTTGCTTGTTTTCAAGAAACTTTCAGCAAGCTTTCTGTGTGTATAACTTTGCAGGCTTCTGCCAGGTCAAATGGAAAACACTGGCCTCAGTTATTTAAGCCCAAGTGTGCAGAGGAGTAATTACCAAAGCTCCACTGGACAGAAGGATTGCATTCTTTTATTCTTCAAATGCCACCACCCACTAAGACAGGATAATAAAACTCTCAGAAACCTCGTAAGCAAATCCAGCAAACACTGTGCAGAAGTTAGCCTGCAATCACATGGTACCCATCTCAAAAACTCCATCTGTGCCTCTCAAAGTACTGTGGCACAATGACCAACTCTGCTACTTGCTGCCACCACCATCATGGCATGATGCCATGATGCCGCCACCATCATATTAGCATCACCATAACCAAGCATTAGCTGGATTTAAAGCCTAAATCATGTGAAGGTTGAGATAGGGGCCACATGTACACCACATTCTAAAAAGTCTTTCTGTGCAAGATTGACTGGCAAATCATACTCATTCCTAAGCCAGACAAATGAAGCCCCAAAACACAACTGCTCCTTCACTATTACTGCAATGCAACAGATGCAGCACAGTATTCCCACATAAATATTTAATGTCAACAATATACGTGTTGACTAGCTGATTTTAAAACTATTTCAAATTTTAAAAGGGTTAACACCAGATGCACACACTATGGCAATTACATCATTGGTCACCTTACTGAAGCATCACACCTTGAACTTGATGTGTGAGCAGGCACAGTCTCATCCATGGTCTGAACAGCAGCTTTTCAGCTAGTCAGTTCACACCCCCATTTTGTACTACTGGTGATGAAACCATCTGACATTGCCAGCAACAACCTTACAACCAGCCCAATAAAAATCCACATCACTTAAAAAAAAACATTTTAAGGCTGAAGCCTTTAATAATTACCTTTATTTCCCTTTGAATTTAAGTGTTTAAATAAACAATCACTGTTTTCATGTATTTCAAAAATATGTATATCATGGCTATACTCACAATGAGAATGTGAGTATGTAATATAAGCACCTTTGAAGAGACTTTTTTACACCAAAGTGGACAGATTGAGATTCTGAGACGCCATGAACCATCCTGCATGTTCAAGACCCTCACTTCATTTAGAAGATGAGCTTTTATAACCCCCCAGTCTCCATAGCACAGGAAACCAAGTGCTCCAAATGACACACATTTACCAGCTTGCTCCTTATGTTGTCCTGTCCTTCCTACTACCCTACTTGCTTTTGTTGCTGCTCCCAAAAACAGAACAGGTTTTATCATAGGGTTTTTTTTTTTTACTAGTTCAACTTCTCCTGCACGAGCAGCAACAAGTTGCTACTGAAAAGCAAGCCTGGTTTCTCTCTGCAGGCCTGCAAACACATCTAGGCAAAAACCACTTCAACTTCACAAACTTAACATTGAAACAAGTTGCATTAAATTTGTTCACAGGTCTCCTTAAAAAAACAATCATTATAGGTTGGTAAAACTCCAATATAAATAAAGGAGGTGGACAACAAAACACAAACAAGTTGTAATTCACTCAAACATGACTGTGCAAATGTCTGTTGCTCTGCCTTCAACTTGCCCTAGATTTGAGCATTTCTCTATAATATCTATATTCAACCAAACATAATGCCTTCATTACCAATCATTTAATATCTAACTGTAGTATTCATGCAGTTAACACTGTCACAAACTTTTCTATTTATGTGCCGTTCCCTCACTTTAACTGGACTGGTTTAAGACGGTTGCATGAACAAAGCATTATAAAACTTCACTGCCTCCTGGTTTTGGCTTTTTGTTTTACTTTGTAGCATAACCACAGCATTGATACTGTTTGTTTTCTTGTAGGTGTCTGTTTAATTTTAAATCACAGCATTCTGACACATTCTCCTTCATATAACAAAGTTTGCCACAAGTATTTCAGGTCAGCCACAGAAAAAAGATAAACCCCTATTACATATCTTCATAAATACCATTTGAAAGAGGGGATTCACTGAATAAAGATCTTTACAGCTTACACTCTGAGATAAGAAAGGCAGTTTAGGATATGGGTGGCAAGGTTCAGAAACAGAACTTCATAGAGGTGCAATTAAAATGTTTGCAAAGCTAATTAAAATCAACCTGCTACAACCTACTTTCTGGGAACTTGTGCTACTAAGTTCTTGTGAGACTCTGGGTCACTGAAAAGTAGCTCTAGTGTAAATGCAGCTATATGACCACAAAGAGTCGATAAGCTGCTTTTTCTAGGGGTTTTGAGAAATTTATCTTTACACTCAAATAACTTCCCCAGCCCTGCAGTTTTCCATCATCTATCTTTCTCCTTACTTGCCTCCAAATACTCACTTACTCGTCCTGTAAATGATCAAAACCCCACTACTGTTAAGAAAAAAAAAGATGATCAGCTCTCAAAGTAAATCACAGGACAGTTCATTCAGTCTTCTCACTACCATGTCACCATCAGGTGCTGTTATCCAAACAATTTTGTATCTACCATTCCACCATAATTATCTTTATCTTCCTTCCCGTGTTCTACCCCTGAGCCACACAGATGTTCATCAATCCTATTACCCTCTGTCAGGAGGGTCAAAATCAATGAGGCAGGCCAGTTCATTGCATTCTATCCAGTACAATCTCAATGAAGTTCATATAAATCCCTATCAATACTGCATAGAAAACATGCAGTCTCCTGTTTTGTCTTGCATCCAAGATCAGGCAGCTGGGATGAAGAAGCAGCAGAGAACAGGACATCTTCCTGGTCAGGATCAGATGCAGCCACTGAAATTCTCCCACCAGCACACAAAAGCAGGAACAAGTAGACATGAGGAGAGGGGAGAAATATTTTCACAAGAAATCTAACTTGCATCAAACATATGGTATGATGGTGTTTAGGCCCAGCTCAGCCAGGGAGCTTTGCTACCTCCGTCTGACAAACATGAGCGGAGAAGCTCCAAAGTCCTACCCCTCGTTGCCTTGTGGAGGAATTAGGAGGAATTGCTTCAACACATTTCAGCCTCTGTATTTCAGTAACTGGTAAAGAAGTAGGACAGTACAAGGATACACATCCAATTGCAGACAGGAAGAACTTTGTGACTACCACGGCAACAGCCGGAGCGCCTCTCAGTTCCTATCATAACCATTCACTCAGCTCCCCACACACTGTACAGCCTCTTCTGGCCAAGACCACCAAGAGGACTCCTATGACTTAGCTGGTTTGCCATTTATTTCACTGCTTCCAAAAACCAGTCTCACCAACAACCTATTTCCCAACTAAAACGTGGAAGTCTGCTGGGAAGCCATGCCAGGGCAGCAGTGATGACAGGAGGGAATTCCTCATGCTTCATTTCTTAGCCATGGCATCTGGTCACAACCAGTTCTACAGCCCACCTGTCCCTCAAAACCCAGGAATGGATTACTGACACAGTGAGCAGATCAAAGAGTTCTTTTGGTAGGTTTTCCCCTCCCCTAAACCCCATCTCCTCTAACAAAACAGAAGAGCCATGAGATTTGTTATAATTTGGAAGCATACAAGGCATGTTCAGTTTCTGTGGCTGCTGGGGAGAAAGAAGGTTCAAACAGCAGCAGCAATCCCAAAACAGTGCAGAGCCTGGGAAGTAGAAATAGAGACTGTGAGCAATTCGAACCCAGCCCACTGGTTACAGAAATCATACAGGGCTCCTGAAGACATCAGAAATTTCACAGCTTTAGCCAGGCTTTTCTCTGAAGATAAAATGGTCAAATTTTATAATTAAGTTTTATGGCTAATACCATTATGAAATGCAAATTTCCTTCATTATCTGTAAAAAAATTTAACTTATATTACATTCCACTCTAAAGACTGCAGTATCAGCATATGAAAAGAAGAAAAAGCCACCACAAATCAGGATAATGTTAGAAAGGCTTGGTAAACATTACAAGTACAAAACAGCACTCTCATACACCAGAACTTCACAGAAATGGGGCAGAAGTGTTTCAGCACTGTCAACCTGGATGTAAGTTCCCAAAATTATTTTGGAATAAGCCACATGCCTTTTAATATAGCACAGGTTCAAAAATAGGAATTGCCAAGATCCACTTACTCAAATAATCTTTTAGAGGCACCACTGTAGCCCCCAAGTACCTTCCAGTTAAGCACTGCAGAGAGTTTAGCCCTCTATAATCAGTCTCTTTTTCTGGCACTGTAACAGTGCAAAAAGTAGTAAATGACACCTGCTGTGGCAAGGACAGATCACTACACATATAGAACCTGCTAAGTTGGAAGAGACACATCAGGACCACTAAGTCCAACTCCTGGCCCTGCCCAGCACACCCCAAGAATCACACCATATGATATATGCCCCTTGTGTCTGGATACAAAATTCAATATGAAAGTGGAAGCTAGGCAGAGTAGAACCACGTGTCTCATGTTTGCATTAACAAGGTACTGCCAGACCTTTGATTGTGATTTATGAACAACTCGTGCAGGAAATGGAAAAAAAAATTATCTCTAAAAAGCTAAAAAGTCTAAAAAGCTGGGCACATGGTGGTGAAATCCCAACACAGTATAAAACCACAAGGAAACTATATATGTGACACTCAAAGGCTGAGTTAAGTTTTCAGTTCCACAAAGCCAAGGTCACAGGAACAAGCCCCAGTGCAGTCACCAGCACAGAACCACAGAAGCCTCCCCAGCTGGGTGGGGACCTCTTGCTGAGAGTGAAACTAAAATTTTCCAGCAAGTTCACAAAACCACCACTATCCTCCTTCATTCAGTGGAGCTACTCAAGCACAACTTTCACAGTCACACACACAAGTAAGTACACAGACAAGGAAGGAGCCAAGCATACAGAAAGACAGGAAAATATAGCTACAAGCTTCCAAATTCAGACACTGACCAGCAAGAGAGCCTTAGTGCATCTTGGATCAAGTGGAAAAAAAAAACAACTACCAGCTTTTCTCCAGCAGAGTCATAAGGAAGCAGTGAATCTACATACATTTTCAGAGCCCAAATGCCAATATCCAGACACTACACATATATGAGAAACTGATGGATGTCAGAAAATGAAGACACCTATGAGAAACCTTGGGAGTCAACTTTACCAAATATGCAAAGTTGAGCTGAGCTCAACATCCATAAACAGCCATGAGAAGTGTTTGAGATTGCTTCTCATTTGAAACGTCAGAGCTGACCAGGAAAGGGGGTGGGCTGGGGATGGAAGGGGAACAAAAAAGAAATAGCAATAAATTTATCACACATAGGCTGGATTCCCTCAGTTGTTTGCCTGAGATGCACTTTTTCTGTATCTACTACATGAAGTCTCAGATCTCATGAAGCAGCAAGCATGTCCCTCTGTCAGCCACATCTGTTCTGATGTCTTTGCCCCTTAAAAACCTTTTGCTGGTTGAGTCAAAAGATTTATCTTTAGCTCAGTTATGGCATTTTCAAAAAAATTGAATATGCAAGAATACATATTGTCCACATGGCATTCGCTCATCCTGGAGAAAATTATTCCAGTCACAACCTAGAGAGCTACCATTCAAAAAAAATCCAAAGACTTTAGGACAACATATATCAATTCTTAGAACAAATTCAGGTAGTTAAAAAAAAAATTACAAATCACCATGTTTCTAGTATTCGTTATCAGCCAAGGTTTTCAAGAGTTATCTTCTATATCCCTAATGCCCAGGAGCTCCCCACACAGCCTGGATGTGACAAGGAAACAAACCCATCCCTTAAGAGTGGCCCAGTCACGTCAGTGATGCACTCCCACATGTGCACACACACACTTGTTGTTAGCTGGCTCCAAGCCACCCTTATTGGCTGGGGACAACTCAGGGGTGTTCAGCATGGGTTGCAAGAATTCCCACCCCAGCATGTGATGGAAGAAGTACAGATACACGCTTTAGCATGAGCTGAGGATTTACCACACTCCAAGCAACTAACTGCAAACACCTCATTAAAGACAGACTTTTAACAATCTTGGATCCACACATTGCTGTATAATTATTCTCAACTTGAAAGGGCTGCATAATTTCCCAGGAATATCACAATCTCTAAATGCAAGTCCTAGAAGGGAAAAGTAGATAGAAGTCTATGCATCCATATGTGTGCACAGGCATATACAGCTACATAGTCCTCCTTCTCTCTTATCTAAGAATATACACAACAAAGATGACAAAAACCCATCCCCACCTCTTCCATCACTTAAAAACCACTGCCTCACCTTGTGGCTGTGCTTTTGTATATCAGGAAGAAACAGCCAAGCCAGAAAGTGCATAATTACATTTCTATTTACTCTACCATTCATTTTATGAGGGGGAGGGGGAGGAACAGGAGCAGTTGAAAATATGCCCTTCCCTGAGGGCTGAAACTCATGAAACATGTTTTTTTCGAGATAGAGTGTTTTGGTTTTTTTCCCTTGGAACTCTAACATTTCCATTCCCTAACCCTTGCAATAAATTCAGCGGGTACATCTAATCACCTTGCTAATCCCCAGATAATGTATTTAGTATTCAGCCTTTTATTGGAGCCATTACTGCCACTCCAGAGAAATCTTGTTGCCTTTCTCTCAACATCAGTCACAAGTGACACTTACCTAACTAGTTGTAACAAAAAAAGCAAGGTATAGGAACATACTAATCTTTGAAAGCTCTACCTTCTTTCAATTTTGAAGGCATTACTCCACATCTGCACTGAGAAAACAGAAAGAAAAAGGAAGTCAGGGTAAGCTTTTTTGTTTGTTTTCTTTTACGATTTGTTTGTTTTCTTAGAGAAGAACAGGCTATATAGTGCTAGAGATCAAGGCTGACCTTCCTGGATGTTTTTGATATTTCCCCTGAAAAAAGCACAGATATGAATCATGGATATCCCAAATGTTACATTCATCTGACAAGCCCAAGATCAGTGACAATCAATAGTGCTGAAGAGTGACAAAGATGAGACTAATTTTACAATTTTTTCTTCTGATTAAGAAGGAAAAACTGTAAAATTAAAGGAAAAAAAATCCCACTGTTCTGCAGTATAAATAGGTCTCATCCACAGATACCTTAATAATTGATAGCTACTATTATAACATGGTGACCCAAAACTGTAGTATTATGAGGCCTTTACCACTTCAAATTTCATCTGGATATCCATCCTTAGGAACACCCTGCCCTAACAGGATAAAAGATCTCTTTGATAAGGTGGCTCTGATGTTAGCTGAATACAAGCTCAAAAACAAGAAAAATGTTAAGCCTTTGAAATACACAGCCATTCACTGAACAAACCGAAGACACAGCACTCAACCTGGTAACAGGAGAGATGAACTATTACAGGCAGTTGCCACTACAGACAAATTGCACCCAAGTGAAACAAAGATTTCTAAAGGGTTCCACTGGTCCAAGAAACACCACCAAGACACCAGCACTGGGAACCAAGTTCAGGAAAACTAAGCACATGGGAAGTTTCAGCTGTTTCTTTATTCTTACTATCTCTCAACAGAAACAGCAATAAGAAATGACTAGGGAAAATGAAGGACAAAGTAGAGGGACAGAAGAACACCACACCTAAGTAAATAAAAAAACCAAAACCACACAACATCTAGCCATACTGAAATACAGTACTTAGATTAGATTTAGCTACAAGAGAAATCAAGGGTATTCTTAAATAGTAGAGGGGATCTAAATTCATTAGCAAGAATTTAAAAACACACTACAAGGACACAGTGTATATCAGACAGTTCCATTAACCAATATCTGCTAGACACAGCTGCTTCCTAAACACTGTGTGCGTTATGTGCAGAAACTGCCTTTTTCTCAGCCACTGTGTTTTTATACTAAGCTGAAAGAGGTGTCTACACTATTTCAGCATTTCCACCTACTCCCCACTTTTATGCATCAACACTCATTCTCCTGCTACAAGTCATCTCTTGGGGTTAAATTTTAACAGACCATGTTATACTTGCATAAGTCTAGTTAATGAAGAAGTGACTGGCAGAGAGTATAATATCCTGACCTTCTGTCATGAATTTTAATTGCCTGCAGATGGTTAAGTTTAGCCTTATCTCCCCACATGAACTGATTCACATGAACAATTTCTCCCTCACCTTATGTAGTGCACTGGCACCTCATAGAGCCCACTGCTGTGCCCATGAGTTACCTGCAACACATCCTGTGGTGGGTGGAGCAGTGGGTCAGGTGTGACCCCTGCATGGAGGAGCTAAGGTGGGTGCTAAACTGAAATTACTCTGCCCAAAGCCAGTTGAAGAATTGTTCCTGGTAATGCCACAGCTGCTATAAATAGAGCAATTTCAAAACCAGCCTGGTTATTCTGATGTTCAAGGCCTCCACTGCTCTTCTAAATTTATTAAATTTCTTCAAAGAGAATTATTCCTCATCCCCCCCACAGGGTCCCCTTCCTTGTTGCAACCAAAGAATAAGGCCATTTTAAAAGAAAAAACAGCTTGGAAAAATTGAGGAAAGGAAGCAAGCACTCTTCCATCTCTCCATGAAATTAAGAATTTCACTTCAACTGAACAATGAGAACCTTTCCTTCTACATGAATGCCAATAACAACTGAGAACAAGCAGCAGATTTATCAAATCTGAGGTCAACTTACAATTTATGAAAAACCTTTAATAAGTTATACATAATTCAATCACACAAATTTCAGTAAAATTTAGATATCCATTAGAGGAGGTACAATGCTTTTCCCCCTGTATAAGCAATTTTTGAAATAAAGGTTCCATTGAATAAATGACAATCCAAAACAAGATGCCTTTGCAAAAATCACATATTGCCAGATACAACTCTTGGCACCCTTACTCAGCACATTTTAGAAGTGTCACGTGGGGTTTTTTCACTATGTGCTTCTGCAAAGAAACCACTAACTTTGCATGCAGCAACTTGCAAGATCCTCTAAGAATTTTTGCCAAACCTCCTCTACACTACAGTGTTAATTCACCATATAAATATTCAAAGATGTTCTTGAATACCTGCCAGAAGGGAACACACTCCTCTGTAGCTACACAGCCACTTCCATGCTTACTTAGCTCACTATAGTAATGCCCTGGGGTGGAAATGAAAGGCCAGGCAACAAAGTTCTACAAAGACAGGTTAAAAAAGAAAAAAAAAAAAAAAAAAAAAAAATCCAGCCATCATGGTCACTCCAGGACACTTTTATCCTTTGATATTTAGCTGCCTAGAGCAAAGCAGGAACCCCAAAAATTTCTTTGTACATAATGCATAAAGTTTCCTTGCCTACTGCTTCCACATTTTTTACCCAACAGTCCAAGACAGGCCTGAAAAACTCATGTCAGGATGAGTTCCTATATCAACAGTTGCAAGGGGACAGAGAGAAAGCCAACCACGCTTTACTTCATCTATTCCTCAAATACTGGCAACCACTGAAAAACTATCACAAGAGCTCAGCATGCCACATCTCAGCTAAGAAGGGAAGCTAAACAAGCCTAAGGATATCCAACCCAATCCTCTACAGCTGATGACCAAATGCAAAGGTAAAATGAGTTTGGGAATGAACAGGCTTGTTTTACACTAAATAGAAACAGTCTGTGAGGCAGAAGTAGGCATGAAGCAGAAAAAGCAAGATTAGATTCTGTTTCGACCACATTTTTCATCTATTTCAAGAGGCTAATTTTGTCATTTAAGAGATCAAAGAACTCAAGGCTGAGGTGACATTTTGGACCCTTATTTAACCTAGTTTTACATTAAATAAATATATTTTCCTTAAGGATGTCATTTTAAAAGTAGTCTCTTTTGCACATATATTCTTACTTGAACAGGAATTTAAAACAATCTTCAAAATTAAATATGTAGTTATTCATATTTAATTTAGCTGTTTATTCTACAAAAGGAAACTTGAAATAAGACTTTACAAATTATTTAAAGCTGAGAGAACATATTTAACTAGTTCTATTTATTATAAAAAGAAATTACAATTATTGAACCATCTCTTGGTTAGGTTCTAGCAAAGAAATCCTCTCACCTAGTATTAATACACTGCCCTTCATTACCGAGATATAATTAGATCAGTTTGCAAAAAGTGCAGGGCACTATCTTTGCACTTGAATGTTAAAGCAACAGGTTATCTATTTACACTACAGAGATTTAAATAAACAGCAGATTATTATTTATAACAAGCTGGATGATTCTGGAAGAGATGATCTGACTCACCCATTCCTCAGGTGCACTCTCACCATTCCAAGCCCTGCTGGACTGGAGGAGGGTGGAGGAAATGTGTAAAGACTGTTAAGGAAGGAATTCTTTATGTAGCAAAACTTCTATGTGGTTCCCCTTGATTAAGACACTTCAACGATGCCTTAGTTAAAAAACCAGTAATTTTACCAGAAATTCTCTTTTGTTACCGTTTTTTGCATTACTTGAATACTTAGGTCTAAAAATAATTGTCTGCAAAAAAGGATTTATAACTCTTATAACTATACACACCTTACACAGAAGGTGAAAGCTCTACATTATACACCAATTTTCACTGAAATTAGATTTTGCAATTTGTCAGTCCTTCCAAAAAGGTTTTTGTGATACCTTGCAGATTCCAAACTATAGCTGAGTTCAATTTATTCATCCAAAAATAAGAAAGATAAAAAGAAAGGGGAAAATTACAGCCTCTATTAAGTATAGCACAATACAGATACAAAGCAGTTTAAAAGAAAGTCTCTCACAATTGACACACATTACTCTTCCCCTACTTACACCACACTGCATCCCAGACAACAGATCCAGATCAAAATCCAACTCACAGCTACAGATTCTCACCAAGATCAAACATAATTAATTTAATTGCTTTTTAAAGACTTCCAGTAATACCAGTTATCTTAATTACCATTCATCTGCTCTGTCAGATGATAACCTTTTGGCTCTGCTAAATTTGGGAGTGCCAAGAACTTAGCATTTCCTTTTTTCCCTTGTATTGTAGATGAGAGTTGAGTCTCCAACTTTTACATTTTTACATTTCTTTGGCAGCACAAGAGGTTTTTAATAGGATAGCAAGTTAAGGTCCTGTCTGAGTGCTGGAAGAATATGAAAGGAACCTTATTACCAATGAGAATACCAGGCACACATAACATCTTAGGAGGAACAAAACCCTTTTTCTACTTTCTGCCCTCCATACTAGGATAAAAACAATTGTGTGCATTTCATTATGAAGGGGGAAAAAATTATCAGATTATAGAGCATAAGGACCCAAATTCATAAGAAAACGGACTTTTCCAACTGAAGAAAACAAGTTTAAATTCATTTCACAATTTCTCTTCTCCTTACCATACCCACACAAATTATGCAGAATACTTTCATAATCAGGTTGCACTTCTCTAGGCAACATAAAATTTTGTTTCAGATGATCACTATAGTACATTACCATCTTTCAGCATTTCAGTGTACTCATATTCTCATATTCTTCTCATTGCAGTGTACTTCTATTCTCATATTCTCATTTCAGTGTACTCATATTCTCATATGTGTACCCAAGTACTCATATTCTTTAACCCCCTCCTTCTTTCCCCAGACAGCAAAATGGAGTTCAACTGAACATTACACTTTCAACAGTTTTTACTATATGGGGACAAATATAAGTTAAAGTCAGAAAATGCAGGGCCAAAATAAGAAGCTACAACAAAAGGAGGTGAGAAGTAACATGGAACATAAATGAATCAGCAAAATGTTTATAAGCAGGCTTCATTTTTCTTAGCACTTTATTTTAATATTATATAGACACAGTCCATTTTTACCACCTGACTAGGCGTTTCTGCTATATCCCAGCTTCCTCTGCCCAACAGCAGCATGGAAGCACTGTGGAGGAAAGGATACATCAGGACTTCCAGGGCAACAACCAGCAGCAAATTTAGAGATTTCATTTTCTTTCTGCCCAAATTACCCTAGAACCAAATTCTCCAGTGAATACAACACACAACATGAACTAATTTTTCCCAGCCAGCTCCAAAGACTCACAGTGTATCCAGCTTCCTCTAAAGGCCATTCAAGAAATCAGGGAAACTTCAGAGAGGACTCTACTGTTAATCACAGAATTAATCCTGAAATTAAACTTAATCAACTACACTAAGGACACTGAATCCTTTAAGGATGAACACAGCAGTTCAAGACCTTTTCAACACTGTATTATGAAGAGAGAGTAAAATCAAATTTGACATGCCTACAACAGGTCAGGGCTTTTAAGACCCCTCACTGCTTTCACACTAGTTTTCTCAGTTCTAAAAGCACCATGCCCTTTTAATAGGCAAAGAAACCTCTACATCACGTGTGATATTTTGCTGAAAACACAGAAAAATAAATTAGCATTTAATTATGTTCTTATACATAAAACCACCAAGCTATGGGGTCCACCAGGTACTATACACTCCTCTTTTACCCTAATTCCTACTGAAGAAAATGTATCTGGCTCAGAAGGGGGCATTACATGCTAGAGCGATCCCTGACCTAACCCAGTAACCTCTAATTTAGGTGTAGCACCAAGTGAAGCAGTAAGAGCAACATTAAAGTACCTGCAAAATGCAAGAGCTCCTGCAATGTGGAAGTGCCCAGGCGCAGAAGTACCACACTCGAATTCCTCTTCAGGGCACAGCTGCACTTACTGACACAATGCACATAGCATGAGATTCCTGTGGGAATTTGGGAACACCAACCATAGCAACCTCACCCAGGAAGTAATCAAGACCCAGACCTCAAATGGGCCAACCACAGCATGCCACATTGTTCATTCAGGATATGAATGAACACAACACAGAGATTGTAAAGCTAGAAGACATTTAACCAGGATAACCCTACATAATGCCCCTCTGGCATCTGGCATTGAGGTAACACTTGTTTCCTCAATGCCAGTTGCCAGAGCACCACCATTCCCGAGCTAGGACACTTTGTACTGTGCATACCACGCATCACAGCACAGCACACACTTCTGCACCAGGCAAGCCAAGGAAATAGCTCCCCACACATATCCCCCACATTTCCTCCAGGCAAACATGGACTCCATCTCCTGTCAAAGGGTCCATCATTATCTATGTGGTGACATATTTCTATATACAGCCCTAAGCTCTCCTCCTTTTTAAGCATCTCATCCATTTGGACTCTGACACCAACATAAGTATCATGTCTGTTATCTCATTTCAGGTAAACAACTACAGCAATGACATCCCTCCTTCTCCTGCAATGGGATTTTGTTTAAAGGAACGTATCAGAACTGTCCCTGTGTGCTGGCCAGCCCCCTTGCTACACAATGGCTGTTTATCATGATAACATTACATCCTTGCAACCATCACCAGGGCTGGGGGCTGGATGGTTGTCAGTATGGGCAATGGAGGGGTTTGTTGTGGCTGTCTAATTCTGGAGAAGAAAAAGGAGAGCAACTCTCCTTTTCTCCAGCACTTAATGTCCTTACAATGTCTTTCTCCTGGAAGAGGGGTAGGAATCAAGACTCTACTGCAAGCTTGCTCTTCCACTTAGACCAGCATCTTTCAGCAGCATGTTTTCCAGAATTACAGAATCATTTATGAAATTATTTAGACCTCTAAGATCATCCAACCATTAAACTAGCACTGCCAAGTCCACCACTAAATTCCTCTTTTTGGCCTACATCTTTGGACACGATCATTGAACAGTACCTATCCAGGGCAGAAACACGTGCAAACACAAACACCCCGGCCCAGAAGGTTTTGGGACTTCCCTAATTTATTACAAAATGCCCTTAATGCTCTCTGGCCCCCCACTCACTTCCTGGTACACCTTCTCTCTGTGCAATACATCAGGAATGGGCGCCATCCCATCCTACACTGCAGTCAGGTGCTCAGTGGAAAGGTCAGTAGTTTGAAGATTTTGAAAATTTGAACAGTGACAGAAACTTGTCAACAGTGACAAGCTGGCACGAGGGCTCTAATTACGAGGCAGTGGCAGGAAACACAGGTACAACTCCAAATATGCCCCCAGCCAGTTTTTGGAAAAGGTACTCCCTTTTGATGTGCATTTTTCACAGTGCTCAGTGGCCAGGGACCAGGCCAGGAACCAGGTGCTTTCACAGCAGGCAGATGCTGATAGCCATGCAGTTTGTCTGTGCCAGCACCCCAGCACATGGCTCCACCACAGACAGACCTCTACAAACAATCCTTCACTGGAGTTATCTTCTGTGAAGATGATCTAAAACAGCAGCTAAATCCTTGAGGATTCCTTTTTTCCCTGCAAATACCTGCCAGGACAGGAAGGTGAAGCCAAGGAGGCAACAGAGTCCAGCAACAAGAAAAAAGTACGACATTTTCCACCTGTTTCACTAGATTTTCAGACTGTCTCTAATTGCCTTCTGTTTACAGCACAGAGGAGATGCTGCCTGAGAAACAGAAGCACAGGGGGCCTCAGGTGTCAGCACACAGCGCTGCCACACATCAGGACATGTCCTAGGGCAGTGGGAACCAGCACTGCCACATTCATCCCTTTACCCTTCCCTCATACCAAGATGACAGCAAGGGGTGGGGGGGGGGGGTAAAGTTTCTCCAGCTCTTTCGCTCTTTCTACATACACTCTGCAACACATGCAATCAATCACTGCAGTCTTCCTTCAACTGGGAAAAAAAACATGAAGTTTAACAAGGTAAAGGAAGTAACAAAACATGCACACACACAAAAAAAGAGCAACTTCTAGAAAGAACACAAGTATGTTTTTCAGAAAGAAAGGCTACGGGCTTTTTAGTTTATTTTGGATAATTATTTTTAACTGCATAACATGTTCAAAAAGTATTAGCCTTATACTTGGAATTGAACAGTACATCTATTTTTAAATATTCTTCATTCAGTCACAAGTCATCCCCAGAGACAAGACAAATAACAATAAATCAATGTCTCCAGCAAGCACGGAGTCACCCTGGCTGTAAATTAGCCTAGCTGACCATTCTATGTTGCATTTTATGTTCATATTTTACATGCACCCCTGGATTGTATGTGCCACAAAACCTAATACAGGCATCTCTTCAGACTCAAGATCCCACATTTTAAATCCAGTTAAATGCTCCAAAGCATCTTCTTTCAACCCCAGATTCTGCCAGCCAAACCAGCTATATACATCGAGGCAAGTTTATACACTCCGACAGACAACAGGCTAATATATTTTATCTTTATAAAATGGAGTCTCAATTTGAGAAGTAAAATATCACAGTCTACAAGTGACAGTAGACCACCACTAGGGCTAATAGGAGACAGATAAACACAGAGCCTTCTTCAGTCCAGTACACACTTTTCCAGTTTGTTCCATCTATTTTCAGGACTGTAATTTATACAGTGTGACACATGAAAAAGGCACGTTACTGCCAAGACACTGTCCCATTTGATGCCTCAGACATGCCTGACCATGGGATTCCACCTTTACCACTGCACTCCTACCATTAATTTCACTGTTTCTCCAAGAGGGACAAACAAGCAAGGGTTAATCACCCTCCAAAAGTAACTCATTTTGCAAGGCCAGGTATTGCTCTTTCATCCTATTGCACACACCCTTACCTAAGGGAAGGAAAAATGCTTGAGTGAACACACTTCCATTTCTTTAGATATGGTACCCTACAACACACAAAGAGCTGTCACACCGTAACCCTGTTGTGCACCTTGCTCAAAAATAACTGATCTCGTAAACCAGAGAGTTTAGGGGTTTTTGATTAGACTTAGTCTGTTTGTTTTTCAAAGTCAGAAAAGGTACAGCCTGTTTTCTTCAAGGAGATGAACACATCCAATACTGTTAGTCACTATGTAAGCAAAGTAACTACTATCTTTTACCAATGATGAAATATTTAACACTGTCTGCTGAGAAGGGGAAGTTACTCACCATGTAGTGACAGAAAACCCACTCCAGCAGATTACAGGTAGAGAAGATCTCAGTCAGGAAACTCACAGCTCAAAGATTTGGATGACAGCCTTAACAATCTAGCATAGAAATTATTTCTCGTTGTAAAACAAATATGAACAACAAAATACAGTTTACATGGAATCCATCAACTTCAAGTTTCCCAAGAATTAGCAACCACTTACTTCATTATAGCCTAAATGAAAACCTTTCTAAAGAGCTACTTTAGATTAAAAAAAAAAAAATCTAAAATTTGGTTTCTCAGATCCATGCCTCACTTCTCTACAGAGAAGGATCTACATAAAGACCCCAAAAATTCAGCCCTGAGTCTTCATGCAGGTTCTCATGCTCCCTCCTGCTATGATGTATAAGAAAGTTGGAGACAGTGCATTAATCCTTTAGGCATAAAAGGGCCTTTGTCCAAACTCTGCAGAGGTGTCATTCAAGGAGAGGCTCTGCAGGAGGACTGAAGTAACAGACACCACTGTGGCTGATGCAGCAGTCACTCGATCCCTGCATCTCAACAGCTCTCTAAGCTTTAACTGATCTAGGTTGAGGTTTTTTGGATAAGAAAGTACAAGAAAAGCATATACATGGAAACAAGTTTTCCAAGTAGTGGTATGATGCACCTGGGCATTGGAAGCTTCTTCCAAGCAGTGGAGTATACTTGCAAAAACCAGACCTCTATGTTTCACATGTTGCTCTTCACCGAGGAGGGGTAAGAAGAGAGCAATGGGGATCTGGAGCACCATCAGTGAAGAACATCAGGTTAGGAGCCTGACATCTAGGGACACTGTAAAACACTTCACTAAAATTATGAATAGCAGAGTTCTTTCAACCTCCTTTCTTTCAGTACTGATTCTCCTGTAACCAAGGAACTTCCAGTTAACATTCAGAGGGCAAATAATGAACTTGAACTGGGTTTCAATAGCCTCGAAAATAGAAATAATTCCAACACAGAATGGTATGATTTCTGACAATGGACAAAACTCCATTTGCACTCTTCCCTCCCTTCTTTTCCATTTTGAACATAGTGATTGTGCACTTAAGTATAAAACCACTTCCACATTAATACAATTGTCAACATTTAACTTGCCCTGTCAAGATAACAATATAATCTTCCAAAAGCATGTTTCACATTTTAATAAAGCTTCAAATGTCTGGTGAAACCAGAACAGTGGTTGGCAGGGGTGGGTGTTTCTTCCAGAAATGTCCTTTTGTCCTGAATTAGCTCAATGCTTCCAATCTCAGTGCGCCACTAAAACACAGCATCCTCACCAGCAAGTACCTGGGCACTGTGCATGTGACACTGTCAAACAGAGTTCTCCTCTGCACAGATTACAAAGTGTGTAAATGCAGTTTTTGAGTACGAAGACCAGAGTGAATACTTTATTAACGCTCTGATTAAACTTAATCTCTAGTCTAAATGAAAAGTGTGTTAATTACGTTAAGAAAAAAAAATTTTTTAAAGCTCAATAAATCAAACCAACAAGTTCTAAATTGGGCACAACAGCCAGGTCCAAAAGAAAAATTCCCAAGCATAGAGGAAAAGCACTCAGAGCAAAGCAATTACACATCACTGTTCCAGAGAGAACAAAATCATATTCAGAAGGGCACCACCAGACTTTCTTGACAAAAGACTGTGGAAGCTGAAAGATACATGGTGTTAACACAATACGTTCCCGTGAATTTCCACAAGAAGTCTCATCCAAGAACAAGATGTACGTGTAGGAATGAGGAAAATAAGGGTGATGAACTCTCTCTGGAAACGATTTATGCTGACCATAGCTGTTGCTCATTATAAAGCTATAACAGAAATAAAAGCCTGGAAAGAAGCAATAGAAAGACTATGGTCTGCAGGCATTTAACTACTACTTTATTTATTCTCTTCTGTTAATACAATCATATTTTATAATATAACTATTAAAACACAGAAACCAAAAGGTTTTGCTCTATTCCCACTGTCCTCCCATAAAATGCTCAAATAAATTCCCATTGTTATTCATACACAGACTGCTGCTCTTTGCTGATCCAGGATAATGTGGTAAATTAAGAATAAAAATAGCTGGCAAAACATTTCAGAATTTACCCATCATACCACTTTTCTCTCATCAATAATTTGTAACAAAACATTTTAGGAGCATATTCCATCTTTGGTCCTCTGCCATGATCTAAACTGGGGGGTTGTGGGGGACAAAAAAACACATTTCAATGCCAGGAAATAAAAGCAGAGTACATGGGAACTAACTAAAGTTATTTGTGGAATGAATTACATAGACCCATCAAAGCATGTTCTTTCATGGCTTAACTGCATGTTTCTCCACAGCTAAATGCATAAGCTGTTGACTATCCTCATATGTTCATCCCATTCCACAATAAAATCTTTCGGTTTTTGGATGCTAGGTCCTCTTCATTTATAACAAGGTGATGTTGAAGTCCAGAAAAGAACTTCTTGATAAATTTATGGCTGAAAAGTAATGCTGTACATTCCCTATACTGATTATCAAATTAACCTTAAGAATACGTAACATATCTAATCTCTGTCACATAGCCAGATCATTTCCTCCCATCATGCATCCTGTGCTTTTGAGACAGAAGTTGGTCTTTTACTGAAACACACAGTCACCTATCTCCCACCAGACAGAGATTCAACAGCTCTTCACCACTTCTTCCATATCCAGCAGAAGACCCACACACCTGAAACGAGGCTAGGCTGCTAGAGAATGCTTCCCCAGCACAGGAGCTGCCTCCTCACAGGAGGAACTACAATTAAGCCACCCTCAATTAATAACTCTCATATTATTCCTCTCTGGCATCTCGACATGGTTGATGGTGCATCTGTCCCGTGCACTCAACAGATGAATGAATACCTAAAAATGCATTTTATTAAAGAGTGAACATATTTCTGAAAGAAACTTTCACAAAGTCACTGCCACAGCTGTAGATGTATCCACTGATAACCAGCCTCCTCTGCACAGCTGCAGCTCCCATCCAGAGCTAGCCAGGCCACCAGAGGGAAGATGCAGCCCAAAACACACCCAAACTCAACCATGCCCTTGGCGGAAGGAAGTGGAACTGCCCACACCCTCTGTTAGAGCTGACCATCTTCCAGCAGCCTCCCCACTGACAACAGCTCCCAGCCCTGGCCCAGCCTCTGCAAGCACCAGTGTCAACGTCAGTGTCCCTCAACTGCTAGGATATGCACCTGGAGTCAGGAGCAGTGACCCTGTATCAGCCCCTACCTGCTGGTCCCACAGATAAGTGACAACAAAACATAATTCTAAGTGTTTGGATTTCAGTGAATTTCTCTTTTTGGCTTCACTCAGGGCTGAGCCCAACTGAGGGCCAATAATCAAACTTTCTCCTTTTATTCTCTCCAAGGCAGTATTAGGTGGACATCTTTTCAAAGAAAAGGCTCAGAGACCTCATATCCTAACAAATAAATAAATGGCAGTTTGAGTCCTCCTTCCCAATGACCCACGTTTCACTGACTTCGCAGCTGGGTATATTTACAAATCAGTAGTTCCTCGCCCCATTCTCAAAACTAAAGCTTGCAACAGAGCTTTGCCCTTGCTTCTGTCAAACCCACAGGTTCCAACGGACTGTTCTGTTTCCTTAGGCTGTCATTTCTGTTGCTACCTTTAAAACTCCCAGCTTTCTTCTGAGAATATACTGTCACTTTCTGAAATTACAGCTCAGCTGCATCCCCAGAACACACTGGGGGAGGGGAGAAAGACATAAAACAGGGCACTATAACTTATTCTTTCATTAACACAATAAGGAGTCAGACATTGAAACTCCTCCCTCCCACCTCACAATGTTGAAACCCTGTTATTCATTTTTCAGACTGTTAGTAAGGCATCCAAATAAATGCAGTTCTCCACAACTTCATGCTAGGAGTGCCTCAGTTTGCAAGATAAGTGGAATCAGCTGTGTTTTTCTAATTGTGCACTTTCTTTTGAAGGAGGGATACCATGCAACATGGAAAAGCAGATCATGCAGGCTCTGAGCACACCAAGCCACGCTGCTACCTGGCAGCAGAGCAGATACACTGTCCTGAAACAACATCAGCTCAGCTCAAGCCCTTGTGCTCTTCCCCTTCTATGCCTACATTGATGTACCTATCCCCTGTTTGCATTCAAAAGATTTTAATAACAATACTTCCCCACTCTCCCCTGCTCACAAGAATCAACCCCAACACACACCATGGACAAGTGATTCTGCTAGTAGAAACAGTCTAGGGGAAAATCAAAATTAGGAGCAGTTACTCAGAGGTGTTAACACAGCCCAGCTAATTCTCTGCTAAGCTGCCCAATGCAGAGCACACGATAAATATATTCATGATACTGTATGAGAGTCTTCCTTCTTTCCCCAGACCTTTGGAGAAAAGGGGGGACAGTGCTCCAAAGGGCACTGGGGAAGACGTGGAAAGAAACCCCACATTGCCCCTAGTTTGCCTCTCACCTAGGCACACCTCCTCCTCCACAGGATCCTCATCAGTGAGGGGTTCCCACAGCAGCAGCCCCTCCCCACACCAGCTTTTAGACCTCTTTAGAAACATTTAACACACTGCACACAGTGCCTCACATAGCAGCTCTTACTCAGGGCTACTCCTCCTTTCCTGGCAGAGCACATGCAAATCAATGAGCTGCTTTTATGGTTTGGGTTTTGGGTCGGTTTTATTCCCCTCCCTGAGGAGCCTCAATTTCTATTCCAAGGCAGAGTCGTGCTTCAAACACACAGAGCAGCATATGTTATTTCTTCACCTACCAATCAAAATGCTAGAAGAAACCAGCCTGGTACTTCTATATCTGTCATTTCATAAATGCTAGGCAATACCCTAGAACTGTCTTCATTGCAGCATCCAATCTGTCCCCACCAGACAGCCCAAGAAGAGGAAGCTATACAGTTGACAGAAAGAAGCCAGTCTACAGCAACCCAAAGGCTTAGTCTTAAAGACATTTCAGTGGCTAGAAAAAAGGAGAGCAAGTTTGTCGCTCATCTTTAATACCCTATCTGCACAAACGTCCCTGATGAGTTCACACAGTGCAAATCTGGCTACACAAACTCTGCATCCACTTGACAGAATCCTAAGGGTCCACATGCAACTATGAAAACTCCTGACAGTTTCACACCAATAGAGCCAAAATGGAAAAGGAGAAGCAGCACGTTTGGCCTGTAGTTATCTAGCAGCGAGAGACACAACTAAAGGAACTGGTTCCAAGGGCAACCTGTGGTATCATGGGGCAGCGAGACCCCAGGAACTCCTCAGGAGCAAGGGGTCTGCCAGCCAAGTAAGCATTGCTTCAGAGGGCAAGAGCACAGACAGACAAGAGCAGCAGAATATTCTCAGAATAAGCCTTGCCCCAAAAGTCCAAAACTAAGTTACAATTTCTCAAAGCAGTCTGTCAGTCAAATATATTTGAGGAGAATTAAGTTCCCTTCAATTTAGAGAGAGCTCATATCTTAAAATGCACCAGAGGCACAATCTTCTAAAAATGTTTTTCCTGTTATGTCTTACTGTTTAATTATATATTACCACTCCAAGCTACCATGACAGATTTTAAGTGAGTTTGTCTTTTTTCCATAATTAATCATAGCAAAGACTCATCTGTTTTTCAAGCCCGTGATGACAGCACTGTTTTCACCACTGTAAGGCAATCATCCCACAGCATTCCTTCCCAAAAGCTATTGCAATAAGAAAAGCTCATCTATCTGCACAAGATGCCTTTCAAAGATATAAATCAGCTCCACCTACATTATTTCATACTACAGGTAAGTTAATAAAAAGGAAAACTGCTTTTCCATAGCAAGCCATTATAAAGACACTCAGGCATAACACAGGCTAATAATGCTAAATAATACCATTTAGAAATATATAAACCTAGCATAACCATCCAGGAACAAGTATCCTACCCACTAAACACCACTCAGCCATCAGCATCCACCACTGGTACAGAAAGAAGAGAGGCAAACAGATTGTTGGTCTTTCTGAGAACAAAAAGCAGCTTCCTTTATGAACTCATTAACCAGAAGTTATTTTATAGGCAGCATCAAATACTAGTCTAAGTGCAGAAGAGGTCTCTTCAAAGATAACCTGTAGCTACCTGTAGATCAGTACTATCAGACTACTTACTTAATCAAAGAGGAGCCATATCCAAAGCAGAAAACAAATACTAATTGGACAACAGGAAAAAGTCTTTCTTCTTTCATCCCAAGTCAGAGAAGTGACAATAAGGACAGAGAAAATCTCTGCTCTGGAAAAAAATCAAGCACTTATCACTTGTAGCAGATTATAGCACATTCATTTAAAGTTTCTTTGCTGACCACTGAAGGAAAAAGTGTTTCCAATATAATCAATAACATACAGAGATGCCCATTCAAAGTGTTTTATCCTTCATCCTCTTAGTTTGAGAGGAAATAACAAATTAGATACTTGCAAAATGACTTTTTCCCATCTGCGAAATCCTATGGCAACACCCCTCCTTTTTTTTTTTTTTTTTTTGTAAAAATGACAAATGGAAATCCTGTTAATTTATTTTGATTGGTCTATAGAGAAATCATGATTTTCTGCAGGTCTCCTAAATCCTTCATGTGGCACACTGGCAGCTTCCCAATTACAAGTCTAAGAAAAAAATTACATAGCTTGTTCTGCTAATAAAAACAAGCATAGATGGGCCCCACACAGCCCTGAGCAGGTGTAAAACTTTATGTATCTTAATACAGTCTCATAAGAGTGCCTTTAGATCAAAGCTCAATAACCAACACACTACCTGTACTGACAGTATCACCTTTATGGCTTTCTAGCTGCTTCACAGTTTTATAAAGCAAGACATCTAAAGCAGCAATGACTACAAAAAAAGGCAAGATATTCACTTAACAGGCGGCTAAAGACTGAAGTTTACATTTGTATCAAAATATTTAGAAACATTTTTACTAGTACCACACTTTATTAATGTTGACCAAGAAGGATTCTGGCAGTTCAAATTAAAATTTCCTTCCAAGTTGTTACAAGACAAACAACAAAAAAGACTCAGTCATAGATCTTAAACATCACTTCTAGAACGATAATGGTTTTAAATAGCGACAATATCCTGATAGCTTGGTGATCTGTTCAGAAGAGATGAAGACAAAACATTGAAATAGACAAACAGAATTGCCCAGGAGAGCACAGAGAAAGTGATCTTTACAAAGTACATTATACATCTATCTTCTTTTATTTACAAAAATAAACTGTTTTCAGTACGCTTATTTAAAAATGCATAGGAATAATACAAACTCAAAAAATATTATGACACATTAAATCACTTGATCACATATTAAATCATATAGAGAGTTTTTCACCCATTGTGGTTTTTGTATTTTATTTATTCAGTGAAAATACTCAGTGCACATTTGCATGTGCTCCCTAATCAAAGTGTTAAGAGACTTCCCACATCACTGGTGCTAAGAACTTACAGAGCAGCCTATTTTCTGTGACAGCAAATGATTGTCTTTTTCTGATCTCTTGAGTCTCCAAAGCCATGCAGAAGCCTAAGCTACCCCAAATATTACTAAGTTATAACACTTCCACTGTATTTCAAGTCATTTAGACTGAAGAGCATTTCATGCTGGAGAAACCTTCCCAGAAAAAAAACCCTCAGTTTTCCTTTCTAAGCATCAAAATTAGCATTCTCTTTCCATAACATCTAGGAAAATTAAAATATCTTCTCCGCAGTCCTGACAACTAGCCTTTAATTTGCTATCACCTGTTCTTCAGGAAACTTCAGTCCTTTCATTAGTAAAACCCTCCCACAGATTTACTTGTAGTCAATGGTTCAGATCTGAGCTACAGTAGTATAGTAATTTATTTGAAGAAATCACACATCCAGATCCAAACCAGCATAATAATAGAAAACAATTATTTAAGTCATCATTCACTATTTTTAAATTAATGCACAAGTCTTTTAGCCTTGTATTCAAATTTACAGCATTTTCTTATTCCACTGAAGAAATTCAACATGGTTGTAACAGGAAATGAACAATCATCTGCCTCAGCCAAAACAACAGAACTTACTGTAAAATTTGTTAATTCATGAAAAACCTCCAATACATCCATGTTTCCTCACACACCTTATAAAACTGTAGTACTCACATACATACACACATACAAATGGTCTGCAAGATATCCCCACACTCAAAACCCCTGAAGATACTGACTACACACTTACAATCAAATGAAGTTATGTCCAGAGCAACAGCAGAATACAAAAAACACTGCAGAATTCAAAATTAAAAACCCACAAGCATCTGTTTCATAAACTGCTCTTCCAGAAGAGGAAGACTCAGAAAGCGAAGGTCTAAGAAACAAACAATTCAAACACCAATGGGATCCAGATCAAACCCACATCCTACGTAATCTGACATATCAGATCACAACCAACTGAAGACCTACAGTTTTTAACATGTGGAAAACTTTAAAAAAACAAACCACTGCTAGGTTTGCTACATATCACAGGAAAATCTTTTGATAACAGGAGCATTTTGCATGTAAGAAATGCACAGCCTCAGACTGTGAGGCTGAGGAGTCCAGCAACCAGTCTCTGAATGGAGCACAAATTTCTACCGAGGTTTAAACAACTCTCAGCTGTCCCTCCAAAACCTCTGTTCTCCCCCTGATAAAGTGACGGTACCTCACTACCCACTTCAACATCCATCAGAGCCTCAGGAGACCCCAACACACTACAACCAAACAAAATCCACGTTTTCCTAATAACCTTCAGATCTGTTACACTAATGTTTTGATGAAGGAAATGCCTGAGTGAGTAGCCTTAGACAACTGTTTTACATTAAGGAGGAAGCACATTAATTTACTGCGTGACTACTACCGAGATGCACCTCCAGGAGGTACAATGTTGCAGCCACAGTTGCCATTCACAGTTGCCTGAGAATAAACACGAAAGCCACCAACACTAGGTTGCATAAGAGTACTTTAAGCACATGGCTATTTACAAAAGTAGAGGTAATTATGATGCCAGAGGTGTATTCCAAATAAACAAACTTGACTGATACTGACAGAAAACCCCAAAACAAAACAAACCCTGAGTTCTACAATTACTATTACTCAGTAACAGAAGGGGAGCTGCATGAACAGCCTCCGTCACTAGCTATACTACCAACATATGCCCAAAAAAACCGCTGGACAAAGGTGCTGTTTTAAAATGTCAGCTTATATCAGAAGCTATGGGTAGAGGAGAAAAGAGGAAAACACCGTTCGCCTCGACAGTTTACCTGATCTGGATTTGATGATGTCGCTGAACTCACTGTGTCCCCCGCCAGGTCCTTCCTCCTGCTCGGAGACACGGGCCATGCTCGTGGGCTTCGGTGTGCCACGGGCGGAGCCTAAATCCGCTGGGAAAAGGCTTCCATGGAGGGCCACGGCTCAGCACCTACAGCACAGGACCAGGAGCAGAAAGGCACGATAACTCCACGGGCTATGCCAGGTGTGACTCCGCGTGCGATGCGAGGGATCGAGGCTCGCTGGCCATGCCCACACGAGTCGCGGGGCAGCCGACCTGCCATTCGCTCTGCCCCTGCAGCGGGACACCTTATGGTGGCATTTAAAAAGTGGGATGGCCCTGCAGCGGGACACCTTATGGTGGCATTTAAAAAGTGGGATGGCCTTGCAGC
>JAYDZK010000169.1:48631554-48655643 GCA_034509185.1 Euphonia xanthogaster
CCCGCGGTATCCCGGGGAACGCGGGGACGCCGGCCGCGCGCGCATGCGTTCTCCGCCCCGTGTGCCGCCGTCCCGCGTGGGCGTCGCGGCGGAGCGGGGGGGGCCGGGCACGGGAACCGGAAGCGGAAGCGCGGCCGCGCGCAAGTGAAGCCGCTCCTCGCCCCGGCTCCCGCTCCGTCCCGCCCGCAGGTGCGCCCGCCGCGGGCGCTGCCCCCCGCCCCGCGGCGTTACCGCAGCTGCTGAACAAACTTTCCCCGCCGAGCCCCTCCCGGTGCCGAGGTGCCGCCGCCTGCCCGTAGAGCTGCCGGGGCAGCCGCCGACAGCAACTCTCCTCGGCCGCCACTCACCCCTCGGGCACGGCGGCAGGAGGGGCCGCGCTGCCCCACGGCGCAGCCCAGCTCCTGCTCGCACTCCGTCCCCCGGCAGCGACTCCCGCGGCGCTGCGCTGGCGGACCCACAACTTTCTGTGCGAAGAGCCGCCGCCGCCGTCCGTCCTTCCCCTTCTCCTCCCCCTTCTTCCCCGCCCCTCGCGGCCCGGCCCTGCGGCGGCCCCTCCCTCGGCCCCGGCGCCCCCTTTGTTGGCCGGGCCAGCGCCGCGGGTGCGGGAGGGCCGCCCCGGCCGCGGCCCCTTCTCTGAGCGAAGGGCGGGGAGGGGCCGGGCCGGCGCGGAGGGAGGGGAGGGGAAGGGAAGGGAAGGGTAGAGAGGGGCGGAGCGGGTCCCGGCTGCGCCCCCGCTCCTCCCAGGACCCCGCCCGAGGTGGTGGTGAAGAGTTGTCCCGCTCCCCTCCTCCTACGGGGCCTTCCCGTCCGCACCTGTGCGCTCCCACGGCTCCTTCTGCTCCTTTCCCTCCCCAAATAAGCGCAGTCGCGCAGCGCTTCCCCGCGGCGTCCCATGAACACCGAAGTCAGGAAGTGTGACAAAATTTGAGAAGCACTTAGGAAATTTGCAAACAGCCGGAAACAACTATCCCGAAATCCGCCTGCTTTGGCCAGGTGTCTGTGCCTCATCTCACTTGGCAGTTGTCATTTGGCAGTGACAATTCCGGGCTGGTTTTCGGCTGAGCAAGAACGGAACAGTTATGGATCAATAAAAACGTGCTGATGCTGGGTGTCTGCAATCATTTTTGATGTATGAACAGATATAAATGCTAGTAAAATATTTAGCTGACACTAATTAATTTATTGCCACATTTGCAATCTGGGAATGAACTTACTCCTGTTTGCACAGGCAAGTAATCCGTGCTCACCTGTACTGTGAGGCTGTAGAACACGTGGCTGTATTTATCTCGATAAGCATTAGTCTGAAGTTTCAGCAGTATTGAAGAGAAACTGTAGCTGAGTAATTCCCCGGTGTTACCTACCAGGCCTTAGGCCATACAGCCTAAAGTGTTTTCAAGGTTAGATGCATTCCCAACACCGAGTACTTCACCACGTAAATAAGAAAGGCCAGCAATCTGCAGGAAAGGAGGTGCAGAATTTATTAGCCAGCAGAAAGGAGGAAGCACAGGCTTGGCAACATATTTATTCTGTATCTCCAGGTGAACAGAAATTAGTAGCAATGTGAAACAAGGAAGATTTGTTTTCAAAAGTCTTTCTTCTTGCCAGTACACAGCTCATGGGTTTACTAGGCAGTACAGATAACAAGAGCAAACAATGACTATGTGCATGTTAGCCTAACCTAACTTTGATATTTACCCTTACTTTACTATCTCCCCCCAAGGAAAAAAGAGATATTTCAAAGAAACAAACCCTGGTACCTGTAAATTATTATTATCATAATTCTAACTACAGTTAACATTTTTTTCCTCAACCTTTGATTAGTGCAGTACATGTGGAACAGGGACTGGGTCTTTTCCCTCTGTATTGCAGGATGGAAGGCCTTGCAGATAGTGTGCTATATTTTTGCATTTCAAAGAAGCCTAAAAACAAAGATGCCTAGTTTGGATCATTCTAAAACTTCCCTTGGTGATTCAGTGCAAATTAGTTAATTTATCTTTGATCTGCTTAATCCAAACCACTGCATGAAGTCATTAATGGTTCTTACTTATAAAAGGATAATAATAATTTGTTGAAAAATTTGGATAACTGGAATTGTGAACCTATTGAGAATTGCAGCTCATGGATAACAAACACAGTAAAAACATGAACATCAATACCTGTCAGTGTCTAACTGTAAAGCAGCACTGAGCAGTATGCTGGATTTGTTGGAAAGGTATGATTTGTGTTTATGCCTCTTTATTTACATTACACTGAAAAAACAGTACTGCAAACATAATGTTTGTGATTAGAGAAGCATCACTTGTTCCCTGCTGCTCTTGACTGGCATCTCTGCCCCATCCCATGCATTCCCTCTGCCTGCTGGATTTTCAATGCCCAGTAACGCAAAAACACCCAAACACTGGAAACCCACAATCCAGACCCAGCTGCTTTTCACACGGTTCAAGAGACATAAAACCCCGTGTAACCCAGTGCCCACTCAAGAGTCAGCACAGAGGAAGATTGTCACTTCCCACTGCTGGGTATCTAGCTGCAGGGCAGGGATCGGGATCCCAAAGCACTGCATTGCCTTGCCTAATGCAGAGAAATGCTAAGTGAAAAAAAAAACTTTTTTTGGTGGGATGCACTGAGGGCATTACTCCTTTCACAGAGGCTACCCAAGACCATTATCAGGTAGCAGTAACTTTGCTAAAAGCTGCAGTCAAACTGATAAGCAGGAGGGGAGAGCTGGTATATCCTATTTCAAATCTCTGTGTCTAAGTCCAAGGTCCCAGTTCTTACAATCTTGCTCTGAAAACACCTACAAGTTACTTCTCAAAAAGAAACACATTTCAGTTTAACCAGAAGTATCATCGCTATGTTCCTTTCAACTGCAAAGTGCCAACAGAAGGGTAACAGAATAATGAGACTGCACACTACCTCAAGGAAGCAGGTTAATTTCTTCCTGGTGTGTCTCAAACATGCCTCTCTCTAGAGCCATCCTCACTCTACTGTTGATCAAAGCTTGGGTTTTCTGAGCTAGTTGTTTAGGCTTCTCATGCAAAGGCTATAATTTATATATATACAATTATTTATACATAATATATAATTTTATAGGGTCTTCAGGCACACTTCCATCAGGGAAAAAAATGAAAATACCCTAACCTTTAATATTCTGTACATGTATATGCTTTAGATCTCTCTAATTTTTTATTCCAGTGATTGGCAGAATTAGAAATTTGCGACTAGCACAATTTTAAAGTCAAACAGCAAAGTCTCCACTCAGTTGTATATCTAAAACCTACATTCACCTACAAATACCTACTGACCATTAATATCATGTGGATTGTGGCACAGCTTACTTTTCTGTATATGCAGAATAAAATAGGAAAATAAAGGAAAAGTCCATTAACCACTTAGATAATAAGATGAAGGAAATACAGAGATGAAGAAAATACAGAAAAGAAAGGGGACTGAGAAGATGTGACGCCCTTGAACTTTGACCAAAATAAATAAATACTTTATTCATTGGTGCATGAAGACAATGCTGTTGTGAGGCTCTGAACTCATCTTGCCTTGTCTCCTTCTCTATTCTTTGTTTGTAGTATTTCTGCTTTTAGAATATACTCATAATTGACAGGATTACAATATAACTAGGAATTTTGTGTATCTCATTAACTTGAGATTGACTGCTATAACAATGCATGTGCCCATTCATCAATGTTTTGTCATGATTCCAGAAAACCATTCCACATTCAGTAAGACAGGAGATACCAAATGGATTGCTTTGTAAGTACAGCATCTTTATTGCCCCTTTCTGCATAGCCCATCATGTTGTCAGTCTCAGTTATCAGATCAGGCAAGTTGTTACTCAGCAGACTTTTTTTTCCCTGCAGAACTTGCATCAGAATTCAAGTTAACAGCTCCTTGGTGCCTTGGAGCTGACTTTAGTGCACTAACCAGTTAGTACAAGTACCTTAATATTAGAGATAATTTTCATTATCTCTAATCCAAGGAGAAAAATATATAAAAAACCCCATTAAATTAACATTCTCTCTCTGTATGTTCCTCTAGTGAGAAAAATGACCAAGTTTTTCTTAAAGCTTCAGTCAATTTTATCTTCAACTCCTTTGGCAGTATTTTTGAAAAACTTCAGTACATCAGGAAACATCGCTAATTTCTCATCCTTTCCTTTTCTGCAATTTAAAATCTTTAGAGTTATCTTTGTTTCAAGCATCTCACACTAAAATATCCAAAGTCAGCATGATTTTTAAAGGTGGGCCAGCATTTTCTACCTCTGACTTTTTAGGATGGGATCTGATTTTAATGTTAAATTGTTTGTTTTTATTCTAAAGTCTACTGCCTTGTCTGCAAGCTCCTTGTGAGCTCTTCCAAGAATATAAACATGGCTTAATAAATTCAACACTGTTTTGCTACACCGAGTTTATCATGCATCAGGAGATACTAGGTGCAGAGAATGGACTGAGACAGAGGGCAGAGAAAGACACCAGCCCAGGGTGCAAGATGCTCTTTGAGCAAAATACCTGTCATATGTGCCACCACAGATCCACCTGCTTTAACCTAATGAGAAAACAGTGTATTTCCCTTGTATACTTCCATTTCTACAAGTTGGAATCTGTATCTTCAGTAGATTCTTTCCACTCTATTTATATCTTATTAGATGTGATATATCTATCAATTAGATCATATTCAAGGGAATATTGTGTGCAAAAAATATACTGGAAACTTGTACCTTAAGTTTCAGCTATTTTTAATAGCTTTCTGGGTTTTTTATAAAACCCCAGAAAATGGCTCCACATTAATAGAAATGCTTACATCCCTCTAGCGGCAGTGACATTAATTTGAGTTACCACAAATTATCATTGTTCTGGAGAATATAACCTCTCAAAGTACATTAAATAAGAGTGCATTAATAAACAATCATGATAATCAATTTACCCTCCCAGCACAAGTCTCTTAACTGCAGCAGAGGACTGAAAAGAGAAAACCATCAACAACAGAGATGCCTGTGCAAAACAGGAACCTTTGACCAACACCATGAGGAAATCCCCTGCAAAGGCAGGTGCAAGTCCTTAGTCAAAGTAACTCCTAACACAAGTTGATGTCTGTTTGTTTATTTCCTTTTTCTGTTTATTTCTCTCACTCATGGCTATTTTTCAGTGCTGTTCCATTCCCATTTGAATAGCCTGTGCAGTATATTGGCATAGGTTTGTTCAGTGGCTAGACACATAAATATTTAATGCTTGTACAATTATAGAATATGTACACTTTTTCATCAAGTTTACCGGTTAGGGATTAGGCAAAGAAACGGAATTCTTGTGTTAACACAACATAGAAACTTGGGTAACTTGCTTCACTTTAGTAACTTGTTTCACTCTTTGTAGTAGGGAAAAAAATAGTGTCTTCCATCATGAGCACATTATCTGTTGAGTGAAGTAACATGATAATTGGACAAACACAACTTGGAAACACTTTAAAAATTAAAGATCTCACCAGTCTGCAAAAATAATCAGTGGAAAGGATGTTTCTTTGTAAGTGTTTTTATTTTAAGGGTAAGCAGTGGGAGAAGACACAGTTTATTCTTACTAAAATTAAATAGTGGCTCCTTAGTACCCCATGAGTGCTCCCCATATGGAATGAACACACACCAAATCTGGGGAAATGAAACAAAACAAGTTTTCTCAAATTATCATTCTTTTTTACATACATTACCCTCACTTTAGATCAATTAGGCATGTCACCTTTTCTTTGTTGTTTCCTGTTAAATTATCCATGTGGATGTTTTGTACTTGACCCCTTAAGATGTTCCCTAATTAGGTTCTACATTGAAAATTGCCTAAGTTTTAATAACATATCTCTCTGCTGGAAAACACAACTCATTAAGGTCTTCAGTGAGATAATGGCACCTCCTGGGACACCAAAGGCAACAGCAAAAACCTGTGCTGTGGATGTCCCATTTTCCCACCCACTAAACACTTTCCATCCAAGTAAACACTCCCATTGCTTAGACTTGACATCCTGTGGCTTTTGCCTCCCTGAATCACATAAGGACACAGATGGTTACTGGGACTGAGACAGATGCCAGGCTTGAAATGCTTCAGCATTGATCCTTCCAGCTGCAAGACCACTGCAGTCCAGAAGATGTGTGGCTGTGCTCCCACTGCTCTGAGCAAATTCATGCACATTCGGCTTTCTGACCACAGATGATGTGGCCAGAAGGCTTGGCCATGTTTTGCCATATTTGCCACTTTGAGCATGCCTTGAGAGCCTCTCTTAATTAACTCTATATGGGCTTGCAAGACTACCATCACATTTCCATAACATTCAGGTTCTAATGTGCTGAAAGTTTAAATGATTTCTAACTACTACCACTAAGTGGCTTTTTCTTTCCCTGAAATGACAAGGATTTTGGCTTTTAACCAAGATAAATAAAGTCACTGTGGTAACACTAGATCTGAACCGGTCAGATTTAGAGGTATGTATAGAAATTAAATTATGAGCAAATGAATAGCCTTTTTAGTCAACAAGATAAATTATGCAAATGAAATTTTATACCCATCAAAGACTTAAGTTACAAGTTTGTTTTTTGGCGCCTGGTGTTCTGTGGTTATGCCTGTAAAACAGGAGGTGCTCTGCAAGCTGTGGCATCTGACAAAGCCCAGTTGAAGATCTCCACACTGCCTAGGTAAAACCTCTCTTGGTCACCTTGCATTTTCACATTCACTTTACAGGAAGTGAGCCTGAATGAGGTCACTTAGCATATGATTCAGTCAAAGCTATTTCAGCTAATGGTTTAAATCATCTTGATGAAGCCTCTCATCCCCCCTCCAAGTCCCTCCTTGACTGGACAACAATAGAACTGCCCCCAGTGAGGCACAGGACAGCGATCAGCTGCTTCACCGCCCTCCCTTCTCCACATACCACCAGCTGGCTGGCCATGTGCTGGAATGTCTATTGTGAAATATCCCCTACATGAGCAGGAAATCTGAGCTGCTCCATTAGAGCAGCCCTCTGTCTGCTTTGCACAGCCAGGGCCAAGGTTGCTGTCTGAACTTAGTGCTGTGGGCTTCCCAGAGGAAAAAGTACTCTAATTTTTAATATTTTTTTTTATTCAGTGGGGGGCTTGAAACGATAAGATTTCCAGAAGTGATGGGGAGCCACAACATGCAGCACACAGGGCAGTGTTGATGGGGGTGAGCTTTGCACCTCCCACAGGCAGGAATGCCAGTGATGCCCTTGCAAGTACTGCTGGCACACTGGGGCTGTGCCTGCTGCCTGACTGGCACAGGAACTATGTGCCTAGTTCGAGGAAAAATGTTTGGCACAAAGCACACACTTCTTCAGGGAACAAGAAATTTGCCTGTACCTTAAATTATTTTGCAGCTACTTAAATAACTGCTGTGCTAGAAGCTCTGCAGGCAGTAATTATTCTTCCATTTTCTTCTATTAGGCAGCCCTGAACTGAGCCATGAAAATTGCTTTGAAATCACAGCAGACAAAGAGGAAACTTTTGGACGTCATTTATTTTGGGATGTTCCAAACCAAAGCTATCGTCCAAACCAAAAAAGAAGTCCAGCCCTGCCAAGTCCTTAATCATTGAAATGAAGAGACCACAAAACTGAATGAAAATAGGATTGAAACAATTTTCCCACTCTGAAAAAGCCCCTTTTTTGGAGCTACCGTCAGAAGAAAACAAGGGAGCAACAAAACCCCTTAATACATCACTGATGTATCTAACTGGAGGTTACTTGCAGAGGCCAAACCTTTGAAATGGGAGCAATGCTGGAGTTTGTCCTTGCTGGGAAAGAGCTGGTATGTGGACTTTGCATTTCAGAAAACAAAGCCTCACTAGCATTTCAAGGGAAATTTTCAACCATGTGAGAGTAAGAGTCTTCTTAAGAGCATCCACCATATTTGGCCACCAGAATATAATTGTAACATAACATCCAAACTCTTACACTTCCAGCACTTATGGACTCATCTTAAAAACATTTAACAGGTACAGGATGACCTGTACCAGGTACAGGTATTATTTCTAGCACAGAAGTAACAAAGAGCTCACTCCATCAATATCAGGTGCTATTGAGCTTGACAGAATATAAACACGGAGTAACAAAGTCTCTCATCCATACAGCTCATATCTGGAACCAGGAACAAAGGTGTATTTTAAAACTCTGTGGATATGATCTGACAAATGGTGCAACTTCTGCTAAAAGGACCAATGTATATTTAAAATACAAATGTATCTAAGTTCTGGCAAATTCAGAGTTTAAAGCTAGTCTGAAATATGATACCACAAACATAAAAAAAAAGACAGCAAACAAAATTGCATGACTGGGAAAGCTAACTGGGAATGAGACTTCATTTTAGCAAATCCTGTGCTACATTTGTTATGAAATACAAAATCATCTGTACTATCCCTCAAGTGGCAATCACCATCCAGCAATACTGTGTCAGCATCAAGCTGGAAAAAGTCCTGATGGGGATGCAAAGAAGCAGAGTGCAGTACATGCAGTACAAAACTGGGTTTAGCAAGTGTATTTCATCTTGGGATGCAAATGTTCACAGCACAGTTTTGCTCAAGTTACTAAGTACAAGAGCACAGTTCCTGGGAAAAAACCCTGCAGGCTCACCCCTCATCCCCTCCCTTCACTGCTGTTTGCTTAAAGCATTTATGTGTACTTAACTCCCCAAGACATGTTCCTTGGTGTGGGATTCAATGAGGACACAGACATCCCATTTGAGCCAGGGACCCTGCAGTCTCAGGCACCCCTGTGTCCTGCGCCTCAGTGCATTTCTGCCCCTCAGTGCATCCAGTGCTACCTCTCAACCTGTCCTCAGCCAAGTGGGTGGTTGAGGCCAGGAGAAACGCTTTTACTCCTATTTCATCTGTTACATTTTCTAACTTGTTCTTAAACAATCTTTGAAGCCTTCTTTTTTTTTTTTTTAAGTGCGTGCTCCCTGTCATATGCATGGCACTAAAGCCCACTTAGCACTATTCAGTAGCCTTTATTTCCTCAGGAACCATGAAAGTTTACTTTTCCACAGAAAGAGCTTTGCTATTCTGAGCATGGAACGAGGTGCAGGACTGCTCCTGGAGGTCCAACTCCCAGAAGGAGAGTAAAGTAAAACCCTGGATGCTTCCCAGTGTAGCGCTGAGCCCAAAGAGCTCAGAGAAGAGCCAAAAAGGATCTTTTCCAAAAAGGATCAACAAAGCCTCAATTAGATGTTCTTAATACAACAGAGAGAACTCTTAAAATATCATTAAGAGTATTACAGCAGGCTCTGAGAGGGACGTACAAGATACCTGCAGCCCAACATGCTGACCAATATGGAGGTAGATGTGCTGCAAGTGAGACTTCCTGGCCTCCAGGAGTGTTTGTAGGAAGATCTGCAAGGAGCAGGAACAGCTTTGAGATGTCCAGCTGGTACAGTAGAAAACCAGGTGAGTTCTGAGCACACAAACACCTCTTCACATCCTGACATTTTGCTGTTTCCCTGTGCTCCCCTAGATAGCTCCATTTGTTGTTTCTCACCAGGAAAAAGCTTTGGGCCATTTCAGTCCTATGTTTCAGCAATGCCCAGACCTGAGGTGCCAAAGAATGTGACTCCACCATCCTACAGTTACACCACAAGTCATGAATAATAATAACACCAAGGACGTGGGTCTCTGTTACAGCTGCAGCTCAGTGAGCCTTTTTGTCCTCTTTTTTCTTTATACCTCCTTGGACGTAAATTTTAACTACAGCAGGTCAAAAATACAAAGCAAACATTTAAAAATCAAAATTCTTAACTTAGATGCCATTAAAATATACTGCCCACCTCAAACAATAGGTGATTCATTTGTGAAAGCTGATGATTTATTTATAAAGATGCAAAGTGCAAAGCTGCACCAAGATCTCAGGGCAAGAGAGTGAACAAAGCAGTGTGTTATAAAGCCCTCCACTGACACCTGCAGAAGATAAAGTATTCAGGAGAGGGAGAAACACAGCAGGAAGAACATCCTGAGCCTTAGAACAAAAGCAGGTAAGGGTTTCCTTGGACTCCTCCATTTCTGTCAGAAATAATGGAGGTTTCCTTGAACTCCTCCATTTCTGTCAGAAATAAATAATTGAATAGCAATTTTTTAAATGGTGACTGGCCTCACTTATAATATTACCAAATTCCACACATCTTCCAAAGGGCCTTCCTCTGTTTCCCTGCTCCACATCCTTTCCCCTCAAAAGCCAAAGCCTAGACTTTTTTCAGAATAGTAACCAATAAACAGAGGAATAGGAACACTAGCAACAGCAAACAAATGTTACCAAATTCAAATATGAAAAACTAAGAAAAAAAAAACCTTTTCAACAATACCTGAGGAAGTCTACAAGTCCTAGGACTGGTCAGAAATTCTGTTAATCCAAGGATTGATTTTCAATTTTAGGATACACTTTCAAATTCGGCCAAATCTGTCATTAATCCTTAATGTAATACTAATTTCTGGGTGTCCTCCCCTATACACATTCAGATTAACCATTCCAGCATGAAATTTATAACTAAACAATACAACTTTATTTGTAGAATATTTCCATGGGTAGTGAAGTAATTCAGATGCACTATGCATTCTCCTCACAGGGCATCCTGTCCAAACAGGAACCATGGTCAGTTTGGTTGCTGAGCTATGACATTTTCATGAGCTTCACCTGCTGCAGAGAGAAAGGAACATCCAGAGAAAGCAGTGCAGATCCCTGACTCACCATCCCCCATCCTGACAGCAGCAGAAGCACCCTCACAGACAACAGGCACAGGGGGATGGCACCAGCCCATGCCTTGATCTTCCTAGGTTTGGCCCCAGCCCATCACTACAGCCTTTACCAGAGTTGAGCCTCTACTTTTTCTTCCTTAGCAGGAATTTTCCATCAACTGTTTCAGCTGGAAACTATCCACCTTCCCGCACCAGGAGAGGCAGAAAGCAGTCAGGGAGAGCAAGCCCCAAACACTACATAAGGCTTTACATTTGCCAGGTGCCCCAGTAAGTTTGCCAGTCTCCCTCAGCTGCAGGGATGGGGTCTGAGATCCACCAGCAGAGCCAGCCACTCCCAGCAGAGAGCCAAACCAGCAGGAGGAGTTGCTCCTGTCGGCACCCATAGTCCCGCTGCCTAGGAATTTTCCAGCCCTCGCAGACTGGAACAAAGAGGCTTTTCACAGAGATCCAGATTGCCTCCAGAGCCTGTCCCTTCTTTATTTACAGGAAGGCTCTTAGGTTTAGTCTGGGAAGGTCTGCAGATTGCCAGGGGCCTCTAAGGGAAGAATTCTGTCAAAGAATGTATCTTGCAATGCATGCTCAGAAGGGTCTGCTTTCTGATTCGTTTAATCTTCCCTGGAAATTAACTTCACAGCCTCAGCTCCACTGACTGTGCAGGATTTATCTTCAGATTATATTTGCCTTTCATACCTTTATGATCTACCTTTATCCTAAACAGCTCAATTACTTTGGATTTGTAGAGCCAAAGACAGGACAACTTGCAGGGCCAAGTGGGTACCTAGGAAGTTCTATGATAAGGCTGGGCCAGAGGGCAGACTTCCCCTTCTGACTTCCATGTTTTTACCAGGTCTGCATCTCCAGCACTGCTGTTCAGCTGACTCCAAAGCAGCCTGCTTCAGCACTGAGGGGAGCAGTGGGAGAGTGATGCCAAGGCAGAGAAAGTAAGCACACGTTACCCCTTCTGGCCACCACTGTACATATCTACTCCAGCACAAACTGCACCACAGAAGTGCGATGAGAATGAGGGCCCAAAGCAGATGTGTGTATGGATCCAGGTGACACTGGTGGTGACCACAAACTGCTCATCTGAGCATATTGTTTTCAGGCACAGGAAAAGGACTTAGTAACATACATATTGGTATTTAATCCTATTTAGCCACCCAAGAAGGTATTACATATAGGACTGATGAGATACATGTAAGTTCCTGAGGCAGCAAAATTCCATCTGAAGTTCAGATATCACACAGATCTGTCAAACACCCAGATGGCCCAGGACTGAGCAAAGTTCCCTTGCAAACAGGGGAAAAGGCCATTGCCTCCATCCATCTGGTTGCTGCTGCATACAAGGGGAGAGAAACAGCAATATTATCAGCTGATAATGAGCTCATATTTATCTTAGCTATCATGTATTGGTTTCCCTCAAATTGCACAGAGAAGGCAGATACCGATTATTCCTGTCATCTGGCACAGGCCTTCTGCTTATGTACATGTAGGCAATGGGCCCAGCCACTCAAGGTAGTATTATCAGACCCTACTTTTATAGATTTTCTATAGAAAAAAACCTGCAGTCAGATTCCTCAAGAGGTAGAGATATCAAATAAGATAGATAGCACTGAATTTGTGTCACCCATCTTCACCAACCACATCAGGCACATATGTAAGGACAGGACTGTATTCAGGCTAAAACAATAATGGAGTATTGGAGGCATGGATCATAGCAAGGTATTTTTAATTGGGATGGTCTCATGATAGAAAAGGAGCAAGATTTGAAATAGATTTTATTGGGTCACCTGATACACATAGTAGACAAGTTTCCACGCACAAAATAATCAGGAAGCAGTTGCTTTAATTATAGAAGAGCATCTGGTACAAAATGCTAGCAGCAGCAGTATGGAAATGAGGTAAAAAAGCATCATGGAAGAAATTATCCAAAGTTTCTCATCAAATAAAAAAACCTGCATTAGCATGGTGGGATAATTTGGGATACTTTGGAATTTTATGATCCATGCACATGCGTGATGAAATTGATACTTTTTAAAAACAGTACAGCTATCATGCTAGGATGAATTCCTGGGATGGTTTCTTGCAAAAAAATACAGTGCAGCCAGAAAGAACTGCAGCACTAAGATTTCATTTTAGCAAAATTGCCATTAACGTTTTTCACCTAATGTCAGCCAATGCTCTCCTTCACTTAGAAAAGGTATCCTTTCATACCCTGTATTTAATTCAATTTCACCAACAGAATTCTATACCAGCTGCTTGGAGCCAATCAGTGATGCCCTTTCTTTTGTACAACAGACTGAAACACCTGTCTCTTTTATAATTACCGATTTTATTTTTGTTAGAAGTAAAATAAAGACAGTTAAATACTAACTTGGTTGAAGGAAATATCTTCACATATGAGGGACAGTAACAAATAGTTCCATTGCTTATCTCATTCATGGATTAAAAGTCACCCTCAGGCTGAGGTTAGTTTGGGCGGGACGGATTTACAAGAGTTTAAGCCATGAGAACAGCATTCTTCATACAACCACTGTGTTTTAGCTAACATAGTGGCTGAGCTCCCAGAGGAAACCATCAAGTAGCATTACTGCATGTTAAAGTAACTTCAGTTTTAAAGCCCCCGAAGCTATAATCATTGATGGGACTACCTGAAGAAATGAAGTGCTCAGGAAACAATTGTTCCAATGATAAAATCTTCACAGCAGCAGTCATCAAATGTTCATATGAGTACTAAAAAGAAGTGCAAAAGGTTTTATAACAAGTAGAAAACAAAAACAAAGGTATGTTGATGAATGCAAACTACCACCAAGCAAGGTTAAGTTACATCCTGACTGTCATTTCCATTAAGATACCAGGGTTTTCCAGTATTCCTCCCTACTTATCTTTAGAGACTGAGCATGCATGGAATGCAAAATGTTTTTATCTAGAAGCACCAAATCCCTTAAAATACCAGACCTTTGTTCTCTCTGACCTGAAACACCAGTACGAGAACTTAAGAACAGCTAAACTAGCAGTCACTAGCCATGGCACATGTGCATTAAGCAAAGTGAAAATGTACCGCAGTTCTGAATGACTCAAAAAATAAAGCAAGGGTGAGACTTGGTTTGAGACCAGAATCATACAGAATCAACTTTTTCACCAAAGATGGCAAACTAAATTCCTATTTTAAAAAATGCAAGAAAGTTGTGTTTTATAGAACCTTTATCAGCTAGTAACTATGAGGTTAAACACAGTGCTGTATCTCTATTTAAAATGTCACTTATGGACATTATTTAGTCTAGTCCTTCAGATTTTTTTGAGAAAATTTCTCAGCAATACAGTATTTGGCTAAGTTGGAGAGTATATGCAAAACCATCACGTGATCTTGACAGTTTTGTCACATACACTTAGGCATTGTCCGTGACAATTAGACACACGAGGACTGGATACATGGAAGAGTCACATGCCACATCACCACCCCTCCTGCAAGCATTTCTTCTGTGATTCCCAGTGCCACCTGACTCAGACTACAAGGAAGGTAAACCTCCTCCACTGCTCTCTCCTTGGCAAGGCATTTCAGGATCATGGCCAGGGCTGTGCTGAAGAAACTGAAGGCATGGGGCATCATTTGGGCAGGATCAGGTGAACCACTATGTCTCCATCTGAGGGCAGAGAGGAGGGGTCTGGTAGCAGGCAATATTTAGGCTGCTGGTCATCTACCAGAAGCTACCAACACTCAGTAAGTGGGGTAATCTTCAGTATGATAAAAGGAGGGCTACATGCCAGGAACAGATGTTCCTCTGGGAAAATGGCAGCCTTGAAAATCTGGCAAAGTCATATTTATGTGCAAACTGATAGGGGTCAGAGCCTGAGTGAACAAGAAACAACATCCACAAGTCACAGGAGAAAACAGACAACCTCCCATAAATAGTTCCACTTTTAGGGCTGCTCTCTGGCTCCGTGTAAGGCAGGACATGCCTGAAGCTCTGCACGATTCCCAGACTTTGTGTCAAGAGTTTTCATATACAGGCAGCCTTCAGACCACCTGACACCCTAAATCACAGGTGATTACCATCTCACACTCAGCTCCTTCCTCTCATGAAGTAACCAAGAAACTTCTCTCTGGTTTTGCTTGTCCATTCCCTCCAACCCTGTTTTTGGGACTGTCCAAACTGACTGTGAAACTGCTGGACTGTCAGAAGCTCCTTTAAATTCCTATTTGCTTCCTGCACCTGAGGGCTTCCACCAGCCAGGGCAAAAAATAAGAGAGCATCAACATGACAAAAATGAATGCAAGCCATGACAATGAAAACAATATTTAAATGGGTGAATTGTCCCAACAACCTTGGTGAGCTCAGGGTCATACAAAGAAATGAAGAACAAATACAAAGTCTGCTAGGGTTTTAATTGTAACTATCCCACCATCCTGTCTCCAAGATTCTTCCCAGACACTGTAGCTAAACCATGAAATTTATCTCCTGATGCAAGTCTCTGACAGAATAACACTTCTGCAACCTAACAGAACAAGGGGAAAATTCAGTAATTGAATCATAGAGATGTACCTCCTAAAGCACAGAGTCACATCATCCAGAGGTCCAGTCCTGACCTCCCATGCTCAGTTCTGCTCTCTCCTTAGCTCTGCCCTGCTTCTTATACAGCAATTGCTTGCACCTGTAAAGAAGGCAGGTGTGGTGGCTTCAGTGCTGCCCAAATGTCCATGCACCCTCTAGAATTATTTACTCCTTTCCTGCTGTGAGATAGGATTACGAGAAAGGCAAAGCAGGCTCAAAACTTTAAAGGGTATAAAGAAAAGTTTATTAACAGTAACTAAAATAAAGAATAACAAGAATCAGAATAAAACCTTTAGAACACTTCCCCCTACAAATTGCTAACAGTTAAGCCACTTGATTCTTTCCTAAAGCTATCTCTGTACCTATAGACTAAAATGGGTCTTTACTACAAGTTATCAACAAGCCTTTGAAACTAAAAGGGAAGAGAAGGATTCCCTCTCAGAACTGGTGAACACAGATTGGTTTTCCCACTCAGAGCCTGACCTTTCCCACCCTTAAATAGCCTGCACCAATCCCCATTTAACCCTGGAAGGGCATTTCCCCCACACTGTACCCATGGAATCAAACTCCTTGCTGCAATTCCTAGGTCTACACAGCAGGGTACAAGAACAAGTGGAAAGTGCAGTGATGCCACTTAGAAAGACCCAGTCCAAGAAGAAATCATCCAGTTCAACCTTGTTAATGCAAACTGTGCCTTTATTTTCCCAAACAGCTATGAGTTAATTAATCACTTACATAAAGTTATGACCGGGCTAGTTTTTGCAGCTCTAATATTCCCCAAAGAATAGTCTGTGGTTTACATTACTTGATGGCATGGGAGAAGGGCTTTTCAAAGAATTTACAACCTACATCTCTTCTTCTGCAGAAGCTAATTGCTTATGCATAAATTCACTTTACCCATATAGATTTATGTCCTTTTCTATCACGTAATATTAAGATAGCTCTTACAACTTTCCTGTGAGATAGGAAAAATGCTGTAGCCCTGCCCTTGCACTAGAAGCCTCACAGTACCCTGTACTCTTTACTACCCTTAATGAAATTTTTGCCTGAATGGCTTGTATTTTCAATTTCATTTTGTGCTGGTTTAAAGATCAATAGAGGAACATGATGCCAAAGCACTGTAATTTTAAGTATATAACTATTGTGCAGATGCTACAACTTTAATTATACAAGCAGGCTTCCGTGCCTGTCCAAACAAAAAGTGATAAACAATCTGCTTACACAGTGGCAGCAACAGGATCAAGATCCATGAATTTACGTCCATAAACATTGGCTGCAGCAGCAGAACTAATTTGGTATATCCTCAGAAGTGCATCCCATATAGCTACCTTGCTGAGGGAAATCTACCTTATTAAGAATTAACTAAGTTATACTGTCTTACATGGATTTTTACATGGATAAAACCCAAGTCGTCAAGTTGCTTTCTCTGGCTCCTTTTTTCTTTTGCTGGCTGAACATATCTAATGCACTAAAAAATAAGATTTAAAAAACCAGCATTTTTTTATAGATCCATTTTTACAATTGCCCAAGTAATGACCTATGGATCAGAGGGGTTCACTGCAAATACAGATGTGGTCTGGGATCATGGTTTAAAAAGACAGCAGCTCAGGTACTGGTTAACAGATAAACAGCAGTTGGCAACTTCTGGGGCAGTTCCAACATCTCCCTCCAGAGATACCATCTCTGAGGTTTTGCCTGCAAAGGATGTGGAAGTGCTTTAATTATGCCAGAATGTATTTACTGCCCGGGAAGCAGTCATGCCAAGTCTGTTAAAGACAAACAGTACATAAAAGGAAGCAAAGTACAATGCAAATAACGCATCCCACTTAGACAGTTAAGACTACCTTGGTATAATATTTTTTGTTAAAAATATAAAACATTCTGAGATAGTTAACACTGCAATCCAGGCCCATTCCTGGCTGTGGAGGAAAGTTTGCTAAGAACTTCCAGATGAATATGGGGCCTGGCCTCTAACTCTGGCTATAAAGGACCCCCAGAGGCTCCATTTAGGTGCTATGGGTACCACCATGCTCTTGGAGATCTCCTGACAAATTCTCTGCAGAGCTCAATCTAAAACAGGGGCACTCAAACTCTACCTAAACCCCTCTTGGAGACAACTTGACAAGAAAAGCAACAGAAACAGGCACAGAAAAAGAATCTGTAACCACAACTTCTGGTTTTACAGCATTTTAATGACAGTTCCCAATCCCACCCCATTCTTATCTCATATACTCATGTACTTCATAACATGCTCGAGTTTGTCAATATTTCAGCTGGACACAGTCACATTACCTCCTTTGTCATACAGGTCCTTTTTCTTGTGCTGATGGCTGACCGCCCTCCCTAACAACAACTTCATACAGAGCAGAAACCTTATCTCATCCATGATGTCTCTCTGTACTACCCATTTGAAGGGATTAACTACTTCCTTCTCTTAAAGAAATCTAACTTATGCATTCCTACCATACAATTATTATTCTACTCGGTAATTCTTTTTTGTAGAAATATATTTTGTCCATGAGCATGCAGAGACATCACAAACATTGGATCCAGTTGCTTTCAGTATTCCTTCTTTACTGATGTGTCACATAGCTTCTGGGGCAGGTCACCCAAATGAATGCAGCACAACAGGTTGGACATGTCTCTGTTTTCAGTCACAGAATACTATAGGGTTTGTTAAGTGGCACAGATACAGCCTGCACTGTCATAATGCCACCAAAATAGGTACTGGGGAAACCATGATTATAAGGTTGCTACACAAACATTAAAACACCATTTAGCTAAAAAAAATAGTTATTCTCACAGCAAAGAATACTGCAACCAAACAAATAAAAATATCCAACATATTACGATAAAAGATAGAAGTCACAGTAAATAAATACATACATTATTTATATTCTGGATCTAGCAACTAAAGGATTTAGAAAGCCTTACTTTAATTGGATTTCTAAATTACATTGATGCTTCCAAGTCCTTATTCAGAGACAGCCTCTGGATCTAGGATGAGGAGTCATTAGCCACAGTACTGGATGAAGGTGAGTGCTACCACTTGCATTACCTCCCCTCAACTCAACAGATTTGGTTTGTCTTTGGTTTGCACTACAGCTACCAGAACATTTTCAAGGAAAACTCAGATTAACTTACAGTAGTCTAACCTGCAGAGAACACTTGTTTTTAAGATACTAAGAAAAAACATTTTTCTTACTGTGAGGGTGTTCAAACACTGGCATGGGTAGTTCAGAGAGACTGTGGTGTTTTTATCCTCAAATATATGCAAAGCCTGGCTTAAGCTGACCTTCCTCTGAGTTAGGAGGTGGACTAGACAACCCTCAGAGGGGCCTCCCGGCCTTTGCCATTCTGTGATGAATAAAAGGAGTGGATCTATATTGCCTATGTCAGGGAGATCAAAACATGTAAAAAATTGTCTCCAATTCCTCATTTCTTCACAGAGAATTTCTTATGAGATAATATCAGAGATTAATTTTAGATCCAAGTAACATTAAATAACTGGGCTTTTTGTTACCTATTACTTGACAATCAAAGACAGAGGGACACAGGAGGGAAGCAGTAGGAACGTGCAGTACAGCCAGGGCAGAGGAAAGGCAGTATCTATGCCTCTTTTAGCAGCAGCTAACTGCTAGACCAGCTGGATCTGTTCCCTGGTATGCACACAAAAAGCAAAAGGTGGGAGTGTGACAGAAAATAATTACAGATATGTAAAGACAAGTGAAACTAAAATACATATGCTCATCAATCATCAAACTTGGATTAGTTGCAAAACAGTACTCATTAATGCAGTCCATACTTCCCAACAGGGATTCCACTCTCACATGAAAAAGTTTGCAACACATGATGAAATAGCAAGAGACGGGTGTCACAAATCCATCAAGTCACATGGTCAGTGAGTGATCTCCTGCCAAGAATTGCATGAACCACTTCAGCAAGCAGTTAGAAATGAGGCAGATGAGGTCTGAAGGAAAGATCTTGCAGCACTTCCAAGCCAGAAAGAAGGTCACAGTTGAGCAGATGGTGAAAGTGAAGGAGCAATCCAGGAAAATTAAGGACTCTGGAAAGTGCATTCTGCTCTCAAAATATTTAGGGGAAGGAAGGCATTTTTTGTTATTGCACATTTAAGAGGACCATCTTCAGAAGAGTGCACACATTTTCTATGGTCTTCAGACAAAAGCTCCTCCCTGGCAGCAAGAAAGAATCTATTCATTTAGGTAAGTTTACCGCAGCCAAAAATATACCAGACAATGAATGTTAGCATGCTTTCAGCCCAGTGCTCTAAGATCCCAGAAATCTTAGCTTCAATATTCTGCATTATGCTGCCTTCATTTTGGGGCACTCAGAGCCCCTCATTAAGTAGGTGCTCTGCCAAACCTTGCTGCAGGAGTGTAAATCATGACTTGTCTGCTCTTTCTTACAGAGGCTGCTGCCACCACAGCAAAGCAAGCACAAGGGAAAATGTTCCCAGACTGGAGGTCTTCTAGCACACAGGCCAGTCTTTTGACACTTTCAGCAATATACTTTGGTAAATAATGCTGTGCTGGTGTAAAGTGTTACCATGTGGATGTATTCCTCCTGGTGAGAGAATCTGGCAAACAGGAATGCATGCCCATACCCCTTTACCCCAGGGCAAAGCTACTGCCCTTCACTCTGCCAGTGTAGTGGCTTTGAGCTAAAATGCCAGATACCAACCTGAGCAGCTGAGTGGGCACCTGGTCACTTTTTATGGCTGTGTTAGGCCATCCTCATGCTGGGGGTGATGATGCTCTAAGTGACCATGGCAAGGTTTTCAGGGCTCATCTGTCAGTCTTAAGAGTAAACCTACCTCCACTGCATTGTAAATAAATTGAAGGGCTTTGCACTCCAGTAGTGATATGTAGATCTTCATTCCCATCCATCAGTGTTCCACCACAGTACAATTCTGCCTGGACTGAACTAACTAAGCAGAAAATCTCTTCATTTTTCTTATCAAAAGAGAGAAAAATAGTTAAGCAATAAAATGTTGCAAGGATCTGTTTGGGAGCGTGTGTTGTAATGCCCTGGAGAACAAGGCAGGATTAGCTAACACTGCTAATGAGACTTGGTTGCTGTGCCTATCAAGTCCAAGAGAAATTATTCTAAGGACCTGCAGGTAAGATCAGAGGCAGTCTGCAGATGAAGAGCCCAGCAGCTATTAAAAATGAACCTGTATAAACACATGCATAAATAGAGACACAACCGCCTGCATTAAATAGTGGTAATTTTTGAACAAGCATCCTAAGAATGACGGGAATCCAGAAAATAGAGTCTACCCCTCTTATTTACCACAAAGGTCACAAAATCAGAACAGTTCAAAAATTAATAAGTACTTTACATGCAGTTATTCCTGCTAATGTAAGAGACTAGTCCTACTTTAGACTTTAAATGAATTCTACAAAATGAATTCTGCAAAATGAATAAGAGGATTTATTGATCATCCTACACACAAGATTGTGCAATAGATCAAGAACTTTACAGCCCTTTTTACACCCTTTATTTCAACACGATATTGTGGTCATTGAGAGAAGAATGTTTTAACTCAAGTAAAAAATTACATGCTTCCATCACATGCTAAAATACAAAAACAAAAAAAAAAAGTTGCTGAATGTTTTTTAAAAAGATTAAACTATTTTGAAATGCCACCTAATTATGCCACCAATAGGTTGCCTTCTTATTGATTTGAGCCCCTTCTGTTTTGAAGTGAGACAGAATTTTGGGTTATGCTATGGCTTGCAGTTTTCCTGTAAGACTCCCACCTTGTTCAGCACACATGAAGTGCTTGCTGCCTAAGCAATTATTCAATACTTTGTAAAGTCTTCACAGCTCAAACTAGCTCTGTATCTTGTTTCTTTCATGTTATTTTTTGAATGCACTCATAGTCCATTCATGGGCTTGTCTAACACGACCAGATTACCTAAGTGTCCATCTGAATTCTTTGCAAACAAGAACGAACTTATTTCACAGCAGCCCATTTTGCAAACAGTGTATTTTTATTACTTCCACTTTACACAATGGGAAATTGAGGTATGGAAAGATTCATATAAAGAATCTCCAATAAATGTGACTACTCAGAGTCCTATAATATTTTTTTTTAGAGACTGCTTAAAATATAGGTGATACATTGATTTCACCTGCTTTTGCAAAAGCTCTGCATTCCTGATCAAGAAAGAGGTTCTCAATCAGATCGAGGTTCTCAAGACAGAGACCTCAAAATAAGGAACATGAAAATGAATGATTGCTTTTGAAAAATCTATTTTAAATGTCTGGCTTCTCATCAGACAGGAAATATGCAGAGGCATGTAAAACACCCCTGGTTCATCAGGGTAGCATTCAACTGCATATGAATCTCCTTTTTTATTCTAATTTCAAGCACTAGTCATTATGCTTTTCCCACTTTCTTCAATAAACAAGGCAAGGTTCCTTCAGATAATGACAGCTTTAGAAAAACAACTCATCCACAGAATGGAGTCCAACAGAGAGCAATTATAGTTTACATTCACTTATAAAAAGTGAATGTAAGAATGTCAAACTGCAAGGGCAACCACCAAAAATTCATGAAGGTTTAACAAGGAAGCAAAGAAAGGAACCTGCTCAATAAAATAAAAATCTTAAAATAATGCTCAGCTCCAGGGCTGAAATTCAATACCCTGTCACTTCACCTAAAATAGAAACCAATAACCCCAGCCCAGAAGCTTATACTTTCCTTTATGGAGAAGTGTGGGAAGGGATTAGGATATACTTGTTGCGAGTAGATTCTGTAGGTATTTCTTGAGAGCAGAACAGTTAAAAAAATCTCCGGTTCCATTCCAGATCAGCACATGCTCTAACAAGCTGTTTTAAGAAGCAGGGAACACAGGTTCACCAAAGGACTGAGGGAAGTTCTCTGCAAAACAAATCTTTTCAGGAAAGAGAAAGGCTGTACCTGAAACAGGAACATTTCTAACCAAGAAATTCAGTTTTCTCTATTGCTTATGATAAAAACTGCCTTTTTTTTTTCTGCTCAGCAATTACTCTTCTTAAAAATCCTGTGATTATTTTTACTTTTCTTTTTTCTTTCTCACAGTGCAGAATAGCCACTACTAATTCATCCTTATGACTGACACAGCTGGAGCCAGGTTTTCATCAAAATCATCACTGCATCCACAAAATCTACACGAGCACTTATTATATGTTCAAAAGTGCTTGTAAATAAGCACATAAGCAGGATTACACAATTTGTATGCAAAAATCTGGGTTTCCAAAGGCAGCATTTTACTGTAACAACATTACAGGTCAAATGTGCCTTTAAACATGCACACATTTTCACTAATTTGTACCTTAATGAAGAATAGAAATGAGTGTTTACTTCAAAAAACATCTGAACCTGGCAGTACCACTTCTTAATAAACAGTTCTAGAAACTGTGGTATGTTTTGCATTTACAATTTTATTGTGGTAACACTCAAAAAACCAACATATGTACTTGCATTTCCTAGAAATTCCCCACACACCAAGCTGCCCTCTGTAACTCTTGAACTGTCACATTTCTGTGTTTTTACCATGCTCATATGTGTGATGACAGATCAGCTTATGTGAGCACATAATGAAATATCCTGCCATATTTCACCTTCTATTTCATATTACATTGAAGGCCCACCATGAGTTGTTATCCCTTTCTTGAGTGTTTATCCTTTAATTAGTCTGTACCATCACATGATATAGCTGGTCTGAAAGTTTAGAGTAATTTTTCAGATCAAGTTATTTGGAACAACTCCATTTACCTGTGTTAGAATTTGACCAGCATGCTCTGACAGACACTAATATTTAAAAATGTGTCAATCAGTGCTGGATTTATACTTCCTACACCTTCAAATATATTAAACATAATGATACTACTCTGTCAAAAAACCCACAAAACCCAAACAAAAGACCCATGGCCCAGTAAATTAAAATACCTCAACATGTACAGCAACTGCTCCATGTGTCATGCCAAATGAAACAAAAGCACGAGGTCAGTCTGAAAGTCCTGCGTGCTCCTTCACTTAACTTCTAGCCCTGGCACAGTTTAGGGTACAGCCAGCATGAGGGACCATTCCCCCAGAAGTGGAGGGAAGTGGGGATCGCCTCCCCACCAGCGTCCCGGGTTGGCCAGGGACACCTTAGCAGGCAGGACACCTGCAGACATTCCATACCCCAGCGCATGTGGAGCTACACTGACTTTTATGCTGTAAAATGCACTCTGGCAGGCTGACATGCAGCCTCTGAAGGGCTTGGAACTGGGAAAAAAGAAAACTAACCTACACAAAAAATAACCTAAATGACAAACAACAAAGTCGCCATCCGGGGGCAACAACACTGGAGGTGCCTCTTGCCCCTGCCCGAGGCTCCAGCACCGAGGCTGTGGCTGAGTGTGTGTATATGTATATGTGTATACATATATATATATAAAAAAATGTATGTATGTATGTATGTATATACAGATGTGTATGTATATATATTTTTATATATCTCTATATATACACATTTATATATGTACAAATGTGTGTATATGTGTTTACGTATATGTGTATACACATATATACATACATTACACGTACGTATATATGCACACATTTATGTATATATATTATATGTGTGTGTATACATATATATACACAGAAACTCTTTTTTAAAAACTGTATTTAATTTTATAATTTAATTTCAGACTTCGAAGCAGAAGTAACGGGGGCTGCAGGAGCCTCCCGCGGGCCCGCAGCGCTCCCCCGGCCCGCAGCGCCCCCGCCGGCCGCC
>JAYDZK010000169.1:48655782-48693168 GCA_034509185.1 Euphonia xanthogaster
GCTCCGCATCGGGACGCGGCTCCCGATAAAAAAACGTCAGTTACCAGGAGTGGGGTTCGAACCCACGCGGACATGCGTCCATTGGATCTTAAGTCCAACGCCTTAACCACTCGGCCATCCTGGTGCAGATACCGGGACGGCTCGCAGCCGCTCCTACATTCATGGCCGCGCTCCCAACCGCCCCCCGGGCTGCCCGGGACCCTCGGGGGTGTCCCCTCACACCCTCCCCGCCGCCGCCGCTCCCTCCCGCTCGCCTTTATTCCCAGCGCGGCGTGCGCCGAGCGCACGGGGCGGCGCGCGCGGGCGGCCTCTCCCGGCGGCGGGAGGCGGGCGGGCAAGGCCCGGCGGGGAGCACTGCCACGGACCGGGACCAAGACCGAGCCGGGCCGACCGGGATCGCCGCCGCCTCCTTCCCGCCGTCCGGCGCCGGGCTCCTAGCGGAAGGGGGAGGCGGGGGAGGTGCGCGGCGCTGGCACGGGCCCGCCCCTGGGGCAGAGCAGGACGGGCGGCGCTGGGCCGGGGGCGGCGGGGTGCGTGGGCTGCGGCAGTGCGGGTCTGGGCAGAGCGGGCTCATCCCCCTCAGAGCGGGCAGGGCCGTGGTGCCGGCGGGCTCGTCGGGCGTGAGAGGCACTGGAGAGGTTGTGCCGATAAGGCACCGACACTTTATTATTTCCGTGCAAGTGATTCCTGGAATGTATCTTCTGTCGCTCGTAGAAGGAGAACCGAAACCAACGAAGTCCAAACTTATCAATTATGCTTAATTAGGAGGAAAATTCTCGCAGGGGAAAGATTTTTTTTGCTGGTCGTCACGATATGCCACGGTCTCCGGAAGCACCTATCGCAATACTCCCGGTTACTGCCTGCCCTGGGACCTCCCCCTTTTTCCCTGCATCTGAGGGGAAATGGGCAAGTGTCGCTTCGCTGACTTTACCCCTGGCACTGGCTCCCACTCTCGCTGCTATTTTCCAGCGGAGGATACGGACATCCTGCATGGCACCAAACTTTGGCACCTCTGAGGTGTGAGAAACATATTCCACACAGCACAGGCTGAGGATACGGGCCTGTGCCAGCCTCCAGCACTGGAGGAGGCAGGCAGAGACCGTCTGCTTCCCCACAAGGAGAACAGTAGCGCACTTCCTGCTCGGGTGTTGGATGTCCCTGCCCCCTTGCAAGGGGTCTGGGGCGCGAATTTGCAGATGCAGGTGGTGCCTGACCTCCTCAGCTCTTAGTGCTTAGAGATCCCCGGGACACTAGACATGCTTGTGAGGGAAAATACTTCCCGTGTACCATATTTGTTATTCACACCCGGGAGCTCATGAGTAAAAGAACAGCTCTTCCAATGGAACTTGCCATGCCGAATCATTGCCTTGAAATGAGTGGCATGCTGTAGTTCTCTATTCAGTCGGGTTGTGCCTTTCAGCAAAGTATTGAGTAGAGAAACACTGTCAGTTAGGTTTTTTACTTTTCTGTTCACATCTAACACCATTTCTAAGAAACAGTAAAATGTTGCTTTTTCTTGTGCAGACTCCGTGCCCTAACAATGGGTGCACAGTAGGGCATGGTGAAGCTGTCTTCTGCTGGCTCTTACTTGCTTGGGCTCAACCATAATGAAGACACTACATAATATGCTAAAAATATGGAAGAAGATGGATCTGCTGTTGCCTTCTTACATATTAGAGAAACAAACAGCATGGCTCCATGTGAAAATCCCATTGCATTGGAAATTGATTAACCAGAATCACCACATACAGTATCTATTAAATTACACTGTTTCCTGCCTTCATTATGTCTGTGATACCTTTCTAGAGATAGAAACACAACCCCATGTAGCTCTTTCCTTTTTCAAATCAATTTAAATAGCTACCATGGTTCAAAAATCTAGAGAACATGTTTTGTTTTCAAGAAATTATAAAACTGGGCTGTGCACTCAAAACATCTTTAATGCAGGTTAGATTTAAAAAGCAGCAGTTTAGCATAACTACTCAGTTCAGCTTCCAGAAAAAAAAAATCTGGATGTTAAAAGCTATGCCTTTACTTCAAGAAGATTCTCCCAAGACACGTGGCAGAGACCTCCTCATGTGTGCAAGTGTGTCCACAGTCTGGTCCTTCATTTTGAGGACGCAATTGTCCCACTGCCATTTCTGTCAAATGAAACCCATAATTCAAAAAAAAAAAAAAAAGTCCCTCAAGACGAAATGGAAACCCATATGCATATCCATCATACCCATTGCATACTAAACATTATATTTTGTAATAGGGGAATTCTTTTTTGTCTCTTTTATATCTATGCTGTGCTGTCTTACATATTTTAGAAGGAGCAAAGTGTCCCTGGTTACCAGTTCTTCTTTGTCCTCCTCAGAAAGGACTGGTTGGTGGCTGATTGTTGGTGTGGGTTGTGAAGCTTCAGCTTCAGTAGGAAACAAAACCAAAGTAACAGCAATCCTAAAAGCTAAAACATCCCCTGTCAGATTTTAACTTCTTCAACCCTAAAACCCAGTTTAAGTATTTGCCATATGAGGGAAGAGGGGAAAAAAACCCTACCAACCTATAGAATCCACTACACACATCTGCATAGGATTTGAGCTTTGAGGAGGCAAAGGCAGCTTCTGTTACTCGTATGCTAATATATTATCAAGCAACTTTTATCTTCTTCTTCCACTCATCCTGCGTGGCATGAGTCCTTGCAGCTGCAGTGTGATCAGGTTTTTTTTCAGAAGTCTGTTCAATTGTGATTAGGCAAGTTCATGGGCTGGCTAAATTTGAGTTCTTACATAACTGTAGGGTAGAAAAAAACCCCAAATTATTAAGCAATTAATGTGTTTGCAAGGAAGAGAATGATAGAATGATTGCTTCTGTTACTGGAAGTCATTTTTAAGTGTCTCTTAACTCACAGTGCATCTTAAAAATAGTTTTAAAAGGTATCGGGTTGGTTTTTGACTAATTTTCATTTTTTCCCCTACAGTAGCAGCCCTGAGTCAGGAGAGAAGGTCTACCACTACCTTTTCTTTCCACTCTCTTTCCCTGTGCCTCAAATCAAACTAAAGATTTGAATCTTTCACTAGTTTTGCATATCTACTAGTGAAATCATCAAGATCTCTCAGAACTGCCAGAATAATTTTGATTTTTTTTTTTAACTAGAGAATCATCTTAGAATGCATGAAACTCATTTTTCTTGGGATTTTTAGGGACAATAGTCTATTTCAATATGCAACACATTTCATTTACCATGGCAACAAATATTAGGACACCTTTTTTTTCTTGGCCTTGTTTAATCTCCTTTTACTGACTCATAATTTAGCAACTTTTAAACTGAACTTTGACAATGCAATTATTCAGAGCTGCAGATTCAATGTTCAACACTCTGCACTTTCAATTTTTCTTATTAAAAATTTTATTCTATTTGTAGATGCAAAAAAGGAATCAGCACAAAAAACCATGTACATATTTTTTATCAAAAACATTGGCAAGTGCTAGGAATATGCATGCGAAATACAGTATTTCATTCTTCATTGATTTATCCCCACATGCTGACTCTTGGAGGAATGCACAGTTCCACTGACTTAATGGCAGTACCTACAGAGAAAACAACTTTGTCTTCTTCAGTAGCACCAAAGGCACTGGCTGTGGTCCCAGCTCATCACCCTCCTTTCTCCCACTTCAAGTTTGAACACCTCACTGGAGACATCCTCAGACAAGCATAACACTGATATCACCAGTACACCACTGAATATTAAAATATCTTCTAGTTAGGAGACCAGTGTTTCTCACTCTTCCATGTTATCAGAGACAGGTGCTACAGCAAAAGGGACAATCACTTTCTGAGAAAAGTTATCCCTTTAGTTTCTATTTGTGTAAAAAATTCTGTCTGGCTAAAATTGTTTCCCAGTAAGATATGAAAGCTTGGAAGCTGGATTTGTTTTGCTGTTTTGTTATATTAATACAAATAGTAAGAAATGTTTGTTTGGTTTTTTTTTTCACACAAAATCAGGGTGCAAAAGGTAAGAAGGGTGAAGTTTCACTGCAACTGGTGCAGGAAGGTGTACATCTATGCACATCTGAGGAAAACTCCCAAATACAAAATATTTGAAATGTTGAAATATATTTATTAAAATTGGTACAAATAGGACCATCAGTTAAAAAAAATCTGAAAAAATGTCCTGCATTATTTCAATGGATAACAACAGATCATAGTGTATGAGGAAGCCACCTAGAAATATAGTTGGAAAACCTCCAGAAGCAGGAGCTGTGATCAATCACCAGCCTTTATGACTATGTTCCACTGACAATGCTCAGTGCTTACCAGACTGCACATTTTTTTATTTCCTTGCAATACTACAAACCTACTGGTTTGCTCTTGTGTAAGGGCAGACTCCCACAAGAGGAAAGTTTCCTTTGTAGCTTGAAAAGAGCACTGAAATGGCATGAAACTGTTTTCTTTTTTCTTCAAGTGTACTGAAGAAATAGTTCTGTTTGCTTTCCCAGGTGGAGATTTCCCACCAATTAGAGAAAAGTCAAATTTTTTGTACACAAGTAAAATTGCATGTTAAAAAAATTTCATCCTTCATCTTATTTAAAATAGATATTTTAAAAATCCATATTTGGTCAATGGTTATAAAAAATAAAAGTGTACTGACAGGCCAGTCATTCCACTAAAACTGTTTCTATGTATGTGCCAGTACAGGAGACCCTAAAATGCTTTCTCAGCCCCACAGCTGTTGTCTTCTTATACGTGTTTCTGCAGAAGGCCACTCCATATTTCTCCTCTGGCTGCAGTGTTAATTGGCAGAAAATTGCATCAAAACAACAAAGCATGGCAGGTTTGAAAATGAGAGTCGAGAGTGGCTCAAGTTAAAAAGTGAGTGACATGCCTCAGTGTTGCAGTGCTTTTAGCCATCCTGAGATAGCTGGATACTCAAAATGGAAAAAAGCAGTCACTTGCACACAAATAGAGCAAAATGTGCATATTATCATTTAAGGTGCAGCCACTTCTATTAAGATTCCAGACAGCTGAAAATCAAGTCAAAAGAGAAACTAGTTCTGTGTCCTGCTCCTGCTCCTGCTCCAGGCTCAGTATTTTGTCAAATTTGTATCAAGCAGGCTCCATACTAGTTAAAACTGAAACCTCCTGATTCTGTGATGTACTGTGTTGCCCCAGACAATAAGGCTTCACTGCCTGCAGTCTCACTTCAACAAATAAGAAAAAAAGTTACTTCTTAAAAGTATTCATCTTCCCTAGGATAAGTTATTCATTCTTTCTTGCCTATATGAAATGAGTGTCACTGTAGAGATATTGCACCTCTAGTTACAGTAACAGGACCTTTCAATAAAAATTACATTAAAAATAGTTTTATCAACATCTCTAGGAATTCACAAATACAAACAGCCTTCAGCACATTTAGTAAACAGGCAATGAACAAAACCAACTGCAAAATATCCCCCCTATTTCTAGGGCTCGTCATTACAGAAAAATCTGTGGAAAGAACACCTGATTTTGAAGACATTCAAGTCAGTCTGTGATAGCTCCAGTGGGACCATCACCTTCTGCAACATGATATGCAACAGCAGAGGATTGTTCTGAGGGGATGTTTTCTCCTGTATTCCAAAGCTTTTTTCACTTGGTCTTTAGCATCTCCTACATAGTCCTCAACATTTTGCATATTTATCTCAATAACATCAAAGGTGTCCGCCTGTTCCTCCACCAGCAGGGCCACCTGCAGAAAGAGCTCGTGAACTTCCTTAATGCGACCTTCCAGCTTCACCAGCTCCTTGTGCCGCGTCTCTATCTCGTTCAAGGCTGCGCGAGCTCCCTTAACATCCGACAAGAGATTCTCGGAGAAGACATCCCATTTGCCTTGCTCAATCATCTCCTCAATCTGGTGACCAGAAACGTCTTTGCCCATGATCTCCAGCTGCCGCTGAATTCGAATCTTGCAGTTCTCCCGCTGGTTCATCTCTGTTGCATTGTAATCAAACATAGCGTCCTGAAATGTGTGCATGAGGTCAACATAGTGGTTCTTCGCCACCCTGGCAATGACAGACATAGCTCCGTATTTTGTTATTGCATCTTCACAGAAATCTCTCATTACCTGCAGTTTCCTGTGGATGCTTTCTCCACGGCTCTTAATGTCTCTGGCAATACAATTAGTGTCTCGTTTGATGCTACTAAGACGGCGCATGGAAGTGAGGAAGCGGGTGTTTTGCTTTCTGAGACGGTTGACATCCGCTTTTAGGTGGTCATTTTCTGCCCGGATGCTCTGTATGTCCTTATGAAGGATTTCCAAGGCATAATCTGTCTCATAAAGGAGAATATCCTGGGGTGAATTTTCATCATCATCACTATCAGAAAACTGTTGGTTGTGTAACCTGGCAAATTCCCGCAGCTCACTTAAACGGTCTTTCATCCTGCCTGTAAAACAGGAACAGGAGTAATAAGTTTGAAGTAACTAAAATATTGGTTAAAAGAGTTGAAAATTTGTAACCAATAGCTACATCATGGTGATAAGTAAATCACAGATGACAAATGTAACTCATCAAAGATAACCCAAAATACTAGATTTCAGATTTGTTCACAGTATTTTATACAGTGATGGATATCACATCCAAAACTCTGCTAGAACACTGTTCTAGAAGGTACAAGTTTAGAAACAAAACTGCAGGAAAGAAGACAACAAATCGTGAAAACAAATCAAAAAGAATAGTAGGACAGTCCCAAACTCCCCACAAAATGCCAGTCTTTTACTTGGAGACTCCTGATAGTAAGCGTTCAGCTATCAGCATCTGCAGACATGTTAATAACTGAACACCTCCCACTACTGCTCACTAGAGAAATCTCTTCTAGCTCCTGATCCCTCATTACATCAACTGCCCAAAATGTCACAGGGCTTCCCTCATTCTAAGTTTGCTTTTCCTGGGAGAATACTAAGAAGCCTCTCAGAAACAGAAATGGCCTTTACTGGTAGAGTTGGGAAAGAAAAGTTTCCAAAAATGGTGTACAAAGTATCAAGACAGGGAAAAAAAAAAAAAAAAAAAGGCAAAAAAAAAGAAAAAAGAAAAAAAAAAAGCAATTTTAATGTCTCCAGATGCTATCATTGACCATAGAGTACCAGACATCAACAATTAGGGGTGTGGAGCATCTCTCTTATGAGGAGAGACTGCGGGAGCTGGGCCTATTTAGTCTAGAAAAGAGAAGACTGAGAGAGGATCTGACCAACGCATAAATATGTCAAAGGCAGGTGCCAAGAGGATGGTGCCAGACTCTTTTCAGTGGTACCCAGCGACACAACAAAGAAAAATGTTGATAAACTAAAACACAAGAAGTTTCAACTCAACATGAGGAAGAACTTCTCTACATTGAGGGTGGCAGAGGCTGCCCAGCGAGGTCACAGATTCTCCCTCTCTGGAGGCATTCAAAATCCACTGGACACATTTCTGTGTCACCTGATTTACATGACCCTGTCTTGGCAAGGATTTGGAGTAAATGGTCTCTAAGGTCCCTTCCAACCCTAACAATTTTGTGATTCTGTGAACTTTGTGCTTACCATTCCTTAAACTTAATTAAATATCATCAGCCTTCTACAGAGAGCATAGTAATAACTGGCTCAACAAGGATTTCACTTTCCATTTGTGTTTTCTTCGTTAAGCAAATACTGAGTAAATCTCCTGTGTAATAAATTCATAATTTTGTAAGAGTAGGTCTACCCTTCCTTCCCCAGGAAGAAATGGAGAAGCAAATACATAGTAATTCACAACATGAAAATACTGTAGTAAACTCATGTGTATACTAATTCTGTAGCATCTCTAAAAATATTGTTTCTTTCTTTCTTTTAATACAACAGTAAAGGTTAAAAAGTCAAACATTTTAAGAAGAGTAAGTGTTGCCTTGGATTGCACCACAATGTTGCCTGAACACAGGAAGATCACGCAGTTAAACACTGCCCTGTGCACTATCACTTCTACCAAGTTTCTGCCTAGAATCCGTATGTGCTGAATAGTTGTACAAGATAAATTTTAATGTTCATCATTCAGTTCATGCTATCTCATTGACTATGTTGTTACTGTTCATTTCCTTGGGGATTTCCCCTGCAAAATCTTCGGAAAGTTCCATAAACTCCTACCAGTTGTTTGGGGAAAGGCAGATCTAACAGCCCCACAGTCAAGTTTCAGCCCAGAGTCATTAAGGACAATAGTGACAGACTCTTGATAATTTACAATCCCCACTTGAGACACTTCAAGCCCAATTCTTTGTACCTGGAATCTTCAGAAGTCAGCCCCTTCTGACTTCAGTCACTGCTGCAAGCCTCGAGCGCTTTGCTGAGTCAGATCGCGAAGGAACAAGCTGGACATCAGTGAACGAGCACATGGATCAAGGCCACTTGTGAAGAGCTCCTCTCCAGTGACATGGACAGCGTCTCACACATTCTCCGTGATCCAGCAGATCCAGTGGAGTCTAGTTGTAAGCGGAACAGAGGGATCAAGTTGCAGTTGCACTTAGAATCTTCACCCTGGGTTTTCCCAGCTCCCCAGTACTTAGTTCTAAAAGCCTACATTATTTGTATCTACATACATAACTTATGTTTAAGGTAGTCAACATTAGTATCTTTTAGCTCTCCATTGAGGACCTGTACCTGTCTGGATACATCTCCATAGCTAAAGTGTACACACTTTTATCCTAACAAATGGATGCCATCTATTTAAGCCTGACTTCAGAGTCCTGTAAAATCAGGGACTTTTTGGTACTTTATTTCATTCTCCCTAAGTCCTGTCTTTTACTCTTTGTTTCCAAAGTGTATCACCTAGCCTGCTTCCCACTTCATCTTCACATTTTCAAGATGCTTTTCCTTATCTACACATCATACCTGCACAGGATGGAAGGATGGGAAGTGAGTAACTTTATGCCTGTATTTCAGCATCATATTAGGCCACAAACACCACAAATTACAGCAGACACTTGTCCAGCTTTATGCTGAACATGCTCAAGTACTCCATAGGTCAACATTTGCAATATTTGGCCAAAGAGATTTTTGAAGTTCAAGAAAATGTTTAGATTCAGCTTTCTTGTGCACCTTTTGTTCAAGGCACACAGTAAATTTATTTGGGGTATTTGGATACTGAGTTGAGAAACTCTCAATTTGGCATAATTTCAGGATTTTTTACATTAGAAAAACAGTAGGCTGGAATGTAACATCACCACAGAGGTCTTTTCCTATTTCAAATTCTCATTTCAAAAAAAGGGGAACCAGATATTCCCAAGAGAGGACAAAAACTTTCAAGCTTTCCTCAGATGGCCAAGGACAGGGTTCTGTCAGGGACAGAACTGACACTAAACAGCTGAAATAAATAAGCAGGGAGAGCAAGAGGGAACAGCAATTTGACACATTTCAACTTAACGATTATGATTTAGAAAAGCTGGCCTCCTTTTTCAGATGCTGTTGTTACTCAGCAAAGTTGGCATCTACGTATATGTTGATTGTATTGCTTGTAATTTGAACAGCAATATATTAATACATGGTACATGTCTGGTTGTTGGGGATAGCCTGAGATCTCAGTCTGTAAAATGAGCATCAGTCTCTCCCTTCATACAGTGCCTGGTGCAGCAGCAGAAGTTGTGCTCTCTGGCTGGGAAGCAGGACCTTGGTGTGCTGGTAGGCATGAAGAGGAACATGAGCCATGCATGCAGGGTGGAGCAGCAAAAGTGAGGAAGGAAAGGGACCCCTCCTGTCTGACACTTGAGGGATCACATCTGGAGTGTTACACAGACATACTGGGATGAAGCCAGGGGAGGACAGAGGTGGTCAGAGGTGTTGGAGCACCTGACATATGAAGAGAGGCTGAGAGAGTTGGGAATGTTCAGCCTGAGAAACAGGAAGCTCAAGGAAGATCTTGTTGCCATCACTAATTTCTTAATGCAAAGCATTTTCCCTTCATGGAAATGTACAGCAATAGCACAAGATGCAACAGATCTATGTGGAAACAAGAGAAGAGACAGCCAGAGATGAGATGGGGGGAAAGGAAAAAAATAAGAAAACCCCAAACATTTAGAAGCCATGGAAAAGGTGCCCAGCAAAGTTTTGAAATCAGCATCCTTGAAGATATTTAAAACTCTACTTGACATGGCCCTCAGCAACCTAAACTGCCTGTGTGTGTTTTGAGCAGGCCTGGATTAGACAATGTTCAAAGGTCCTGTCTAAATTTTTCTGGTAATCAGCCTTAGATAAAAAGTTTGCTAAGCTGACCATTGAACATTAAATATATTCAACTACTTGCACAAGTCTATATGAGAGACATCTAACACATTAGAATATCAAGCCAGCAACTACTCTGGAGTAACAACTGCAAGTGTATAACTGCCTTAATTCTAAGAGTGTGAGGTTTAATTGATTAGCTGTCAGTTTTATTCTATTTTAAAATGCTACATACATTCAAATTGGAACATGTACTTCCATTTGTATTTTTGGGCTAGATAAATCTGTCCTTTGAAATATGAAGTTCCTTCTTCCAGTCCATCATGATGTGTACACCCAAACACACACAGAGGAAATACAGGCCAGGTGATGACTGCAGAGGTTACAACTTCGAAGGCAGATACCCAGCAAGTACAGTCAGCTGAGGGCATGTTCAGTGCTCATCTTTTCATGTTACTGTGCTACTTACTGGTATTAATCACCACAGTGACAAGCTTTCCCATGATGCGTGAGAAACATACAAATTGTCATGTTGCAATAAGACTGCAGCCCCAGACAACTGTGTATGACATGGGGTTTCAGACAAGAAAGAAAATCCACTCTAAAAATCAAAAACTACATATGTGTATACACCCCCTTTCTGTTAGCCCTATATACATACAAAAGGAAGTCCTACAAACATTGCCTAACATTGCCATGCAAGTGTTCTGAAGCCTGTTAACTATGTAGAAATAACCTAAGGATAAAAATTATTTCTGTAGAAACAAGTGAATTACACAGTTATGTTTATCTTAGCTTTAACATTTGTATATCCACACTCTATCCCCATATGGGCTGTTCACATAGGATTTGGGCTCAACGATCCTTGTGTGCTCCTTCCAGCTCAGGATATTCTGTGATCAGAGTCTGGGGACAAATGGTGAAATGATGGAGCAGTTTCAGCACAGCGCCCATATTTCATGGCCAGCTGCTGGGAAGGAAGGCAGTGTATGTTTTTTCTTCTTGCAGCATTCATAAGTTCAGCTGCTACTTAATACCTTCTTGTGGCTTACCAAAAGTCTAGTCAGTAAGCTTTTCAGCCTTGAGTAGGGCCTTAAAAGATGAAGCTTTTACTTCAGTTGTTTGAGGAACAACAGATATTTCAAAACAAGTCAGTTAAAAATAATTTCTGTCAGTAGTTCTTCTCGCCCTTGGAAGGTAAAAGGAACCCACGTGGCTCATCCTGGCTCTGAATGACATGTGATTTTATCGCATGACACACAATAGACGTGACCCAAGAAACAAGTGGTGAACAATTAGGAAATAACCTGCTCTTAGGCAAAATTACTTCATAGCTAAGTATGCATCAGCACATTTCGATGACTTCCCATATGGCTCGTACAGCATGTAGTATTGATGGAAATCTACTGAGATGGACTTGCTGAATTGAACACACTGCATTCCAAGGCAAATAGAGTGCTGTTGTTGCACTAAAATAGAAGTCACGCATAGGTTAAAAAAGTGTTACATTTAGCAGAAGCCTTTTGTTTAATAATTGGAATCTCAGATTTAATAATTTTCTAGTAACTATCTGTTTTGTAAACAATTTTCTTAGACCAGAATTAATATTTTTGCTTGGTATCTGTTGCCCAATAATAGATTTGACAACATTAATTAACTTGGGATAAAGACTTTTCTTTTTTTAACAGTAGGTTAAAACAGTAGGTTACTCATCTTTCCAGAAGACTAATTGGCTTCTAGCAGAGTACTAGTCATCTTTTCAGTCTAAATTCCCTGTCTTCCCAACCATGCCCATCACAGGTGGCACAGCAGGCTTGAATTTTTCAAATTACTCATCTTTTTTTTTTCTCTCTTCTCCTCTGTAAGGGCTTGAAACAAAAAAACCTATAATCTAATGACAAGGACAGTTTGCCTTCTCAAGCTGTTCTAAGATCACATATGTGTACTAACTCCAAGATTAACAACTGTGACAGAGATCAGCAGTTCAAAATCTTTTTGTGGCCTCACTGAAAGGAAGTTATCTTCTCTGAAATTTCTTGGATTTCACAATGTTTAAAAACAGACAAAATGTATTCAGGAATTTAAATCCATCCGTTAACACTGAATGCCAGTTATAAAGCTACAGAAATCCATCAAAAAGTTGCAAGTGCATCTGAAGACTACACTAGCCAGCTCATATGCTCATCAAAGCCTCTGTACAGCAGAAGACCACCTTTATACTTTCTGTCACCCTAGGGACAAATATCTGCCGTTGCAAATGCTCTGGGTATTATTTTTTCCCAAAAGTTTGAATGAAGTGTCAATTTCTCTTTTTGTGCCAGGACAAGTTACTTATTACAAGCTGATCTACTCAGAGAAGTAGGGATGACTCCATTCTTTGAAGGCTATTTCTGCACCTGGCAGAATCTCCAAGTCTCCAGTGGTTCCTTTCTGATCATAAAGTCTAGGAAAAACCTAGGGGGGGAAAAATTAATTCAGATTGTTGCCTCTAATTGAAAGAAATTAGGCAATAATTTCTAGAATACTGATAGCTTTGGAGCTTCTTTGACTATCTCAGTTTCTTTACCAGTATTCAATCTCTTCAACAGAAAAGAACTCTCAGTTTTTGTATGATAAATGTATTATAAATTGAAGGATCTAGGGTGCATCTCATACTTCTCAGATGTATTGAATACAGTAACCATCCTGGTGTTTTCTGATTATCAGCTTTCCCAGACATTAGTATCAAAACTAGGAGACGCTGCTGGTGTGCATTAAATGCACTATAATATGCCATTTTTCACATATTTATGATGAGACTGATTAAAAAAAATCCGATGTTTTACCTTATTACTCGGTAGCCATGAGAGTAAACATTATTCCTGCATTGGAGAGGTCAGCTTGTTTTACATGGGTTGACTGCTACTATTTACCAGGTTGTCTAAATTTTCACTGGAGAGCTTTGGATCACCAGTGACAAACTTTCAATAGCGGATAGATAAAATGGATTCTCGCTATCTCCTCTTGACGTTTTCCTCATAAGTCACATAAATGAGCAATTGCAACTAGCTTTGGTGTTGTTTGGGTGGGGTGGGGAGCAGAGGTAACAGGGCTATAGACAAAAATTAAGTTTCTCCATCTTCACTGGTTTGCAACACCAAGGTCTTCAGGTAAAATTGGCCTAGATAGAGACAAGGGGAGCGTGAACTGTACCTCCAATGGCTTGGCAAATGGTTAAGACAGATCCATACCACTCAATATAAACAGTGAGACAGTCATCTGTGCATTTCTTGGCAATTACTACAGCTCGGCATCATTACAGGTTAACCGTGCAGGGCAATCAGCCAACACACTCACAGGCAGTGCTGGCACTACAGCACCATGAGAATATACATTAGCTAATTAATCACCTCGGCTTCCCTGGAACACATGGGCTCAGCAAAATAGCTGTGTACATGCCACATGTATATAACTACTATTGCTACCACACTCTGGTATTTCTAAGTGATTAAGACATTATGTTGGTATGCAAATAGAAATATGAGGTTGCATGTGATCATCAGTCAGAAGAAACAAGTTCTACTGACGTTTTTAAATTAGCACAACTGCATTATTTTTGAAAAGCACATATCTTTAAGGTTTGTGATAAAATGTTACAGTCTGAGACCAAGTACTCTTGACTTTAAAAAATTTCCTTTAAGGTTAAACACAGGGTGTTTCCTTGGTATTTGATCATGTGGGCTAGTACACATGAGGCTCAGTTTGGGATTCTATTGCAAAATCTACACAACTGTATCTGCATCAAACTAGTTCCAGCCAGGAAATAACCCCTATAACCAGCCACACATTCGTACCCATAGCCTCAGCCCCAGGACATGTCAGGCTTTATGGCAGTTACGCTACTTAGCAGCTCCGTGGGTGTTTACAGGCCCATTCAGAGCACCAGTGAAGTTGAGACAAGATATAGATGTAATTAGGGACACACCTGATTGGGCATATCAAAAGCTCAAACAAGCTTTATTCTTGCTTTCAGAAATAAGTGAGTTGTCAATACCACAAAAACAGCACAGAGAAAAGGCGTAGCAGGAAAAGCTGGACCATGCAGTAATTCCTTCACTTTTGTGAACATGAGTTTGTTGAGAATAATCCTGGCAATTAATGGGTTAACTGCCATTGCAGATTAGGCAAAAGCTGCACAAATGATAAGCTTTTGGAAGTCGAGATATGTGACATCATTCTCTCTCTGATAAAACTATATGTAGTTTTATCTAGATGTAAGTGCCAGGCACTGTGTGAGAGCTCTTGCTGATTGTGTAGTGTCTTGATAGCTCATCTAGCCTATAAAAGCAGAGATTAAAACCAAATTGTTTTGCTCCCCTCATGTAGACCTCCCCACCACCCAACAGGGGGTTCCCAGGAGGCAGCCCTAGGCTGCTGCCTGGGAATGATGCTCCTCACCAGAGTTGGTTCATGGCCACGTCTTGGGGAATAACCCAAAATGCAAGCACAACCAAAAATGGCTTCACTGCAAAAAGTGGTAACCCCAGATTTGGCACCAAGATGGGTTTACTGGATCAAGCTAACATTGCCTCAGTAACTTCTGCACCATGCTTTGTCATCCTTGAACTACAGGAATGACCAGAGTCAAAGAAAATTGATGGGCCAGATAAAAGAAAGTGTATCTGGTCCAGCACCTTCATATTTGACACAGCAGTTGTCTCCTCACCATCAGAACTGGTTTTGAACATATCAGCATTAGAATGGGTATCTGTCACACTCGGAGACTATCCATATTTTCCATTAGTGACTTGGAGAGTGAAACCAAACATGAGCTTGTACACTCTCCAGGTGACACTGAACTGGAAGGGAGTAGAAGCAAGCGTTTGGTGAGGGCAGGGAAGGAGAAATGATGAGAATTTAAGGTGATCTTGACAGTAAGAGAAGAATTAACAAAAAGAAAATGAAATTCAATATAGTCAAGCCTGGCACATTTAGATAAAATTATTCACACAAATATAAAGTGGGAAACAACTAGTTTGGCAGCAGGAAGGCATTGGTGAGGTTATAGCTAATTGCAAACCACAAAACAAGCTCACAATATAGGATCATTGTAAAAAAAACCAAAACCCAATGTCTTAAATGAGAGATGGCTTGGCAATGACTGGTTTTACTCTGCTTGGCATAGATAAAGGCTCAGTTGGAAAAGTACATCCTGAAACAGTTATCACATTAGGAAAGTCAAAGGGAGCATATTTGGCATATAATTGTTTCCAAACATTTTAGAAAATACAATCCTGGAGAAAGAGGACCAGAAGGAATTATCTTAATTTAATTCAGAAGACCAGGGAGGGAGACACAGTACTTCAGGACATAAAAGGAGTTCTGTGGAAAGGGAGATGGTCAGTTTGATCCCTGTGTTGACACTGGAGACGTAATACATTACAATCAGAAATTGATTACACGAAGTAATCAATTTCTTTCACAAGGCCTATGTTGAACTGGCTGTGACTTGCTAAAAATTACACCATTTCTCTGTGAAAGCACTGTGGGACCTTGCTCTTCCTTGACAGAAAGGGAGAAGATACAGAAAGCCATCTCAGGCCTGATTGAGGTGCACAGCTCCAGTGCACCAAATGGATAAAGCAATGTCTTACAGTCCCACAGTGGCCCTGATTCCCAGGATTTGTTCCATGCCCTCAGCCCCAGTGCCACTGTGTGTGCAGCACTAAGTGTACGTTCACACAGTGCTGCCCATGCTGGGGAGAAATTTAGGTGACTCTTTTCATGCAGCAGATTATTTTCCTTCTCTATTATTTATGCATCAGTGGCAACTACAATTTCTCCTTCTGAAGCAGGTCTTGGTTACTGTTAGTGTCAGTATACTGTTAGTATAGTGAAAGATGTCAGACATAGAGCCTAATCCCACAGCAGCCAAATTCTCCACAATTGATAGAGCATGCAATTGCATTCCATAGCATCATGTTTATCTGCAGTGCCCAGAAGGTACTACATTTTACTCATTTTAATATCTCAAGAGATCTTCTGTACCATGCTTACTTTCGTCATGGAAATGTCTTTCAACAACAGAGTGTAACTTGCAGTTTTAGCCTCAGCCAAAACACCAGATAACATATGACTGAACACACAATTTCAGTTTCAGAGCAGTGGGCATACAAGGCAGTCAGAGAAAAAAGGTCATCAGAGGAGTTGGACACCTGAACTATGCTCTCCTAATGATGACATTTATTCTGTTCATCTGTTAGACCTCTGGTCTCTTTCAAATAAAAACAAAAATTATGGTCATCTTGTAGTCTCACCAGTATTTAAATTGTGAGTATCAGCACCGGTAAGAAAGCATCATCATTCAAATTGTATTCTCATCCTAAAAAGTCATAGTTTGCCATTTTGATACCTGACAGCTTAAAAGACAGTTGCCAAAACACCCTCTAAAGAACAGGAACAAGAAGTGCAAGCGTCCATTTTTGGCCAATGTTGTTATTCTAGTCATTTCCTTTCTCAGTATCAGAGTGACATGTAGCTATCTCAGACATACACGAGGGCCAGTTCTTCTTGGTAGGAAGGAAATGAGTATCAATTTAATCGGAAGCAATCAAAAAACACTAACTTTTGCACCCACTTCTAGATCTGGCCATGATGACAGCCAAGAACAAAGGAAAAGATATCATATTTTGCATATAAACCAATTTTCTGTAAAATCTGCTGTGGAGCTATTCATAACCATGTATGAGCACTATGAATAAAATGTTAATAGTCGTTAAGCCAGACAAACAAGGCAGTGGAAATGCAGACATATATTTGAAAGTGCCTCTGTTTTTCTCTCATCCTGTGAAAACCCAGCCATCCCTTTTGTATTCCATGAGGACCAGGGCTAGGCATCTTCGGACCCAAAAGCCCAGTCCGCATATCCTGTTATCTATCTCTCCTGCCTCCGCTTCACACTTCGCCACTCGACTCAAAAAGGGCAGTTTCGTCTACTCGTAAGCAAAACCGAGGTGCCGAGCGCCCCGCACACCCCGACAGCCCGCGAAGGGGCGGCTAGCCCGGGCTCCGGCGCTGCCCAGCACTGCCCTCCCTCCGGCAGCAGCTCCGGGCGCCTCGGCGTCGGGGAGCTCCAGCTGATGCTAAGGGGAGCTCGGGAACACGGCTGCGCCCCCGTCCCGGGAGCCAGCACCGGCTGTGCCCGGGGTGAAGAAACCAAACCCTGCCTGGCCCCCGAGAAAAGCGCTGTCTCGTCCCGGCAGGTACTCACCCTCGGGAAGGGCAGTCCGGCCGCTCCTGTGTTGTGTCGCTCCGCTCCGCCCGCGCCGCTCCCCAAGGTGCCGGTGCCGACGCCGGAGGTGACCGCGCCGTCGAGGCGAGCGCTCATCCCCACGGAGCACCCCGCCCCTCCAGCCGGCTGGCCCGTCTATTGGCTGCGAGGGCCTGATTTGCATGGCGGCGCCCCGCCCCCTCCCGGGCCGCGCCCTCCCGGGCCCGTGGGAAGATGCGGGGTTCGCATCGCTGCCTTGCGTCGGGAAACTCCGTCCCATGGGTGCCGGGAAACGTGGGCGCGGTGAGCTGGCCCGTCTCTTCGCCATCGTCCCCGTGGACCTCCCCTGACCTTTCGTGTCCTCGCCCCCTGCCGGCAAGCGGGGGCTTTCCGACTCTGTGATTCTGTAATTCAAATTGCCGCTGCTTAGTGTAAGGAAGATGCGCTCTTCTCTTCGCATCGTGCTTCGGAGTTTGGGTCAAATTAAGTCCTTTTTTGCCTTGTGACTTCCTGAGAGAAAAAACCCAATAGCTTCCCCATCATTCTAATTGAAAGAAAAACTTAACAAAACTCTGGTGTCGCAATGTTAGGTACACGGTAATCGTACACATTAATTGGCCACACAAGTAGTTATAGAGATTGTTCAAGTCTTTCTGAGATGGGAAGTTTTTGCTTTTCTTGATAATCTTGGACATGTACTTTTTTCTCCTTTTCATCACAAAACTTGAATGTAATCAGAATCTGAAAATTTTAAAATATAGAAGTTACTTTTTTGTTGGTGCTGAGAAGTAGCTGAAAGAGCAACCGTGCTTTCCTGAGCAGTCATCAGTTATAAGGATCCAAAATTTCTTACATTGCATCAATCCTACCCTGGGTGACTGAGAATAAATTCTGTCGTGATGGAGACAATTACAGCGATGTAGGAAGCTTCCTCCCTCCTTATTTTCTATGCTGTCTTTGTGTCAGGAAAAAAATATAAATAAAAGGAAAATATTTGAGGTTTTATGGTTAAAGGTTAGTTAAAAATATATCAGACAGAAAGGCTCTTTTACCTTGAAAAATCCAGGACTGCCCTGGGCACTTTGCTGGGACTTTTCTCTTAGACCTTGATGCTGGAGACAAATTTAGGTGCATGGGTCTCACCAGTTCCCTGAAACTACCTGAAGGCACTGAGTTGTGAGTGGGTTTTCTCTTCCAGGTTGCTGCTTTGTGAGACCAGCTGCAGCATCCCCCACACATGGACAGGCAGTTTTCTCCTTGCCACTGGACCACAGAAAGCAAATGGGCTTTTAGTGTTGTTTGGTGTTGTTAATGCAAGCAGAGCTGGAAACAGAGCTGGGTGCTAATGTAATGTTATGGGTAATCAAAGGTACAGGCTGCTTTGTGTGGCATGGAACAACAATTACAAACTAGCCTACTGCTGTTGCAGCACAGGCAAAGCTATGGGTGCATTGGCTGATGTGTCTGATGATCCTGTCAAGAGCAAAATGCTCATCTAGAAACATCTAGTATCTTCCTTGTAATTCAGGATATGAAGGATATGGAAGACCAAAGAGATGACTGCCAAGCCTCCCCTGCTTTAGGAGAGACTTTAGTAAAAATTTCAGTAGCTGAGTAGTAGGCAAGGTAGCAATATTGTTAAAATATTAGTCTTCTTAGAAACAAATGGAGAGTGAGAGAAATTTATTATTTCTACAGATTCTGCCACCTAGATGACATGAGGTTAAAAAAGGTGCAAAACTCTAATAAAAAGCTTGCTAATTAAGCGACACAAATAGATAGCTAAAAAAATCACCAGTGCCAAACAAGTATCCTGGAGTTCTTGAGTGTATTATGTTGCTAGATCTTACAAAAGGTGTCCATTTGCATGCATAAGAAACAAAACCAGATGAGTCATATGAAAAGTTGGTTGTGTCATCATATGTACCAAAGACACTTGTTTTGGGTTATTATGCTCATTTCAATCTCTTCTGAAATAACATGAACAGTGTAGATTGATAATGGAAATGATTAGACAGAGGAAAGTGATTTTCCAAAATAAGAGATAAAGAATTTTCAGTCTTGTAATCTTATTCTCCTGGAATTCCTGAGCAGCATTACATACCAAGCTACAAAAGTAACATCGTAATTCTTTTTCACTTTCTGCTATCTCTTATTATAAGAGAAACACTTTGTAGTTTACCAGTGAAAGTAAATACTCAATTTACATAGATAAAGGCAGAAGTCATTAGTATTGGGATCACAGATGCCAGTAAGTTTCTAAAGGAATTTGGGCAATATATATACAATACATCTGCAGACAGCAAGCCTCTCTTTCAGTTCTTTTTTCTTTTTCCTGAAGAGCTGATGCATTTTTTTTTTTTCTTAAAGATCTCTAATCCTGACCTAGGTCTTAAATGACTGCTTTGAATGAGCCAGGTTTTGCTTCCAGCTCTCTCATATCTAGAAAGAGGACAGGCATAATTATTTTCAGTTCTCATAAATGTGTAGTAAAAAGTAATATATAAACGACTCTCATGTATGTTAAAATACCATGAGGATGTGTCTGATTTCAAGGACAATTCACTGCATGAGAGAGACCCATCATCTTTTTGCTCTGGTGTGTGATGCTTCTAAAGATATTTCCAGCCAGGAAATTGAGTTTCTTCCAAAGCTCAAGAAATTAGAAATTATGTGGACATGTAGATTTCTCTTTGCTACCATTTACCAACATCTCAGGGCATCCAGGAACTCTGGGTAATGCCAATTTTTTCACCGGGCAACTTACATACAGGTGACAGAGCCCTGTTTTCCTGGAGCTTACCCATCTGTATAAAAGCAGTTTGTGCCCATAACATCTGTACTAGTTTCAGCATGAAGTTGTAGTAGTGTCAATCTATAATAATGGACACTTGTGAAACATTTAGCTAAAACCAGAGCAAATTGCTACCAGTTCAGCTGTGTATCCTGGAGCCAGTTCTCAGATACATAAAATTCACGTACACTTTTCTGGATGTGCAGTACACATGAGCCTCTTCTAAGCTGGAAACAGGTCTGATGTAATCTAGCTCACATTGATTCAATCAAAGTAATGATTCATGGTCCTGGACAATTAACTTTTTTCTTTTTAACCTCATGGATCAGTAGAGTCACTCTGACAGTACATGATTTATCAATTGCCAAGATGAGTTGAAGGGAGACACCAAAAGATTGATGCTAGAAATTTCTTTAACTATATTCATTTACCAGAGAAACTGAGTCTTCAGTTGTGATACTCCCAGCTTGAGAAAGGTTCAACATTCCTGCTCTGTCTTTTCACATTTCATTGTAACCTCTCACAAAAGCTACTGATGTTCCAGAACAACTTCATCAATAAATGTTGCTGATGTAAAGAGATTCTTCTTTGCTACATGAGGAATAGAGTGCTGAAAAGATTTCAGAAGCCAAGTATCTCCATAGGTAGCTAAATCCACCTTAATTCTTTGTTGAAGCCCATGGAGATATTTGGATTTACATAGGGATAACACTGCTCTAGGTACTGAGCCCTGCAGATGTTTTTCTTTTTGCTTTTCTTTTCTCTCCTTCATTAAGAAGGAAGAAGACAAGTGCTACTAAGGATGAAGTGCTGAAAGCTGTGCAGATGTAATTGCTGTGGAGTCAGAGGATGCCCTGTGCCAGGGCCTTCTCTCTTGCTTATTTAGGAAAGGATTTAACATTCTTCTCCAATTATGCTCCAAAGGCATGTGAAGCCAGCCCTGGGTGTATTGCCCCTGAATGCCTTGTGAACCTCAACTTGGCACTCATGTATGGCTCTGAAAGTTCATTACCCATACACAAGTTCTTAATCTAGTTAGGGCTGTATCAAATTCCAGATCGGATGCATGGGAAATAGCCCTGGGACTTCTGTTGACTTCAGAGGTGATGGCAGGTGCCAGCATGTTTTATTAAGCTAGTAACCAATAAATGAACAAATTCAAGATGTTTTCACATGACGAATGTAAACACGCATGGTTAACTGGAGCCAATGGAACAGTACTGATTTCTGGGAACTGAAGGCTTGGTTGATTATCAAATAAGCCCCAGGATTTCTCTGCTGCTGTCACAGCTTTTGAATGCAAGAGCATAGCCCATAGGTCACATCAGTTGGCCTAATGAGAAGTTTCACCTAACCCTGTTCCTGTACTTCAGTAAAGGTGTGTTTTCTAACTCCTGTTATCAGACAGGAGTGAAGTATTTTTTCTCCTGCACATTTGCATGCCCAAAGACTCAGTTAAGTTAACTTTTGCAATACAGGGAGCACTTTGCAACCTGTCAAAGCAGAGACAAGGACATCTTTATGTGATTCAAGAGGGATAAAAGGGGAGGAAAGCACATTGCAGGCACTCAGATTTATAGGTATATACTGGTATAGTCCCAGTAACAGCAGATTATAGGGCAAGTTCATATTGACAAAAAAGACATGCTCTATTTTTCACTCATCACTACTCTCTGAGCAGAAAATGGCCGGGTTGTATATTAGGTATGAAGGCAGAAGTACCTGGGCAGTAATAAAAAGGGTTGTGTTTTTTCCCCCCAGAGGTTAAAAGCCTGAGATGGCCTAGAAGGGTGAGGCAAACAGTAAATAGACCTTCACAAAGAGAGCTATTGCAAAATGAGGACATTTCCATAGCTTTTTTTGAGCATCCTTTTCATATTAGTCATTCATAGAAAAGGTGTTGCTTTCTAAAACTCACCAAGTTTTGATGAAATAAAACAATTCTATCCTAGAATTGTGTGAACATAAATTTAATACAGCCATGTAGATGGATCACCTTATTCATGCTGCCAGTGCTTTTCAACAAGCAATTTAACATCAAGAAAATGGTGGGGAGCCTGCCCAAAGTGCACAGGGAGTTCCTGTACTATGCAGACTACCTTCTCCTGAAGGCATGCTGCACATGTGGAAACTCTTCAGGTGGCTTTATGGCTAGATCTAAATGTGTTGTGGTAGACCTTTCCAAGGGTAGCATGGTAGTGATATGCTACAGATCTGAGAAGAAAAAGAAAAGCTTTTTGTTTAGTTGAAGGCAAGGGAAGAATTATTTGGGATAATTTAACTGAGAATACACAGCCAGGGAGCAATTCATTTCTCAGCCCAGTAATGACCAATTGCTGCCTGGAATCCTCTGTGAATGGCAAGGCACATGGTATCTAAGCAAATTGTACGTGACACAGTAAGAGCATGATAGATTTCCTTGGAATGAAACAAGTCACTGCTGATGTTTGTGTGATTTAGCTTAAAAAAAAAAAAAAGCCCTAAAAATTAATGGCACTTGTCAAAGTAGAAGGGTATTTGTCAAACACCTTGCAAAACTTATCTGAGAAAAGTGAAGGCTTATATTTTATCTTTGAAACCTGTCTGATTGCTGTGGCAACTATCCCAGGATTCTGAGAGGCAGCTGCTCCCGGCCGCACTTCAAGCCTTGTAGTTAAGAAATGCAGGGACAGGAAGTACTGGGGGCACAGCAAGGCTACGAGAGCCCACGGGTCTCCTCCCATTTACCCCAGCCAGGGAGAAGCTCAGTATGTGAGTAAGGCAAAGGGGCAGCTGAGTACCTGCACTGCTTTTATACAGCTGCCAGTGTTTGATGGATGCAGCTGCCTTGGTGGTTACTCACAGAAAGAGTGCCCAAACCTGCCCAAACCTTCTGGGCACCTGGGTGAGTCCCAGGTGCTTCCAGCTCTCCTCAACTGACCCTGTGCTCAGAGGCAGCAACAGATGAGAGAGAGGCTCTGTGGCAGCCAAGGGGTACAGTCATCTTTCCATGAGCAGCAACTATTAGCTTCCAATCAATTTAATGTGCATCCATTAGGATGGAGCTGGGCCCTGTCAAACATATCCTTTAACTTCTGGATCTCTCAAAACATGAGATTCTGGCCTTTGCAATTGTCAAGTTCATAACTGAGTAAGCAAAATGATGTGGAAGTCCCAACAGATGAACCAAAACCAGAGCACACAGCCTCTCCCAGTTTGTCAATGTAGAGAATTATGTGGTCTGTAAAGGGGTTTTACATATATATATATATATATATGTACACACATATATATACATATATACATTACAAGTTACATCTCTGTGTACTGTTGTGTACTGCTATGGCAGAGAAGGAGCACTGCACTGTGTGTACAGGCTCAGTTCTTATTTCCTCTTTGTACTTTCAGCTTCAGCAATGCAACTTAGCCTGGCTGTGCCTCTTGTTAAGCTGGATAAGTATCTACTAGGAATAATTCAAGTATGGCTGATTTTAAATTGAGCTAGGGAGTGGATTAGATGACTTCCTCAAACTCATTTTAGCCCAATTTTCTAAATCTTATTGACACATGTCAAAGATATATATAGAACATTTATATATTCTATGTTCTATAAATATTCTATATATTTGTAGAAATAAAAATATTAAAATACACTAAAACATAAGACTACATCCTCAGGGGGATAAATCAGTTCTCCAAAATTCAAGCCAAATATTGGAAGTGGGTATTTTTTATTAAGATAAAGTAAGATTTTTGACAGATTACAGAAAATCTATTAATAATCATACTAAAAAATATTGTAAGGAAAATCTGGTACTGTTTTTTTAATCCTAAGAAGTTAATTCACACTTTTTTTTTTTTTTACAGGAAGAAAATTCTGGAAATATCTGTCATCTACTATGCCTTTGTACCATGCCTAACTATATAAACCTTGCTTCTTGGCCAAGGTAGCAGGCAGTCCCCCCCAGAAACACCACACAGGCAGGGGAGAAGCACAGAAAACAATGCTCCACACTTCTTACCTTGCATGGCTTGCAAACCTGGTAGGCAACACTTGTAGTGTTACACTTGTATGTTACAAGGATGTGAAACACAGTTTCCATCTTACAGAATAAATTTTTACAACGTGATAAATGAAAGAAAACGCAACTCACATTTAATTATGCAAGGGAAGATCCTACATAAATAATAATTTTAAATAGTGTCCATATTTAATGTTAACTACAGCATATACAATTGCTGTGAGTACAAATTTGGGGTGAATTTAAAATGAAGTATAACTAACACAATAATTCAATAACAGATAAACAAAAATATTATACTGAAGCAAATAATTATAATATTAATAGAAAATAATTTTAAAATTGTGATTAATATAAAACAGCCAATTTAAAGTTCACCAATAATCAGTACTACATCTAGAATACATCTAGAGAAGTGAGTCTTTATTTCATTCCAAATAGCACTGAATCCCTGCATATCAAATTTCCACATGTTCACTACCTGAAGATTACAGGAGATAGACACATCAATTTATGACGAAAAATGTTTCTATTTTGTGACATGGCAAGAAAATTTTCCAAGTGGTGCTTGAAATTTTGTCATAACTGCAGCTGTAGTGACAGTTAAATTAATTTCATCTAAAAGAATGCTTCTTAAGGGACTTTTTCTCCCCCTTCATTCCTCAAAGGGGTCAGTTCACTCATTCAATTGATGCCATGCAGTCCTTTTAACCCTGTAGGAAACATGGAGGAGGGGTGGGCACAAGACACACTAGGATAGCAGATTCCCTAAATTTCCATCTCCACCCATCTTGGAATACACAGTTTTCTTAAGATTATTCTGTTACCCATATGGTGCCATTCCTCTGTCTCCCTCTGACTGGATTCTCCACATAGGATTTAGCTCCTTATGGATCACAGAGAAGAACATAACTACTTTTGCAATTCAAGATCACAGCCAATCTGTGGGGCTACTCTGGTCAGTGAGAAAGTATGGATGTGAGCTTTGGAAACCTGAGTAATGTTCTCTCTGCTGCCTTACGCTTTCCTTACTCTTGGGAAAGAGCAAGCAGATAAGTGACCCTCCCTACTGCTATAGAACTGCATGGCCTGAAAATACATTTTAGGAAGAGTTCTTGCTCCCTTTCCTTGATGAAGAAAGTCAGCAGATCTGGATTCCCAGTATAAGGAGGATGTAGATGAACTTGAGTGAGTCCAGCAAAGAGTCACCAAGATGGTCATAGTTTTGGAGTGTGTGACCTGTAGGGAGAGGCTGAAGGAACCGGGTTTGTTTAGCCTAGAAAAGAAAAGATTTAGTGGATCTAACAGCAGCCTTAATATACTGAAGAGATTACTGACACAACCCAGGTGTATGGCAGGAAAATGAGAAACAATGCTCATAAATTGGGATAAAGTTCCAATAGGAAGTAAAGGGAAAATTCACATTATGAGAGGAGTGAAGCACTGGAACAGGAGATTGCCCAAAGACATGGTGGAATCTCTATTCTTGGAGATTTTCAAGATCCATCTGGCCAAAGCACAGAGATCAACGTTGACTCTGAGAGATTGGAGCAGGAGATTAGACAAAATTACTGCCTGATGTCTTTCCTAACCTGTGATTCTAATGAGGTCCAAAATCCACAGCTGTAGAGGCCAGATCTCGGTGCTGAAAGATCCCTCTAAATAGGAAGCCCTTAAATCCCACATCCTACATACCTCAGTGCAGGAACAGCCAGGCTGCCCGTGCAGTGCCTGTTAGTGCATGAACAGTGTCTCAGGTAGGCTCATTAGCTGCTCCAGGAAAGCCAGCTCTTCATAGGCAATGTTCTCACAGCAACACACCTACATTTCTTGGCTACTGATCCACTTATTTTCTCAAGATTTGTTATTTCCAATGATAAGTATCTGCAGTTACAGCATTTGCAGCTTGCTTTGAAAACAACTCTGTTCAGGTGTCTGAGCAGAGCAATCTCCCCACGCTGTCTGTCAGTGCAAGACATAAAACACACTCTCCTGGCCCCAGCTGGTGGCCTGACATGGAGCACTGCCAAACTCTTATGGGATTAGTAGGGGCTCAGGTGTATCCAGGCTCTCTGTGACTCGGTCAAAGAACTGTAGCAGGCAGTGTCACAGTGTAACACATGTTTGCACTATATTTCAAGTGATAAGAGGGATTGATTAGACACTGAAAAGCACACTCCAAATTCTCTTACACACCCAGTAATATGCCCATCAGTCTTCAAACTTGTACTGCATGGAAATTTTCAGAATCTTATTCCATGAAGATGAAAGGAGATAGTTGTGCCAGTTGTTGAAGGACAACATCAGACTTGAAAGATGATTTTCCAGGTAACATTAGAAGCCCTGCCATCCATGCAGCTTTGGTGACAATTAAATTGATGGACTAAGCTAGGTTTTTATGTGACAAAAATAATAATATTGCATTACATTTATAAAGTATGCTCCACTTCAGGCTCTCTAAACCAATTTGCAAGCAATTACTTTAAAATACTGCTGTGTGTATAGCTACCCATGTATTATAGATGGGAAAGAAATCACAGAAAGTGTCAAAATGCCTAGAGGTGTACAGCAAGTCTTGATCTAACTAGAAGTTGCATCCAAATCCCCTGAGTGCTAGTTCTCTCTTTTCATGAAAAGATTACATGTCTTTTCATGTCTCTGCTTTTTTCTTACAGATATTTTGTTTCTCTAAAGGCTTGTCTCTGTACAGCCATCTTTCTACTTAAATAATTCTCTCCCTTCAATAATTCCTTATGTGCGAATGTTATTCATATAATGAGTAAAAAAGTGTGTGATATTTAATGAGTTTATACCAGTTAAAATTAATTGCCAAATTCTGCTTTCAGTGAAGTCAGTGGAAGTTAGAACGTGGCATCAAATGAGACAGGCCCAATATTATAAACTACAGGAAGCATAACATGGAGGATAGACAATGGGTTGTTTTGTTTTTGGTAGAGAGGAGAATCAAACATTTTATAAGAATATGTAGTAATAGGAAAAGAGGAAATGGCTTTAATCTGAAAGAGCGTAGGTTTAGACTGGATATTAAGAAGAAATCCTTTCCTGTGAGGGTGGTGGGGCACTGGAACAGGTTTCCCAGAGAAGTTGTAGACGTCCCATCCCTGGAACTGTTGGATGGGTTGGATCCATTTGGATGGGGCTTTGAGCAACCTTGTGTAGTGAAAGCTATCCCTGCCCATGGCAGGTGGGTTGGAACTGAATGATCTTTAAGGTCCCTTCCACCCCAAACCATTCTATGAATCCATGATAAGGATTATGTATCCAGGTGAGTGAAAAGACCAACTGTGTCCTCTAGCAAATGCCCTTAAGACAAGTACCAGAGAGCAAAATGAGATTAATGATATAAATGCTCTGGCAGCTGCCTTTGGCAGTTAAAACTTTTTTTTTTTTTTAATAAAATGCTTCCCAGATCCTAGAGACAAGCATGAACAAGCCCCCAGAACTCAGATATTTACACAACTGCAAATCACAACCAGACTTGCTAGTGTCTCGTCTTCCTAATGAGCTGATCCAAGAATCCAAACTCTGATGCCCCAAACCTTGGGGAAGTAGGGGTTCACACCCAGATACAGGCAGAGTAATTCAAACCCAATAGTACCACACATCTGTAAAAAATGTTTTGTGCTAGTGTACCTTTATAAGAGTACTTTTCTTAGAAAAAACCTACCTACTACCAAAGGTCTGTCTAAACCCAAAGGCTATTTCTTTTACAAGCCATTAATACCATTCAGGAGAAAACTAAAAAAGAGGTTGAAGGTGACCTATATCTTCAGACAGCTCCCTCATAATGAACAGCTGTAGGATTTCTGAGATGAAGGTTGCATTCAAGCATTCACACAGCTGAAAAGGCAGCATCAGGGTCAATGCACAAGTTGTTTGTATGGAACATATTGCTCAAAGCAATTGAAAAGTGTATTCAGATTCATCCCCACCTTCCTCCAGCTCATCCTGGGCAAACAGAATTTCATTTTGATTTGGGTAAAAAAGTGGAATTTTTCAGCTTTGCTACAAAAATGGTAGAGCTTGTTGTATTTAATAATATGACTGTGTCTGCATGCAAATCAAAATGCAGCTTTCAGAGGAGCTCCTCAGCACCGTGTGAGAAGGGGGAGAAATGTGTCAGAGTGAGTGTTGGCTCAGTTCAGACTCCACATGAGTTCGTAAGAGGAAACGGAAACCTAACTGACAATAAAATTTTCCAAAGGGCTCATTTACCTAAATCAAACCAATACAGTCATAAACAAGTCTCCCCTAAAGGTGATGGGCTGTGCTGTCTGTGCTGAGCTGAGCTGAGACAGTGAAAAACCTTCATGGAGAGCTGGAGCAGAGCTGGGTGATGGGCACAGTGCAGTACAACCAAGGAGCTTGCTCTGACACCAGGTCAGTGTGAGGCTCCTGGCCCAGGTTTTCATTGCCTATCTCAACATCCTCATCTATTTGATTAGGACAGGATTTCCCTTTCTTAGTATGGCAATCAAGAGTTAGTGCTTGTAGCATAGTATAAGCTCTTGGAAGAAAGGCTACTGCACTTTCTAATATGTTTTATAAAGGAAACAATGACATCCATAAAGTAGATGACTGCCCTCAATGTTTTGTTTTCTTTTCCCTCTAGATTTAAGACTAGCTTTTTCTTAAATCAGACAAACAACTCTAAATGCAAAGGTTTTTTCTAATTCCTCCTGAGCATAAAATGTTCTTAGCTAAAAGGCCATTTTCTTCTTCCACAAACAGCAAGTCAAAACAAGGTACCTACACATAGAGGAAGATTTTGGCTTATGATTTCTTTGCCAACATTTTGGAATTCTACACACACATAAAAGATCAACCTTATTTCCTAAACCTAACTTACTATTGAAATTAGTCTTTTAAATGGAGTAATTTTAGTCCTCTAAAAAAGGTGAAAAGTACAGGTGCTGTTTTTTTGATTTAAGCTCCACTGGAAGATCTGTTAGAATCACAATGGTGATGGGTTTTAGTAGTGAAGGAAAACACAAATAATTTTTCCCCCCTGTGTGAAGGGAGAAGCATTTGGCCACATCCCATGGGTTATGGGAGAAGAATTGAACAGCAGAGTGTATTGGAAGGAAACATTCCATGGGTACCACTGAAATGATTCAAACTGTAATTAATGATCCCAGCAGTTTCAAAATACAGGTGCATGGGCTTTTGGGAATGAGAGGAGGATCAAATTACAAACTGAGTCACTCAACAAGCCTGTTTTACCCTTCCAGTTATGCAAGCCAGTTTATGACTCAGCAGCTATATAAGTCTGTTCTCCAATGACAAGACAAATCTGTTCTGCAGCTGACTCACTCAGAGCAGCTCTTTTCACACTGATAAATTCAGCAGTCAGACACGGTATGGAAAAGATTGTGGAGCCTTTATTACCTATATGAGACAGAATAAACATATTTTATAGGAGAATAATCTGCAGCTCATCTTCACACAAGGAACTTATTGAATGGGGGAGAGAAAAGCTGTCATGGGATTACACTGACCAATGTTCATGGTCCTATAACTAAAAGAGATTAGATTTTTTTTCTGATAGTGTTTTCTGTTGTGTATTCATCCCTTACTAATAAGAATCACCTGACAACTGGCTGTAATTGCAAATGTAGTTGAGAAATCATTTCTTTAATTGTCTTTGACATTTTTTTCAAGGTTTGCAAATAAATTCCTACAGGTTTGAGTGTGACAAGGTGTCATGACAGCTACAGGTAGTCACAGATTCATGCACATATTGTTATGGGAATCTCTGCCCCAACCTGTTCCTTAAATGCTGACTTTTTGCTGGCACCAACAATAAGATTTCCTTACCCTTCAGGCTTGATCCTTTTGAGGTGCCAAGTATGAATGACTGCTGCCAATAGTCTTAGCACTTGAAATACCTAACATAAGTCTAAGTTCTTAAATCTACTGGCAGAACCTCTATACTGTATTTGGAGCTTTAAGTGAAGAACCCACTGGATAGACTACACTTCTTTTTCTCTGCCTGTTAAAAATATATCCCATTAATCCTGTTTGAAACCCGGTGTCTTTATTCACCAGAGGTGAATATCACAAATAGACACGAGAGTTGATGTAACAATAGCACCACGAGGCTGTGAATGAACAAGGCTCCATTGGGTGAGTACAAACACGGTAGGAGAACGCCTTAGCCAAGAGGAGTTCGTTGTTAAGTTACAAAAGGCTGAAAAAGATAGAGAAAAGGGAACAGACAGTCATGGTTTTCAACTGGTTGCATTTCATACTGAAGGCTTTTCCACCAATGGGCTGCAATATACAGCTGTATGTGGATACCAGATCATCTGTGCTTCACAACAGCTATTCTGAGAGAAGTGAGCTATTCGTCATTGACACGATCTACACACATCCTGTTGGGGCTCTAGATTACAACCCCGGTCTCAGCAGTTTGCACAGTGCTTTTCTTAAAGCCTCTTTCCCTGCATTCCAGTATGTGAACATTTCAGCTCTAATCTTCTAAAATTAGATACCTTCAAACATCATAAAAATAAATACTTTCAAACATTTATGGAGAAGAGCAAATACAAAGTAAAATACAGAAGCTCAAAATGCAAAAAAAAAAAAAAAAAGAGAGAGAGCAAACAATACATGCTACTTAAAAACAACAGCAAAAGAAATCACTTCTTTGAAAGCTTAATTAAAAATGTCCAGGTTCACATGATTTTTAGTCAAGTAGTTTTTGGTTTTTTGTTGGTTTCAAGGTTTCTAAGTCGGCATGGTGCTGAGGAGGTGGGAAGAAATATTACACTCTAAAGAGATAACATCTTTTTGCTGTACTCCTTAAATGTTTGCTTTCCAAAATCAGCAAATCTCTTTCAAGCTCTCCAATCACATACCAAAATGTATAGATGGGATGATTATCATCATACATTACTAACATTGCCTAGTCCTGACTATAAATACCTTGTTTCCAGAGGCTTATTCCTTGCCAAGTCTCTACACTCTGGGTTAATTTTTTTTTTGAGGATCTAGTAATTTAAGCAATTTTCAGCTTGAGATGAATAAGAGGTTCCCAACAATGAAACCAGCAATCAAAAAGACATTTATTATGAGTTACTAAGAGTTGTGATTTGAACATATTAATTTGTCTACAGTACTTGGTGTTGTGAAAAATTATGTTCTATTTGCCTTAATAGTAATAAACAGCAATACTTTGATAAAGCTGAAGGTGAGAAATGTTGCATCATCTTATTAGCGAGAGCTTTACTTTCACAGTAAATGCAAGAGGCTTATGTAAATTTTTTATTTTAAATGAGGAAGTTCCCAACCCAGGTTGAGAAACAACTGGTTTATATAGCAGCCTTCCAGTACCTAAAGGGGACTTACGAGAAGGCTGGAGAGGGACTTTTTAGCAGAGTGTGTGGTGATAGGACAAGGGGAAAAGGCCTTAAACTGAAGAAGGGTGGGCTTAAACTTGATTCCATTATTCTGTGGTGAACTGGTGGTGACTGGTGTCTCATTTCCTAGAGGTGCATGGAAGGGACAGTTATCTTCTTCTCTCTGCAGTGATTCTAATATCCTAAATATCCATTGCTGCCCCTTCTCTCCTTTGCTGTTTGTCCCACGAGCAATCCACTGTCTGAAATTTCCCAACATGAATTAGTACAACACACACCAAATAGGCAGGCTGATGACTCACTAATATCAACGGCTCCATGCTTCTCCTGCCCTTGTTTTTTACTTTTATGAACTGACTTGCTGTGCAGTAACAGATGAGCTGCCCTTGTGCACAATACAGATGATGGATTTTTTGTCTAGATAAGGGTGATGACACCACTGTCCTCTGTGCTTACTGCAGAGAAGGAGGTGAAATGATGAATACTTGTGTGATGGGGAAAGCTGGAGAGAGAAAAGACTGGCTACAGACAGGCTTCTCTGTACAGAACACTTTTAAGCACTGTTCTGAAGAAATCAGTATTTTTAAAACATGAGAATTATGTGGCAGATAAAAGAAGAAACAGCTGCATTAAGCATCTTCAAGACAGACTTAAAAAAAGGAAAGTAATTTCCTCTGTCCTTACTCTTTCTTGCACAAAGAAAGCATACAGTGATATGACACACAGAGCTACTCAGTGGCCAAATTAATTTCTCCTAATTTAAATTTGTGTACATTTCGAATATTCAAAATATTGGCCTATTTAAAGATGTGCCTTTCATCACTGCTACTTTTGTATACCTTACTGAGCACAATTAATATCTATATTAGTTGCGTGTGGCAGTTTATCTGGAGTGAATGAAGAAAAGACATGCAAAGAAAATGGGCAGCATACAACTGCTTCTTGGAGAGTGCTGTAGTCTTCCCCAGTTTTGATGTGCTTACTCTTGTTACTTCATTTGATTTCCAAATGCATGTCAAGAACAAACCTTTTCCATTACAAAAACGTATATGGATACATGTAATTTCAACTCCCCTGGCAGACTATTACTGGCCCTGTTTTTAGCCTGAAGAGGTAACTAATCACATTACTGGACAGACTTTTATTTTCAAAGTGATGGCTTTGGAATAAAGAACTTCCCTCTAAACAGCAAGTGAGAGATGCCTCTGCCAGGCTTCCACTGTGCTCCATCTCCCTCCACACCACATTCCTCAGATCACCACATTGTTTCAGTGTCTCATCTGTAAGCACTCTGCTAGTGACCCCTACTGCCTCTCTGCTTTTAGGGTGCTCCTGCACCTTGCTCGGAAGTTCTCAGCGGCACCTAAACTAAGGTGTTCAATTGTGCTGTGCCCCTAAGGCACACAGCTGTTATTCAGGCCCATACAGAAGGCACAGAGCCCCACAGTAATGCTCACAAGCAACTGATGGAGTGTGAAGCTCCCAGGCCCAGTCTCTGTGATCCCTAAGGTGCTCTTAGGCACTGTTAGTGCAGGTCACAGGTCTCGGTTTGGCAGTTCTTCAGGAGTGAATTTCTCCAGCTGCAGTCAGATTCAAGATAATATGACTGATTACATTATTACATAGCAGCACAAACTGCATGCCTTCAATGGTGGAATACACAGTGTTTCTTCTTTCCTGATTTTTTACTCCACATTCTTCCAACTTATAGCTTTGGCAGAGAATCAGCCATACAACCCTAAAACAGCTTTCAGATTTGGGAGTATTTACACACTACAAAATCAAAGCAATAACAAAGCATAGTTTCTAATAGTGGAAGAACTTGCCTCTAAGCAGCGAGAGCTGCCTCTGCCAGGCTTCCATAGCCCATGCTTGCAAAGACTATGTTTCCTCTGTCTCAGAAACAGCCCAAAGGCTGTGGGTGGCTGCAGTGTGATGGCAAATTCTTACCCTGCAGAAAAATCATGATTCTGACTACAAGGCAAAGAAAGAAATCAGGGGAGTTTACATAAAACAAGGTGGAAGAAGAGGCTTGTATGTGAAAAACATTTTTTAAAGGATCTTTGAGAAAAGCAGCAAAATTGTCTTCCACCTCTTACAGGGCCAAAATAGGGGCTTTCTGAGGCTGATAATGTTCATAGGTATAACAGCATTTGAGAAACAGCATCACAGTTCATGTGATAGCATGGGAAATCTGAAAAAAAACCCCAAAATATGCAATTAGAAAAATATATCTTTTCCAGTATTAAATTGCTAAGTGGCAATGTGACCTCTGCAAATAATGATCTAAGAACCCTGTTTTAGCAGAAGCAAAATATTTTTAATGAAATATATACTTCAAAAAAATCACTTGCCACATAGACAATGGGTTTTTATCATGATTTGAATTCCAGCACCATTCTTGCCAGGTTAATGCAATCTCAATTTTTTTTTCATCACTGTATTTGTAGGATAAATCAATATAGTGAAGAATAGAGGAATTTCTGGGGAAAAAAATAAAATAAAGGCATGCCTCCCCATTTTATCATCTTTCTGGGTGTGCGTTGGTTTTATCTATTAGGATTATCCTCTTGTTTGCAGGGTATTTATGTCTTCACACTTCCACTCAGAGAATCAGTAGGGAATTCAAAAATTTGGTTATATCATGTACTGCGCAGCCACTGACACTGTCTTTCTTGGTCCAGCAGCCCCCTCTACCCTTTTTCCTCTACATTTCGGGGGTGCATCCAACCATTCTGTTTCTATGGAAGAACAATTTTTGCAGGTCCAACCCTGACACCCAGCGGCCTCTGCAGTTCCATCTCTTACAGCCTCCCAGCGTCTCCAGCTTTTGAAACCTGGCTTGAAGTGAAACAGTGTTACTCTCCAAATAGATAATTTCAGCACTAAAATCAACACATTTATGTGATTTCCATAAGTAAGCATCCGTTATTGTATATTCTGATAATGATATTTAATGGTATTCAGTACAAAAACCTTGACACATCTGAAAATGCTACTTTTTCAGGAATCCTAGTCACACAAGTGTATTACTACTGAGCAATAATTCTCTCTCTATCTGCATCTCCTTTCCCCGACTCATTTAGTATTCCTCTAAACTTGAAATGAAAGTGCCCTAGTGCAGGTATTCATTTTGTAAAAAACAGACCTAACAAGAAAAAGAAGATTTTATTTTTGTATAGAACAAGAAATGAAGAGAAAATGAATATAATTGAATATAATTCTTGAAAGCTAGCAGATGAAACTTTTTCTTTTAAGAGTGAAATTGAAGCTAAGTAATTATTTGCAAATTGTCGCTTGCCTGTCAGCTGGAAATTTTACTCCCTATTTTTTTTTCCTTGAATTGGTAAGCTTGTCTGGCAGTCTCAGAGGTTTTTGACCAAAGCCAATATAGAGTGAAGTTTTGGTGTGTTTTCCCAGAGCTCTGGATGCCTGAATGCAGCATTTTAATCTGGCCCAGTAACAAACTGGCTGAAAATTTCACACTTCCCAGTCAGTTTTGGGGTTTTTTGGTTGGTTGGTTTTGTTTGTTTGTTTTTTCATTGGTTGAGGTTTTTTTGTGTTGTCGTTTTGTTGTTTCAGTTGGCTGGGGGTTTGCTCTGGTTTGCTTTGGTTTTGTTGTTGTTGATTTGTTGTTGTTGTTGTTTTTAAATGAGAACTATTACACCTGTTTTATTTAATGCAGTTATTAGTCCTAGTAACTGCAACATCTGCAAGAGATTCCCAGATAAGCTTCTGGGAATCTTTTCTGCTCCAAAGACTATTGTAATCAATACATCTCCTGGTTTAGAGTTTCCAAGAGGATAACTTCAAAACAGCTGTGAGGGCAGCCCTGTGTGTCACTGTGTTGGCAAGGAACATCTATTAAAAGCTAGCATTCTTCTTGCTATCCCACTCTTTAGAAAGACGCCATTTAAAAAAGAAATGAAAGCTGTCCCTGGTTGAGAATATGTCTTTTTTTGCTCTTTCTGTATGCCAGCATACATAGAAACTTCTAAATTATCATGTTTGTTTATTTTTCCTCTCCTGGTTTCTCTGAAAGCAACCACAGGATGCAACTTCTGTATCCAGCTCTGTAATCTGCTTCCAGCTAAGTAAGCCTCGGTAGCAATGACTCAACAGACCCTCATAAAAATAACAAAAATAAAAATTTATAGTCCTCATTTAGCTCTTTGCACTGAAGGGTAAGGACACTTCAGAACGTTGTTTTTACATTGCTTTATATGGCCTTGGTTTTACAAGATGCTCACTTTTAAGCAAGGGGCATAGAATCAGCTGGGTTTTCACATAACATTTTTGTGGATTTCTTTTTGACTACAGGGCACTTACAAGGACAGGAAGAAAAAGCTCAGTGTCCTATTGAAAAATTTCTGACAATGTGTCTTTCCTCTTTTAAAGCAAAAAAATTAAAAACACCACTAGCATATGAAAGCATGAATCATTTCATGCATTTTAAATTTAACATTATGTAAGCTCTTGAACAGAGCTGGAAAAAAACTATTTTGGTGGATGATAAAATTTATTTCAAGCTTGACTTTGACCAAAAGAAGACAGGCAACAAAAGTTATATTTTCTGTGGGTTTTATATCTACTTGTGAATTTAACATTCAGATAAAATACTAGGTTCACTGTAAAAAATATTTTTCAACATCAGTATTTAATTTCGACTTAAATCCCCTGACCCTGCTCAGCCCATTTGGGGAAGATAAGCTCAGAGCTCTTCAACTTACAAATTGAACAGGGATGGGACATACACGACTTTCCTCAGCCGTATGTAGCAGAAGTAACCTCACCAAACTTCTTATTTTGGGAGGACCTGCAAATGCTGTGCCCTCTTCAGCCCTTCTCTACGCGGATTTGCGTGAGAGTGACCGCAGAAAGTGGCGCATTGCCCTCGCTCAAAGCAAAGGGCTACCGAAAAGGGGCGTTGTGCTGCTGTTGGCACCTCCTGGGTGGTTTTGTGAGGTTTTTGTGGTTTTATTCCGGTGCAGGCTTCCCATGTCCCTTATTTGGGGAGCAGCACTGACTTGCGGTTTATACGGAGCCAGTGTCAGGAGCGGGGATTAAGCTGTGCCCCGAAGCCTGAGCCCGGGGCTTTGCCTTCCTGTTTTCTGATACCTCCTGGCAGGAGAGACTTTTTGATGTAATTCCCCATGATCCACTACGTGGGTACCTCGTAGCCAGATTTGACAGTGCACGTCCCTTGGATTCCAGGCGCATTGATCACTATCAAAGCCGCATCTTTGCTTTACAAATCGCCGGCAGGCTCGAGGCTTTACATCGGGGCTCAGCTGAGCATCTGAGGCGGAGCCCCGTGCCCGTGCTCAGAGCACGAAATCGGATCTGGAGCCGCTCCTCAGCCCTCACGCACGTGCTTTAAAATAACCCTAGGTGACAGATGGCGGCCCGGCCTTGTGACTACCATTTGCCTTCCTATGTGCTACCCAACTGACGTGATCGGAACGAGAGTAAACTACTTTATTATGATATCAATATTTACTTATGCCAGGGCTCGTCCCCCTGGGCAGGGCGGAGAGAAGACTACAGCTCCCGGCAAGCCTTTCCCGGCGCGCTCCCGTCGGGCACTGCGGCAGGAAAAGCGGCGGGAAGCACTGCTGCGCCCGGCGGAAAAGGTCCTGCCGCCGAGAGCCGCCCCCGCAGCCCAGGCCCTTCCGCGCCGCCCAGGCCCGTCCCCGCCGCCCAGACCCGTCCGCGCCGCCCAGGCCCGTTCCCGCCGCCCAGGCCCGTTCCCGCCGCCCAGGCCCTTCCGCGCCGCCCA
>JAYDZK010000169.1:48696773-48741443 GCA_034509185.1 Euphonia xanthogaster
ATAATAATAATAATAATAATAATAATAATAATAATAATAATAATAATAATAATAATAATAATAATAATAATAATTTGGAAATAAGTATTTCCTGAAAGTGAAATTTCAGAGGGAGCAGCAACTTGAGAGCAATGCCAGTGAGAAAGTGACCTGCAATTTAGTTCTGATGGGGTGAAGCAGTTAGCTTCCTGAAATTCATTCTTCCTTGTGCATTATGCAGTAATTACTGCTGCAGTTCTCCCTGGGGCATCGAGTGCCGATAGGACAGTTGAGCCATTGTGAAATGCCATCTGCACTGGATCAGACAAGTCCCATTGTCTCTTTTACTGTAGCTATCTGCAGCAGTTGCCAGAGTTGGCATCTGTGGTGGCTATACTGCTGAATTAACGTAGTTTCTAAGCCCAGAAATTTAAAGAACTGTATGCCTGTTTGGTTATTTGTATTGTAACACTGGGCACATGTCTAATGCCTTTGTCTAGACATGTCTTTGACAAATCTCTGTAAATGAAAACTGTACTTCTACAGTTATGGCCATTATGATGTATCTGAAATACTGTTACTTACTGCAGTTTCTTATGTAATTATGACACAGAAGACATTTATGTAATACATGCTGCATGCTTTTGAGTGAAAGTAGTATATTCTGTATTTTTAGTGATTTTGTACATATTTATGCTTATTTATGTAAAAGTTTGTTTGACAGTTGCTTTCAACCAAAACATATGAGTTGTAGAAAATGAATGTTTGACTTGCTGAACAGAGAAATATGAGACCAGTTTGCAGTTTGCTTTGTCATAATTTCTCTTTGGGAAGTGTTTGAAGAGTGGATATCTCCTTTGGATCAGCTTAGCTCTGAAGGCCAGGCAGTGGCAGGTGACAGCTGACTGGCAAGGATGGTGAGCTGTCAGCAGGTGCCTCCTGCTCTATTGTAGCAAGTGCAGCATGAGGTTTTCAGACATGTTGAGCTTGTGAACACACTGCAAGTGTGCTTGGTGGCTTACTCTGCTGTTGTTGTGTAATGGCTGAGAAGCTTTTGGTGGTGTTTCTATCACAATAATTAAAACTGTGTTTGACAGCCACGAGGAGCTCTATTCCAGTCGTCCATATGGAGCACTTGATTCTGGCTTTAATAGTGTGGACAGCGGAGACAAAAGATGGTCAGGGAATGAAGTAAGTGTTGCAGCTTTATTTTTGTTGAGTGCAGTATTGTACAGTAAAGATAACTAAATGTATGTATCTGGAAGCACATTCCATAGGTAACATGCATGTGTTAGTGTGCAGGTTGCCTTGAGCCAATATTACTTGTTTTGTTGGAGAAAAAGCAAGGTTAATTTTATATGGGACAGACCCCAAGTTGGAAGTATTAACAGAAATGTATAAAACAGTGCATGAGAGGTTAATTTACTGGAGCATAAAAAATGAGAAAAATAGGGTTCCTCATTTTAAAAACTTTGTAACAGTATCAAATTATAATGCTGAGTCAACTGTAATTTTTCATGAAAAGAATTTCAGTAAAATAAATCTGAATATGAAAATTCAGTTTTGGAAATCAGCTGGAAATTTGTCTTCTTCCTTTGTCTAAAACATTAAAACGTGTTTGCTATTTACAAGGAGGAAAATGGGATCTCGTAGCAAAAAGATTGTCAATTATTATTGCCAGGAAGAAGTTCCCTTTTCCTCTTGTTACATCTAGAAAATAGCCATGACCTGAAGTGCCACAGTGAGCTATACTCCATACTTGCACACCTAATTTGATTTTAGAGAAGGTGCTGGGATTTTCCATCCTGGGATGTTTTCAGTCACATGCAGGTACTGCAGACAAAACTGTAGGTAGCTGGTTTCTAAAGCAAGCTCAGCTCTGTGTTTTTATAAAACAATACATTATAGCTGTCTTTTGCTTTAAATTTGTGTTTTATGGTTGTAAAACATGGCAATTGAAATACAAATCAAGGACAAATCAAGAAGTAGTAGATTACAAAATTATGTTTCTGAGGAGAAATATTTCCAGACTTCACTGTTTGTTTTCCAAAGCCAACAGATGAGTTCTCAGATCTCCCATTACGTGTGGCAGAGTTCACCAAAGAGCAGAGACTGAGAAGAGAAAGTCAGTACCAAGAAAACAGAGGGAGTGCAGTTGTAATTAATGGTGGAGGTAAGTAGTGACTTTTGGCTAGCAGTATTTATTGTTATCATTATTAAAGTACCAGAATGTTTCCTACAGATAGTAGCTTGTTTAAAGAGGAAAAAAACCAGAAAGGTCTAGGTGGAATTACACAAAAACAGTGTTGTGAAAACTGTAAAAATACTGTTGATTTAAGGATGTTAAAGGCAAAATCAAAGAGCAGCGGAATTGAAAACTTTGGCAGCTTTTGCCAATGTCCTATGTAAGTCTCAACTGATTCAAATGGTATTTTGGAATATGGAATTTCAGTGCATGGAGTTTTGCTGTTTGAGCTCCTGGGAAAATTTACTGCAGTAGTAAATTGTCAGTGCTCTGTGCCGACTGCTGTCGGAACAGGATGAGCAATTTTGTCAGGGAATTTCATATTTCCAACTGGTACTAGTATCTCATTCCAGTTTTGGATTTTAATCCAAACTTTAATATCATCCAGGAGGGGCTGATGTTTGTGAGTGGCAGTGCTTTGTTGTGCTTTCTCATTTGGTGTCATGCAGTCTGACAGGATCACCTTCATAGTTGTTCAAGAGGTGATCGTGCTTTCCATGTTTCTTGATCTCCAGTCCTCTTTCATTTTAACTTCCAGAAATCTGCTGCTACCAGTGTCTCCTTTTCTTTATATGCCTTAATTTTAACAGTGTTTCAGGTTTGTTTTTTCAATCATTCCTTCTTCTCCATTTTCTGCAGTACTTATTATTAGATCTCATCTGCCTATACTTTGATTCTTCTTCTTTGTCAGCTGCTCCCTGGTTTTCATTTTCCCTGATGGCTACAGTTCATTTTTTCTAAGTATTGCTCTTCCCAGCTACATCTAATGTCCTGTGCCCAGCTCCCACTTTTTCTTCTCTCTTCCTTCCTCTTCCCATCTTTATCTTTTGCCATCTTTTTTCTTGGTCTTAGTCGTCTGTGCCACAATTTTTTGTTTTCTTTGCCACCTTCTAGAAATATCTGAAACTTTTTAGTTAAATCAAGGTCTTTCACCCATTAAAGGGGGATAAATTCATTTCAAACAGTTAAATTCTGGCAGCTAGAAGAATTGAAGACATGGTGTCATGGGGAGCGTTGCGCAGAATTAATAACAGGTAGTGCTGCAAGCTCTGCCTCCAAGACTAATTTTATTTGTTCTTTGGCTTTTGCACACCAGGGATTTCAAAATGCCTAGCAGACTTTTAAGCTGGAGCATGAGCAGTCCATGAGTAGGTGTGTCTGAGAGGGGCACAAACCATAGCGTGTGGCTGTCAGAGATCCAGATGCTTTGCAGTTTTGTGTTACTAACACAGCTACTAATATCTTTCACCTTTTTCTGTATTACTGTTGTTATTATCATCATCATTATTTGATAAGCAAGCCTGGAAAGAAGGGAAGTTTGGGTTTTCTGCGTTTTTTTTAAGATTTGAAACTGAGATGGAAATTTAATGAAGCCACAGTATATAGGAATGTAGTTTTGGATGGTTGCAGTAACAGAGGGGGTGGCTTTGGCAGTAACAGTTGCTAGATTGTGTGGTGAGGCAAAGAGAAGTCTGTTTTAGACAAGCAGGAAAGGGGCAGGGGAGTAAAGAAGAATGTCTGCAAGAGTCTGGAGCAAGTTTGGGGAGAGTTTTCAGAAAAAAGAAATCTCTAGTGCTTTCTCCTGCATCCCCAGTTCAATATTTTTCACCCGGGGTGTTTGCTCAATGTCATGACTCTCAGAATCCCTGGGCATGTGGAAAAGCAGTGACAAGTGAAAAAATTGCCCTACATACAATCTCCCACACAAAGAAAAATCAATACCAGCCAAACTGTGCTGTTTCTTGCTCTCTTTTCAGTGATTCCTAGTTTCTTTTTCATTCTTCTTTTACAATAAAATTGCAGGTGCCTTATATTGTTTTAGGGGAATTTTGTTGTTTTCTGTAGTGTTGTTCATTATTTCCACATACACTTGTTATATTTATTGTATTTGCATCCAGATAACTTAGACATGCTGCTCTCTGTTTTGTTGTAGTAGTAACACTAGTAGAAGGATCTGTCATATACGTTCTGATTTTTCTGACAGAGAACCAAGAGAAACTATTCCAAAATACACACAGGTCATTGTACAGTCTTGATATTAGCTGAAATACTTTGATATATAGTTTTTGGTTTTGAAAAGGAAATCACAGTATTTACTTTTTCAGTCACTGCAAAAGTATTTGCAGCAGCAGTATAAAACTACCTCCTTGATGCGTGTTCCTCGTTGCTTTTTAAAAGGCATAAATTTTACAATTATTTCAAAATTTGTTGAGCTAATGTTAGTGGGCCTGACAAAATCCAGGAGCTTTCAGGCTGAGCTTTCCCAGATGGCAGAAAAAGCAGGGCCTTAGCTCCTGACCGTGTTGCATTGGTGGGTTTTGTCCTCTCTCATGGGTTATTTAATTGGGGGTGTTTTCTCTGTGTATGTTTGTCAAGTGGAACACGACCTCGATCAGATCGACTACATTGACAGCTGTGCCACGGAGGAGGAGGAGGAGGAGGTGAGGCAGCCCAAGTGCCAGGACTCAGACAGCCTCAGCTCCCAGTTCATGGCGTACATCGACCAGCGGCGCATCTCCAATGAGGTGGTGCTTTTCCTCGTGTTCATTCCGTTCACACACCCCAGCAAAGCCCTTGGGAAAACTCTGCCCTGCTAAGTCATTTGGATATTACCCTTCTGGAGAGAGTCCGCAGAAACGGAACCTATAGAAGCAGATTTTTAGCCACTTCATGTTTCCTTCTGTGTTCTGTCAGTCTTAATGAATACCTATGTACACAGTTACACAGTTCAGTGGCTCACTGTACAGACTACATGAATAACTTGCCTGAAAAAAAATCTTTGTGGCTGCTCTGCTTAAACAATAACTATAGTGCTGTGATTCAGATGTGTCCTTTCAAAGTTCTGTGTGTTTTGAAGGAGAAAGATGTTTGCTATGTGAAGAAAAAAAAAAGGGGGGATCTTTAGCTTTTATGTAGGAGCTTGGTCCCTATCTTGTGAACCTTTTATTACTGCTTAAAATCAGTCACACAGATATGAAAGATGCATTCAATATCAGATCACAGAAGCTGAAGCACAGACACAAGAGTAAAACTTTTCTAAGTCAACTGTAGGCAATGCAACCTAAAGACTCCTTGCTGTAGATAGGGAAAAGGCATTGGTCAGCATCACAACAGCTATTCCTCAGGGTCTGTCTAATCATAAAAATTAAATTGCTTTTAGCTGAAGGAGTAGTTTCTCTAAAAAGACCGTCCAAAATACTCTACTGCTTAGGAAGGCTGACTGCAATATAGCAGCATGCATGCAGGCATGAGTGAAAATTGGAACTTTAATCTTTTTTCTATTTTCTTATATTAATGGGTGTCAATAAGTAACACGAAGGGCAATATGTTCCTGTTCCCAACATGATAAATTATTTCATTGCTCAAATTAAACCAAGAGTCTTCTTATTAATCCTATGTTTTGATTTCTTAGTCTTTCTAGAAGCTGTCTTTAGAATGTCATAAAAGACCATCAGCTTCTTTATTCTATATTTCTGAGAATCCAATCTTCACTACTCCAAAGAATGTATTTGCATTTCAATACAAATTTTATACCTACATGAACTTCTCTGCATGATTCTTAATACTGGAGGTTTTAAACTCCTAAAGTTACCAGCATGCATATTTAATCTTGTAACTATTATTTATTTAAATTGGAGAAAAAAATAAGAGTGAGCTTGCTTGGTTGGAAATGAACATCCCTGACTTGTGTTTAATGCTTCGTTGTCAGGTGTTTTAAATACCAGTAGTTACAGATACAGCTCTACAGAGAGATTGTTTGGCATTACTGTACAGTTTTCTGAATAAATTGCTAGCTTAGTCTTTTGTGGTTTTTTTGCTTAGAGCTCACCAGTAAAGCCTGTATCCATCAGAGAATTTCAGAGAACAGAGGATTCAAGACGACATTTACATCAAAACAGGTAAGAATTGCTGTGGCAACAGTAATTTTATCCAGAATTTCATGATGAATGCAGAGCATGTATTTACTGAACATGTTTAGAAAATGGCGTTGTTTTCTGTTGCTTTGCCATAAGTGTGTATGGCACTTTTTTGATAAGTTATTGCTCCAAATTAGGTATTAGAACTCTAATAATGGCAGTGAGCAAAAGGCATAACTGTTCTATGCCAATACTTGACTCAAAATCAGTTTGTTAAAGAAATCTCCATAATTAAAGGGCATATTTTTAAACTGCTTTGATATCTGCTTTTTGTGATTTAATTTGTGCTTTGATTGAATAGTTGATTTAAGCTGTAGTGCATAGAGGACAAAAGGGATAAAGGTACTTGCAGGAAGGATAGAGATACTGTGGAGTATCTGATGGGTCGTGAGGACACATGCTTGGTTGACTCCTGCTGGTTTTGGTATTGTGGAAGATTAATTTATTTTAAAAAGTACCTTTCTGGGCCGTAATCATGAGCCTACATCAGCAGAAGGGATAGAATGGGAATCAATTCTGAAAACAAGTTGCTTATTTTGATGAAGTATGTCCATGCTCTTTAATGATTACTTTAATGATTATTGGAGAGAATGCTTATCTGTAAAATAAAGGTCAGAATTGGACAGAGTATCAATGAGGGGTGTTTAGGTTTCTGAAAAGAATTTTGGATGTCTAGTTAAAAAAATAAGATAAGCAAATAAAAGATAAAAAGCAAATTTTTGCAAATGAAAATTGATAGAACCTTAATTATACTATTGAACCATATCAGTATTCTGTGGACTGAAAGTGAATTTGCAGGGACTCCACAGAAAACCAGCCCAGTTGTACTTGGAATGTTTGGGGGGTGGGGGAGTGGTGGAAAAAACAACTGCTAGTCCTAAGTAGGTCATTACTTATACTGTCAGTAGAAATTATTAATGGATTCTAAAATGGTATTGAAAGAGCAAATTAAACCAAGATTAGTGTATAATTTTTTCCAGAGTTTTGGCAACATTTTGATAGGCATTCTGAAATGTGCAGAAAATGTGCAGATACAGTAGCTGTACTGATACAAGGGAGGGTGGCTATTTCAGCATATGTCAGCAGTCCTTATCCTGTCCACAGGTCAGGTATAAAGTGATATAGCAATTCTGCCATGCTCTCCCCCAAAAAAGTGAGTGCTCTTGGTTTGAAAAATTAATTTTTTGGGTTTTTTGTTTACTTTTTTTAAATTTGAACATTTGTGGTCAACATGGAAATAATTAAACTTTACAAACACTGTTTTCCGTGATAAATCTGAAGGAAATAGGAGAAGGCTGGTTAGCTGGGGAGAGCTGCTGTTTACATAGACAGATGTTAATGATAAAGGAAGTTGTAGCTCAGTACGCTATCCAGTGATATCAAAATTTAACTTGAGGGTAGCAGCAGATCTCCATGCAGAAGTAGTTAATCAGTGATCTGAATGAATTGTAGCTTACTATGCTGCAGCAGAGTGAAATTATTAAGGCACTAAAACCAGATCATGTTGTTATTGCCTTCAAAATTGTGTAGAAACAGCCATATGACAATGAGTAATTTTTTGTATTTTAAGCTTGTATTAGTCAAATATTTTATTTTGTGGCAACCACAAGCTGTAAAGTGCTTCCACAGTAATTCTGTGCAAATGCCTTGGCAGCCAGCCTCTTCTTTTTTTTTTTCTTTAGCATGCTGGAGCCATTAAAACTCTAAAAGTTGGATGTAGCACAGACTTCATCTCAAGAGTACTTATATTAGTTGATTCAATTAAATAAATACAGTTTATGCCTCTGGACAGACTGTGGTGCATTCCTGATGCAACAAAGCTCTGTGTACTCTGCACTGAACACACTCCTTGGCACCGAGCTGAACCCAGCCCTGTCTGTTCAAAACAGCTCTAAGTAATGGGTTTGTCATGTGCTTCAGTGCTAATTTAAGTAACAGAAGAGACCTGTAACATCTGGGTCTTCCACATCTCATCTCCATGAGGAAAAGGCCCTAAGTGTGCACACAGCCAGCTGGACTGACATTTTTTGGAAATGCATGGTGAACTGTGTCTGTGTTCCATGGCTACCCAGGGAGCGAAGGTCGCAGAGTTTAGGCTGAGTAAGCTCCTTGATTTCCATCAACTTTGTTTCTAGGCAGCAACATGTCAGGGTACATGCTGTAGGCTGTGGACCTTGGGAATTGTTTCAGTGCTAACAGCTGCCTTCTGGCAAAGGACTGACTGCAAAATTTCTCTGTTATTGTTAATATGATGTATAGGAGCCAGATGGGTTCTTGTTTACCTTGTGACTTTGAGGGCTTGTGTCACTGGCAGTCACCTGATTGGTGAGGTGAGCAGATTTGTGCTGAAAATACCCAAGGGTCTTGATGTTTAAAATAATTCTCTTCTTTCCAGAGCAGAATAAGACCTGCAATAACCCAAATATTGTCCTAAAAGAGAGAATCCATCTTTGTGTATTTTTAAATCATTGTTAATTCAGCAAGTTTTGTTTAGTTATGAACTGCAGTTGTGATCTGACTTAGTATCACAATGTAATGTCTTTAGTCCAAATTTCACTTTTGTGATTATCTGAAGCTAATTGTTTGGGCATTTCTCTCTCAAAAAGTTGTAATCTAGAGTAGAATTAATCTGACAGTAGTCTGTATGCATCAGTGGCCAAATCCCCTTCCACCTGGTGTCTTACCTGCAGGGATACAGATGAATTACGAAGACCTGAAACTCTAAATTTGATGCAGGACAGAGAGCATCAAGTACTAAGGAGTTATGTGGACAGGACAGAGAGGTAGGGAAAAAGAAATTGAGTGTTTCTGCTGATTCATTTTATTATTTTCCCCTCCCTCAAATAACCATATTATGCAGTTGTTCCTCTGAATGAGGATCATGTGAAAAATTCCTGGTTTGGTTACTCTTAGAGAATGGGTATAAAGTACTGAGTATCTCAATGTAGTAGGCCAAGTGTACAACCCTACTGGTACATCTTGTGCTGTAAAAAAATGTTAGTACAATTCAGGAGAAGAAATAGAAATGACTCACAAAATCTGTCATTCACAGTGTTAAATCATCATCACAGCTGTTAGTAGACAATTACTCTTCTGATTTCATCAGCTACTTGTGTGTCGCTGACAATTCATGTATGCAGAATTTTTAGATTTAAGATTAAAAGTCTACTGACTCTCTGTTTTTGCATTTGTCAGACCCCTGCCTGATTCACCTTATTTTCTCTCGCTATCAAGTCACCACACCCAGGTAACACATAGAATTCGAATGGTTTTGAATGAGTTTGATGTAAAACCAAACTGATGTTTGGTTTTCTCCATAACCCATCTGCAGCTCTGGCTTCACAGCCTGGTGCCCTGTTTGGTTGCAGGTGCCTAACGCAGACTCAGAGCTGCAGCGCCGGCACATCGAGCGCACCCGCCGGGAGGCCCAGCTGGCAGCCCTTCAGTACGAGGAGGAGAGGATGAGAACTAAGCAGATTCAGAGAGAAGCTGTCTTTGACTTTAAGGTGCCTCCTTTCAGTATCTACTTCATACTTTATCTTTTCTAAATCCCTTAATTATAACTAATTGCCATGCTAATTACTGCTTGCATGTTACGCTCCTGGCACTTTATAAAGAATTTGGACAAATACCATTTAAGTCCATTAAATGTTGGTGCTGTAGCTTAATAGGCAAGGCTAGAACTGGGGGGGAAGATGGAAGGTTTACCCAAAATGTGATTGTTGCAAAGAATTCTGATTTTTGCATATTTCACCTCATACTTTCAGTTTTCATTTGCACAGATGTGATGGGATTGGCTTAAGAAAGAAGAGGCCTTTATCAGAGAAGGCATAGAGGCAGTTTAATTTTGACGAAAAATTTGGCAGGGAGGAAATAATGATACACAGAAAAATATAATGCTGCCTGATCTATTTTGCTATTTTGTGATAATAAAATAAGTTTGATCTGGGTAAAGCGTGGGTGCAGACCTGTGGTACATCAGGCACTCACTCTGAACTCTGTGTCTTCACTGTCTCTATCTCTGAACTCATGTCTTCTGCTTAGCATGCCAGTTTATTTATATGATAGTTTATTTAAATTTGTTTTACTGTTTGCTGCTCTGGTCACTTACCTGAATCTTACCATCACAAATTTAAGAAATGTTACAATTAATATTTATTTCGCGTTTAGAGTGGTCTGCAGAGAGGCAAAGCATGGTTTATTGCTTATATTTAATGTATAAAGTTAGTCTAGAAAAAGGTCTTAGCTGCCTAAAACTAGGCTTTTCATTAGCAGCAACTATTCTTAGGCCTCTGGCACTATTTTCTAGCAAAGCTGCTTATTAAAGATTCAGCTCAGTCTTTTAGTTAAAGGTTAAGCCTGTAGGATGCATGTTGTTCGTTGATGAGTCTCCTGGGGTTTTTGGTTTGGGTTTGATTTTTGGGTATTTTTCTTCTGTTTCCTTTGTTGTTCATGACCACTTTATCCTCAGCAGTTAAATTCCTCCCATGAGTTGTATTTTGGGTTTATTATGCATCTTTCATATGCATAAGTTTAAATTTTTGTTTGAATGTGAAATAAAGGCTGATTTTTTACTAATATCAGGGAAGTTTCAGCTCAGTGAATCCAGTGCATGTTCTGTTTAAAAAACTGAGACCTCTCTTTTCAAACACTTACAAGTTATGCTGATTTGTTGGGAGCTTTTGTTTCTCTGTGACATTATTTTAAGTTTTGTTTTTTCTTTTTCTGTGTAGCAGAAAGCCTCCTTAAGTCCTCAGAAACAAAGTCCAATGGATAGTGAGGTAAGAGTCCTGTAAGAGCATTAGTAGGGATGTCAGCAGTTAAATTCCTAGCTCTCCATCAGGGTTATTTTCTTCATTGTGGAAAATACCTCAAAACTGGGTTACAGCATAGTTTTTTCACCTATTATTAAGCCTTGGGTTGGGGTTTTTGTAATGGGCTCAGCCTAATATTCTTCTGTTCGTGTAGATTGCCTGTCCATGTGTGTTGTTTTATTGTTTTTTGTATGTTTTCCTATGTTCTCTTCAGAAAATAAATTTCATCTTCTATCCTAACCTGCTCCTTGTGGGCAGTACAGTTTATATTCTAACAGGAGTATTCAGTCAAGTTACAGTGTTATAGTCATCCTTCACAAATCAGTTTTCTCCCAGTTTCCTGTTATTAAATCACCAGTTGTCCCAGAAATATTAAGCTTTAGAATTCTGAGGGTTGTCAGAAAAAGGAATAAATATTTTTTTAAGTTTTTTTTTCTACTATAGTTTTACAATAATGTAGTATTTATAATCAAAATCAGATCATTCACTTGGTAGTGTTAATTAGATAAAAGCTTTTAATATTATAACAAATACAATAGTTCTTCAGCAATGTTTTCTCTTTTTGTTAGAAAATTAACAAAACATGGGGTAATTGAAATAGTTTTTTGCTCCTTTTACTTTTTAATGGTTTTCTTTTCTTAATTTATTCTTTTAAAAGGTCGTTTGTTCTACCAGAGTCAGCACTGTGAATGCATAGTGTTCTGTATTTGCTTGACACAACACAGAAAGCAGGATAATTGATTCCTTAAGTAATATGACTGCACTGTAATTCCTGGCTCATGAGGCTGTGTATTCCTACAGAGCTACAGATACTTCATGGATTGTTTTAAAGAGCCTCACAGTGCTATAAGCAAGCAGTACATGTTCCAAAATGTCTGTCTGTTCACATACCATGTGTTTCTGACATTGTGTGTGTTTCTGACATTGCTCCATCTCTCCCACCTCCCAGTGTCCCTTTCCATCCAGAAGGTCTCAGCATACTGATGATAGTGCCTTGTTAGTGGTAAGATCCTGCACGTAATGGCCTTTTTCTGTGGCAGATTCTAGAGCATAGAAATGACAACATGTAATGATTGTCTCAGATTAGACCAACTGTTTTAGAGCTAATCTAAATAGCATAAAACATGACCATCTCCTTTGAAAAGTAGGTTACCTGTGAACTATGATGTTATGAATATGTTGACACTTTTGCTGTCAGATATTTACTAATAATACAATGATGTTTTTTCCACAAAATAATTAAAGTTTATATTTTATTTGAGAGCAGAAGACTATTATTGATAGTAAAGAACAGTTTCTAAAATGAAAAATTCATCTTTAGTTGTTCTGGTTTGATTTCTTTGCCATTCAGCTTGCTTCCTAATTGATGTGCTCCTTAGTGTCAAGGAAGGGATTTTATTGCTTAGTACAGCCTTCTACTTCAGCTTGTCTGTGTCCTGCACATGGGGGTTAGAAATACTTGGCACAAGAAAAAAGTGTTCTACTTATGAATGCTAAAAATCATTAAATACTCCTCATACAGTTTTATTGTTTATTAGTGCAAATGTCTTAAAAGTAATCTATTTTGAACATTTATCAAAAATAAAAACACATGTGCACATATTTCATGTTTTATGCTATTTCTTCCTTTGTGGCATCTTAGCAATGTAGCATAACTAAAAAATCTAATTAATGTCATAATCCCTGTCTAGAAAATTAAAAATACACCTGATTTGCCTGCTGTTGCATGACTGCATGCCTAGAATTTATTTTCTTGATTTATGTGCTTCCATTATCTGCCTAAGTTTTCTTTAGGTAGTACTCTTGGTTAGAGTGTCTCTCTCCTGAATGTGTTGGTCAAGGTATTTACTGTGTCTTTATTCAGACTTTTTGGGTTTTCTGCTTTTGTAAAACTAGCACTTTGTGGGTGAGGAAGGAAGCTTAAAATGTTAGAGAGAGATGTAATAATCATGTGGCTGCTTAGAGAAATCATTATCAATGAGCATATTAAAATGTGCTTTCATAGTTAGGTCATAAAAAGCAGGAAAACAGCAGTAGTTTGGATTGACATGATTCTCTGTTGTCAGTGAATTTGTCTTTGGAACATATTTGAAGATGCCTGTAGGGACCTCATTTCTATTTGATTTTGTGATCACATGACTTGTGTTGTAAATTAAGTCAGAAACTACATTGAAACTGGCTTCCATTGCTGTTTGTTTCCTTTCTTGTCTTTAACCAAGTTACATCCTTTTACTTCACAAAAAGAGTGACCAGGCCGGCAGGGAGGGATTGAACGCAATAATCTTTCTGTTCATTTTTCATTTGGTTCCTCATATTTTCAGCAGCACTAAATTATAATAGTATATGAAATGCAGGGGTTTGTGATCTGTAGCTGTCTTCAGTGGTGGAAATCCACACTGTGCCTGGTGATCACATATGCCAGGACAGCTCTTTCTGGCAATTACTGCAACTAAAACATTAGATCTATACTGGCTCATGAATTTGTACCATCTTTTGTTTAAAGGTAAAAACTTGTTCAACATCAAGGAAATGGTCATCAGATTGCTTTAAAAAAATTATTAGAGTTTACATTGCTTTTACCTTTTTATAATCTATTGTGCTTCATTTGACATTTCCCGTATCTTTATGTGTTTGAAATTTAGCTAGGTCTAATTTCTGAGGCCATAAGGAAAAGCTTTTAAAAGTACTAAATCTAATATGTAGTTAGAAATGAAGTAAAAAGCAATTAAAAGCAGAGCTTTTATTTTACTACTTTGCTCTTCTGGCATTGCTACTGCTTTAACAAAAAATTGCAGTTGTGAATCTCCTTTTAAAAATCTTTGGTATTTCTTTTTGTCATCTTTTTGTTGTCTTTAATCACTAATTAACTTTAAAATGTATTCATGTTGCACAGGTTACTCTGACCATTTCCTTCTGTTTATAAACAATGTCAGGACAGTTCGTTTGAATCCCAGAATGTTTGCCCATACCTTCTGTGGACGTTAATGGTTCCCTTTAGTTGTAGTTCCTCCTGCATACCCATGATTTGAAGTGGAGTCTGGCTGTAGAGCTTCATTGTACACTGTGGTGGATTTCTTTGGGTTGACCTGTGGTAGATAGCCAGACTGAAATGTTGTTGAAGAAGAGTAATCACTGGCCTCTCTGAAAAAAATGAAAGTTTTATGTTAGTCAGAACGTCTTGCTGTTCTCACAAGGATAGTTCCATTTGTTCCAATGGAGATTACTTTTAGAGCTGGTGTTCAGCTTTCAGACTTGGCTAATGACTTGGTTTCGGCGTTCGTTGCTTCTAAATCTCATTTTTCTCCTAATAGTTTGTTGTTTTCTCCTATACTGTCCCTTACAATGTTGATGCTGTCAAAGGGGGAGAAAACCCCCCAAACATCCTCTCTAACTACTGCTCAGTCTCTCTGTTGTGAAGCCCACAAGGTACTTCAGAAGCATCAGGCAGCTGCTGTGACCTCTTCCTCTCACAACCTTTGTGTCATTGCTGCCTTATGCTCCCTTCCTTGTGTTGTTTTCTTGTCGTGGTCTCAAATGTGGCCTTAGTCTGTCATATTACTGGTAGCATATAGGATCTCCGAAACATTTGAAGCAACAACTACGTTTAAGTTAAGCACCAGAGTGTTACAAATAATACTGGTAGGGGTAAAGTAAGCAAGACTTGACTTAGGCAGACTTGTACCCTGGAGTTTTCTCTCAGACCTTTGGCATTCATTTGTGTATTCAAATGTTTAATAGCTGAATTCTCTTAAAATATCCTTATTTGGTTCATGCAGAGTTCTGGTTGGGCTCTCCTTTGGCTCTCCCTGTATCTGCAGTTGTTTCTGGCACAGGGAAATTTTTGTGACTTCAGTGCTAGACCTAAAGACTGCGTGCAGCATGTGCAGAGGGTGGTGTAAGTCTGAGCTGCAGCATCCTCTCTTAGTGTTGTGGCTGCCTTTTCTCACAGTTGTTCTTTGCATCACTTCTTCCTTTCTTCCCTCTCTTTCTTTCCTCACTGTCCCTGACAGAATGGCTTTGAGCCTCTCTTTGTGTTTGAGATTGACAGTAACACCAATACCATTAAAAGGAGGCCAGGCACTCGCAAACAGGTGAAGAGCATGCGGTGTGTTGGTGTTGTGATTGTCCCTCCCTGTGCTGTGCCGTGCTGTGTCCCCTTCCCTGTGCCCACTGCTGGGTGTGTGCATAGTGACCCCTTCTTGTTCATCTGTGTCTAGCTTGCCCTGCTCTATTCATACAGGAATAAGCAGATACAATGATGTTACAGACCAGCTAGTTCTGGTTTATTTTAATGTTCTCATGTGCTAGCTAATGTGTTGTCTAAGATGAGTGATATTTGAAACTCTTAAAAAACCCCAACATTTTGGCTCTGCTCTGCTCTGGAGAAAGAGGCAGTCTTGAGGATCAGCTGTAAGTCTGTACAGGGCCTAAAAACCTTTGTGTTTAAGGCTTGCCCTGGGTGTAAACCTTCCCTTCTAGTCCTTCTGGCTGTGCTGTTCTAAAGTGGCAGAAAAGCTGCAAATGTTTTAAAAACTAACTCCCAAATGTTCACTAACTGTAGAGTTTCTCGGTGTCATTTGATGTTCTTTCCTGTGCTGAACTGTCGCTTTGCTATTTGAATGCAGAAAGCATAGTGAGCCATTCAGTCCTCAGATGTTAAAGTTCTGATGGTGCTTCCAGTGAGACACAGGATTTGGCCTTCTAGATCTGCCTGTCAGTGACAGATGGGCACAACTACAGCCCCTGTTCTATAAACAGGAAAAGTTACTTATTTGGCTGGTTTTGATATTGGTCATAATTGAAATGTGACTGCACTTTATTTGTGGCAACACTGTAAATCCTGACACTGACATCTTCCTCAAGAGTGAGATTCTACAATTCTACCCACAGAATCTCCTCTACTTTGTGTGTAATCACAAGGACCAGTTGTTAGTGTTTGTGGCAGATACAAAGTGTGTATTACTGAGCCTCTTGTACAGGGGTTTCCCTGATTTTTCAGACATGCATTGCATCTTCAAAACACTAAAAAGGAAGCTATTTCTTTTTAATGATGGCCTAGAACAGACCGTTGTAGGGTAAGATTTCCTTTTTTGTGACAGCATAGGTGTTACTAAAGAAGCTTTTACCTCACTTACTGTTCTTAATTCTGTTTTTCATGTCACTGTATTATATGTAAAAGAAGCACTCTACCTCCCAGAAAGTTCAGGAGGGTAGGAAGGCTTTAACTATAATTCAGCAAGTATTGATGTGCTGCTTGTTGAGTGTTTCTAAGAATGTGATCATGATCACCTCTTCATTTTTACTTCCACCTTTGTGTACAACCTGTCAGCTACTCACTAACTCTGCTACTGCCTTCTCTTTCTCTCTGCATTCAGTCACTCTCAGGGTTGAACCAAGAAAGCTGTGCTACTACCCTGCCTAGTGCCTCTACCTTCAGTCCCATCAAGGTATCTCTTGCTATTATCATTCACCACTAGAACAAACAAAAAAATCTCGGATCCACACATCGGTTTAAACAGGTGTTAGTCTGTCAGCATCTAATCAAAAGTTCAGGTAGGGCATGAACCTGATTCACCTGATTAAACTGTAGTATGTATTACCTCATCTTAGCTTTAGGCTGTGTCTACAGGAGGACTGATCTATAAAACATGGTAACCAGTCTCTGCTCCAAGGGGTTCTTATTTGTCTTTCATGTTGCTTTTTCTGTACAAGATCATTTACTCTTGATCAAGTTGAGTTCATCAAAAGTACACTTGTATTCTTTGCCTGTTTCTTTCTTTTCTGTGGAAACTGCTGTGCTGAATTCATTCCTCACAAGAATTCATTAGTCTGTGTAAGCACTGTGATGAAACCACAGTGTGTTTCACTGGGGACAGATGTTCAGTAAATAGCAGTTCTGCTTTATCAAAGGTGTCAAAGAGGAGTATCCTTGTTGGGGCTGCTGTATTGCCAATTCTGCATGTTGCTTAATATCTGTTTTTTGCTGTCGCCTTTGCAAAGAGCACTTCTCAGTTTGAGTTGGAAGGAAAAGTTAACAGTAATCTGTCATTGCATAGTCAGTGCTGTTTCGTAATTCTTTTTCCTAAGGAAAAAGAGCAGTTGTGTCATTTCTGTAAAAGAAAAAACTTTGTCTCTGCAGAGATAAGACTTGAGCAACAACATACAGTGTTTTTTCTTATTTCTGGTTATTTTTCTGAAACACATTTAGATGGATGGAGCTTTTCTTAAAACACAGCAAAATAAAATGTAGTCAAAGCTTTTCAAAATTAGGACCATTCATACTCTTTTGCTTTTTTGTTCACAGAGTGATGACAGATCTACCATCTCCCCTGGCTCACCTACCGCTCAGACAGGTAACAGGGACAGGAAAAAAAATTCTGAAAAATAAGATCAAAATGCCTGCTTGCTTATTTGTCCTATGAAGAAAGGGGAGCATCTGTTCCCACCTCTGTCTGTGACACTGCTGTGTGTGAGAATTTACCCAGTTACTTGGGTCTCCTTAGAAAAACACAAGGGAAGAGACAAAAGGGATGAAGCATGTCCTTAGGCAGAGCGCAGGGCTTGGCTGGTTTAGGCCTTCATAGAGACTTTGGCACACAGATGCATTCAGCAAGAGTCAGAACAGTTGTTGGAATTGGTATGTGGAATGTGCTTTGCATGCAAGTGTCCTTGGAAGTGCCTTTTCCTGCTCTGCTTTTATCATGCATGGCTGTAATTTATTTTGTCATCATTACATTAAAATTTTTGGTTTGTTCTTTTAATTACCACATTGCTGTACCCATTTCCTATTTAACTCTAACCATTTCCTTCTTCCTCCTTCCTTTCCTGTGCCTTTCCACATTTGTTTAGTCCACCTTTCCCCTCCATATCCTGGCCATGCAGCCCCGCCTTCCTATAGAAACCCTTCCCAGCGACCTGAGAGTTTCCTTTTCCGAACAGCTGTCAGGGATGGAGCCAAGAAAGGTAGGTTGCATAGCTCAGAAATCAGCTAGTTTTGCTACATTATATTGACATCTGCATTACCTGGGGCTTGCAGTGTTTTGTTACTTCAGGTCTTTATCATCAAACTACTTCTAGAATTCCATTTGTAGATGGATGACATCAGATATGCTGTGAACAAACAGGGTTTTATTTGGAGCTGCCCAGTATATTTTGTCATATCTGTACAAGTGTGAGGATTTTCTCATCTTGGTCTGCACTTACACCTTTGCTGCACAAGCCTTCACCAACTTGATAATTGCCCAGTAGCCCATAACAGAATTGCAGTTTCTGGAGAAAGACAGAACCGTTTCAATGTACTGCATGTGACAGAACTTTGTTGTCATTTGTGCAAGACTTATCCAACAGAAAAATCAGAATCTGAACAGTGGGGGAATTGTGTTGACATGTCATTTAGGTTGGTAGAGTATTAGTTTGATTAATAATCAAAGGTAAGAAAGAGATTTGTGAAAAGGAATGTAACATACCCATTCTGGAACTTTGTGTGCAGTGCAGTAGCAAACAACATAAAGCCAAACTGTGCTTAGTGATTTTCTTTCCTTCATGCTGCTGTTTTAGCTGTTGCTTCATCCTCTACCTGTGCCTTGTCTCCTGCTAATGATTCTGCAGACCCTCGAGTGAGACAAAACTCCAAACAGCGGGAGGAAGAGCTGGAGCTGATAGAGCAGCTGCGCAAGGTCAGTGCTGCCAGGAGCAAGAACATGAACATAGCAGGAAATGCGCTTTGTGACCCTGCTAAATCTGCCTTTGTCTTATGGACAAGTTTCTCTGAACCAATATGGGGCACAGTTGACCAAAATGAAATGGTGTGGTACAGTCTATGCACTTCTTTCAGATGTGTGCAGTTCACTTGGTTGTTTGTGGTAGGTAGAGTCAGCTTCAAATTCTGTGTAATAAACTATGTCAAGTCCTGCTCTTAAATGTCTGGTGAACTCTGCTTTTATGTGTGCTTCCTTTCTTCCTTATCAGCTTTCACACTTGTAAGGAGCTCCCTGGAAAGTTGCCTTTACTGTCTCCTTTTAATGTCTATTTTAAAATTTTTTTTTGCTCTAAAGCTGACAGATGAGCAGATGGAGTGCAGAGACTGCTGCCAGTCATGCTGCCATCCTGGTTTCCTCATGTGCTCTAGATCTGTCTGTTGATTCTTGCCTTATCCTTAGTTAAGTGCAGAACGCTTGAGCCACTAATGTTTCTAATATTTATGCTTTTTGTCTGCCCAGGGGCACAACACTCCTGGTTTGTGCCCAGGTACAATGACAATAAACAGGAATAATGGAAATGCCACATGGCATTAAGGTACTGTGCTGCTTTGCCCCAGACTTGTTTCTGCAGAGCATGAAGGGATTTCTTGAGGTGCTGTAATTAATTGTTGAATTTTCCCAATAAATAAGAATATACTTACTGAAGCTAATCTTAAAAACCATAAGTATTCCAGAGAGAGAAAATTCCCTCTCTTTGGGAGGAAGTTTTAAAGTAAGGACAGTCTTCTTTCTCTAAAGGAGAAAGGCAACTACCTTAGATAAAGCTTGGTGGTATTTGCAGACCCTCTCTTATGTTATCTCAGATTGCTTTCTATGTAGTCTGTCTCTTGTTCTGCTCCCCAGGTAAGCTTAATTTTTTTTTTTTTAAATACTCAAGTTTTGTACAGTATTACAAGTTGGTGATATTCACACAGCATTTTAAATGAGTTTGAAAGCCTAAATTGAATTTTTATTCATTCTCTTAAACAAATGCTAACTAACTTCTTTTTAAAGGACTGCTTATGCCAAATGGTTCAGTTTTTATTTTAAAGGCAAAAATATTGTCTTGACTTTTGTTAATTGTGTTGTCCTCCAGCCCACAAAGACAGTTATTTTCAGTTCTCTTGTCAGAACCATTCTCTGAGAATATGGATGGTTAAGAATACTGTTCCTAGAGCCTGATTTCCGTTATTTTTGAATAATGGTTGTATTAGTCCACTGTGCTGTACAATGAAAGCTGTTCTTCGTTGAACTCAGTCCTTCCCCAGACTGTGCCCTGGCCTCAGTAATGCACAGGGCTTTCCCTGGGGTTATTCAGCAAGCTGGTTGGAAATGCCATGAGGACAGAGTTGTAGTGCAGGAGCTCTGCCTCGAACGAACTCGTGCAGAATGAACCAGCAGGAAGAGCACAGCTCTGAGCTCCCCTGTGTGTGCTGGGGTCAGTGTCCAAATTCCCGGCTAGCAAATTGACCGCCAGCAGTCCCAAAGACAGGTCCCTCTGCAGCGAGATGCCTGCAGGAACTCTGCCTGAGGCCAGAACTCCCCACGTCCTGGTGAGAGAGCTTTCTGACCTCAACCCTGGGGACGGGAAAAGGCACGCCAAGCTAAAAGTCGTCAGAAGAATCCAGAGAGAATCGTCCAGGTTCCTTCAGAAGGTTTATTAGGGGAAGGGGTACAACAGAAGGCAACAGCAAGGTGGAGTGCCGAAGGAGTCTGGCACAGTTAACCCCGTGCGCAGACTTTATATTCAGATAGGGAGGGGAGACAATGAACAACAGCATTGGCCAGACTACGGGAATGACAGGCGAGGGAGCCAATACAAACTAGAAAAAGGGGGGGCTGGGACGGCCCCTGACTTCTAAGCCAATCTTCTCTCAGTTCAGACAGAATCCTCTAGAAACAGGGCTGGCTGAGAGTCTGATTGACAGGAAACTAGAGGGAGGGGAAGGTAAAACTGACATTTAACAATAGCAACTGGTTGGACGAGCGGTAAGGAGAGAGGGAAACTGACAGGGAAGGCTTGATCGCCCAGGGCGGGGAAACTGACAAGGCCGAGCCATTCTGAAACTAAAAAGGGGGGGGAACTCGGGATGAACCAACAGGGTGCATGTAACAGAACTTATACATGGATCACACCGTAAATAATCAACTAAGGAACACACCACAACAATATATGATTTAGGAAAAAACCTCTGGGAATGTAATACAGTTCAGTGTATTCTTTGTTGCCTTTTGAAATTGAGCCATCATTTTATGCTATCATGAAGAAATGTTTAAGGATGCTGACATACCTGAATGCTTCTGACTGCTCTAAAAATAGAACTAGAATAATATTTTTTCCTGGGTTCAGAATTTCACCATTTTTTGTTTTCATACCAACTTGGTAATTACTTTTATTGGAAAAATCACAAAATATGTTGGACTTCCCTTTGTAACACGTACCAGACACATAGTCCCTCACACAAATAGTTCACAACTGGAGTTAAGTTTGACATTCCCATGAAATGGCTGGAATAGTTCACCTCAGATACATCTACTTAGACTAGGTGATTTTTGTGAAAAAGACATTTAGTCCAAATAATTGGTACTCTGATCGTGGATGAATGAGTTCAAACTTCTTGTAAGTTGCAGAAAAAAAAATCCATTTTGAGATGATACATGTGAAATTAGAATTTTAAAGCATGTAAATTGCAACAGCATTTACTCAGATTCAAGAGAGGAGTGGTTGTCCCATGGCTTTTTTTTTGCTGCACAGCTGGCTTAGAAGCTCTCAGAGTCTCATGCCTCACAGGTAATGCTGATATCGGTGCTTGTGGGGCTGCAGTGTAAATCTCGTTGCTGAAATGGATTTAAGATTAAACTTGCAAAGTTAAGGTTTGCAAACATCCTACAAGCCCCGTGGTTGCATTTAATGTTTCTCTTCTCCCATCACGTTTATAGCTTGACCACACATGGCACTGGCATAATTGAGCAGTGAGCTGCTGTGAAAAGACAGGGAATAAATGACTGGATGAGAAACTGTCTTAAGTTGCCTTTGCCCAGAAACCTCTGTTTTATATTCTGAGCCAGAAGTCATTACAATCTGTGCAGAAACTATGGGCTAATAACCTGCAGGCTGCTGCATGATTTGCTGCATGCACAGCTGAGCACACGTGTAAAGCCCAGAGAATCAGAATTAAACATGATCACGGCACAACTGAGCAGACATCAGCTGGCATAAGCAAACAAGTTTTGTGTTTCCTCATGCTTGAGTAGCATGTAAGCAATGCTCTTTTTATACAGCATTAAATTGAATCTGCTTTCTAGTTTTTTTGAAAGGGAAATCCTAATAGTTACTAGCCTGGCAATTTTCCCATCATGTATCATCAGCTACACTCGATCCTCTGATTTTTACTATGCATCATAGACTGAAAATTTATTATCTTGATTAGTCTGAGCTATAGAATTAATGGAGAAGCCAGGGATATTTAGAGGAGGTAGAATGGTTTTTTAAAATCTAGTTTTCCAGAAACAAGCAGTGGGCTTCTAATGTCATGTTCAGGATGAAGATAAAATTAGTTAAATTTGAAGCATATTTCTTCACATACTACCTTTTCCAGTGATAGCATGGCCCCAGTGTTTAAGTATTCATCTTAACCTTACTGTTCTGATAAGATTTCCTGGAGGAATAAGAGACATTAGGAAACTGGTGACTTGAACAGTTACTGTCCTAATAACATTGGAATGAAAAGTCAAGGAAGAAAAAGCAGCCTCTTTCATCCTGTGCCAGTCCGTGTTTGTAGGGGAAAAGAAGCTAAAGAGGGCTTATAAGAAAGATAGGGATGGACTGAAAATCAGGGTCTGTTGTGATAGAACAGTGGTTTTAAACTGAAAGAAGGTATATTCAGACCAGGTTTAAGGAAGAAATTGTTTTTTATGAAAATGGCAAAACACTGGAACAGGTTTCTCAGAGAGGTTGTAGATGCTCCATCCCTGGAAGGGTTCAAGGGCAGGGTGGATGGGGCTCTGAGCAGCCTGGGGTGGGTGAAGATGTCCTTGCTCATTGCAGGAAGGTTTGACTAGAGGACCTTTAAGGGTCACTTCCAACCCAAAGCACTTTCTGATTCTAGGATTCTAATGTGAGTGGGAAAAACCTCATCTATCAAAGTGTCATAGTTGGTACCTTTCAAGCGGAGCAAAATAGAGCACTCTGTTTTGCTCTGGAAAGGATCAAAGCTGCTGCTAAAGTTGAGGAAGTGCTCTCAGTATCTCTCTCACGCCTTTCCAGTGCAGGGCATGTGACAATGTCACTTTTCAACTGTAAAACCCACAGGCTTTCATGTCAATGTGCTGAAGGGTACAGCTTTTTTTCAAATGTCCTTCTGCTAGATCACTGTCAAGGCAACATTGTCTCTAAAACATTCAGGCCTTTAGCTGTTACTACTCTGATTTCCATTTCATGGAACAACCATAGCGTAAAACAAATTAAAAAATACTGAGGATGAAAGAATATGTGGCACCTGCCCCTCCTTATCTCTTTTGTGCAAATGATTTTCACATTATAAGACTCAGAAATGCCAATTCAGATCCAGTACTTCATATTTTAAAAGCCTAAGAGTGCCTTTGGCATTATCAGACCACTGTTTGTGATGGTTTAAGAGATGGCAATAACTGGGACAGCTAAGCTCACTGTTTCACCTGCAACTGCTCCACAGTGCCTTTTTGGGGAAACTTTGTACTCATGGGACTGGACTCTGCAAGGTATCACTGGGTCAGACTTGGCTGAGCTGGGGCTCCTTGGGCTATCCTGAGAGTGTGGCAGGCTGGGAAAGTGGCTTGGGCCCACACCAGAGCTTTGGGACTTTGCTAGGCCTTCATACAACTGTTGTTTAAAGAACTGTATTCTGCTTCTCATTGCTTGTTAAAATGTTTTCCTTGTAAGACACTGATTCTGAATCAGATATCTGCATAGAAATCTGCGAGCGCTGCAGCTGGCCTGGGGTGAGCCTGGAACATTGCAGTGAGTGAAGGCTTTGGCAATCAGCTCCCCCAATGTGCCACTTTGTGATTTTATTCCCAGTATTTTGATTGCTTGTTTATGATGAGGCATTAAAGGAAAGAGACTATCCATATGCTCATCAAACAAGTCACAGGGAGCAAGTAGTCCTGTAGGATCTCAGCAGCAGGATGACTGTCAGGGTGGAAAGTGAAGAGTTTACAGGGTAGTGCAGACCCACAGGCTGGCCCTATGAGGCTTTGCTCCCCTGCAGGCTGGGATTTAGCAACCTGCTGAGCAGGGCACTTGAACATTCCGTCTGTCAGTCAGCCTGCAGCCTGGCCTGGATCGTACCCAGCTTTCGCCATCTCATCTGCAGATTCCCACTGAATCACAGTGTTTAACCACTCAGTGTCTCTCTGTGTCAGGCCTATAGGTGACTTTTCTTCTCTGCCAGTGAAGGTTGCTGCCCTGCCAGGTGCTTTGCAAGCAAGGGAGGAGCCCCAGTAGGGCCTGCAATCTAGTCAGGAGAAATGTGAATGTGAAGCCTAGTGGAAAAGAGGATCCCCAGAAGAGCTGATGGAATAATGTCCAGGGACATCTCTTTCTACCTGTGTGAACTTCATACCAAAGTTTTGTGGCTGTGAGCTGCAGAACACGGGCATCATCCTTCATAGAGTATCACTCTGAGCTGCTGCTTGGCTCTCAGAATACGAAGCATGGTGCAGATGAGACAGTGAAAAGCCAAGCTTAAAACACTGAAAATGAATTGAAGTAACATTTCTAACACATGCACTGGTGAGACTGCCAGCACCGGCAGAAAGGTGGGCTGAAGTCAGCAATGTACAAGAACTGTATTATCTCTTGGGCATGATGTATGTTTTCCAGGAAATGAGGCAGCAGCATTGAGGGATCACAGTTCTTAATAGTTCCTAGAGGAAGAGATTTTATCCTTCATGCTGCCCTTATGGCAGTTCGCTGTAAGCCTTTTTCTGAAAGCTTATCTACCTCCCCACACTTCTCCAAGGAAAAGCTAATGTCATGAACCAGGAACGAAGCATTTTTCTTGGCAAAGCTGAGCAGGGAGCTTCAAGCGTTGTCTATAAAAAGAAAATAAAGGAAGATGTGAATGCAAAGTAAAATGCCTGTTCCTGGCTATCACTTGTGGGGATGGTCTTTTCCTGCAATAAAAATAACTTAAACTGAAGATAAGGGCTCAAGAACAAGTTACTTGTGGTAAACTAACAATGAGGACATACCTGCTGTGCTGTAGCTAGTGGCCATTGCACATCCTGTCTTTTGGGTCAAATATGGGATCTTCTTTCTCTTTTTTGAAGGAGCTTTCCTTGCATCGCTGAGGCAATATAAGGAAAAAAACAGGGCAGAAAAAACTCCCTCAGACAGTTTCCTCAAAGTAGGTAAGTAGTGTGCTGCAGGTTCAAACCCTGAGTTCCCTGGCTGTAAATTCCATGCCTTTGGCATGAGCCATTAAGGGAATCAGCTGCAGTAGCTCAGGGTAAGTCTCTCCTGTGGAAGGGTAGAAGTGCCTTGACAGACTGGAGAGCGAAGGGCTGCAGAGAATTTACCAGGGCTCTGTGTCTGTGTCCCAAAACACAGGGGATGGCAGCCAAGACAGCAGGGTGTATTCCAGCAGCACTGTGACCATCTGTGGGTCTCCCCCATCTGTGTGAACAGAAGCACTGTATAAAATCAAAAAGGTTAAGTGAAAAGATCTTCTGCCAAGGGAAACCTCTTTAATCTTGTGAACAGCTTTCTTCTTTCTAATGTGTTAACTCCAACTCAAAATTGCGTAATGATAAGAGATGGTTCTTGCCCCTTATAGGAAATGCATATGTTCCAGACAGAAGAGCTATTTCAGATGCTTGAGGAGGATGAAATATGAGTCTGCTTAGTCAGTTGGAGAGAATTTTACTCTGAAGTCTGAAAATGGCACAATCTCAAGTTTAGTTCTGGAAATACCCAACACTGAGGTATTTTCAAGGCAGGACTAATCGTATACAGGAAAGAAAAGCATTCAAGGTTTCTGGGCTTCCCTCTTAGGATAGCAAAGATGACATCCAACTTTTACTTCAGCTGTCAAGATTGCTTTGCAGCCAAACATAGCTCAGCAATGAGTAAACTCTAGGCTGGTTGCTGTATATATAAATCATCTCAGTGGATTTCTGGAACTGATCCTCATTACTTGTTTGTTTTACTTGTACCTTTAAAATATAGGAATAAAATTCCTATATTTTAAAGGTACAAGCTTCCATTCTGGGCATCTCTTCCTTTGTCTCAGAAAAGGATTTTATTCCTAGTTTGGCCAGAAAATTTGTGCATCTATTTTCCGTGCTCTCCCTCAGAATAAAGGCATGACAAAGATCTAGGACTGAAGACGTTACTAATTTATGTAGTACTTGCATCGAGACAGTCCTCAGTCATGTTGGGGATTGTTAGAGTTGCGTTATTTCACTACAGTCAAGCACCTAAGCTTTTGTTCTTTTAATTCTGAGGGACAGCAGGCCAGTGGGTTTGTTCTTGCCTTTAGCCTTGAGTGCTGCCTGGCGATGGAAAGGAAGCAGCACCGGGGCAAGGCCGGGAGGGAGGCTCGGGCTGCTCATGCCTTCCCTGCTCAGGTGAGTAGTGAGCCCTCAGGGCCTCCATCCTGGGCACACCTGTCCTGTCCCCACCCATCCCATTCCAAAATCCCCACTGCCTGGACTGGGCTAGGCCAAGCCCCCAGGAGCCTGGGCCTGGACAGGGAGTTGGCTTTGCTTTGCATTGCATTGCATTCACGTGTAGATATCTTTTACATCTGGTTGAGCCTGAGGCAAAGTTTGGCAAGGGAGCCCACTTTGAAGCTGTGACTCAACGGGAGGCTCTCCCTTATTCCCTTTTAACCCTCACCTTTTCTTATCTTTACCCTTGCCCCTGTCTCTGCATAGATAGTTTTTGGGCTGAGTTCACTTTTGTGGCGATTTATTTCAGATTTCAGATTTCAGTTTACTTTTTCTCTGTGTGTTTTTACCACGTAGTAATCTGTAGAGCAAACCTTGCCAATGAACTCTATCATGCTTTCTCTTTTACCTGCTTTTACCGATGAGAACTTTTGGGGATTTTAATATGATGCATCTGCTACCTTCTTAGTAACAGCCACACCTGATACCTGTCACTATGAGATAGTTTACAGAAAACACCAGCCTTCAATTGTGTGATACTTTAGGTGTGATATGGAAATTGCTCAGATAAAGGGACAGTTAAAAATCACTATCCTGGAGTTAAGAATGTTCCATATAGAAAGCTGCTGTAATTCAAGGTTTGATATGCTGATCTGAAGAGGACTTTTTTACCTCATGTTACTTCTTATGAGGTTTTTTAAAACTATGTTTTACAGTTCTTCTGATGTACTTCCCATAGTGCTTAATATGATCTGGTGATTAAGCTGTTCCTGAGGTTGATAATCACACTTCCATTACAGCTAAAGATGTGGCAATATGTATTCCAGTCTCAGTGTCACAAATCTTTTTTTTTGTTTCCTGACTGTAAATTTTTTTTTACAATATTTGGACTTTACTCATCATTGCAAAGGCAATGGAAGTCAGGAGCAGCTAAGGAATCCAGCCTGGGAACCTGTACAGATACAAAATAATAGGATGAATTTTGTCTATACTTTGATGGCCATGAAACAGACCAAAGAAAAGAAAGCATACTCCAAACACAACACATCCTGCCCAAAAGCAGAAACAAGTTTGCAGTTCCTATTCTGCTAGAAGAAGATAAGCAAGACTCTTGAAAGAGAAAGAACAGTAATTATGGATGCATGGAGTATTTCAATGGATTCAAAAGCTCATGCTCATTGTGTTCACCTCATTTTTCAGTTGCAGGGGCTTCCCTTTATCTTGCATTTGGTATGTATGGGAAGTAGAAAGGGACATGAACAAAGACGGCATATTGTAGTGTACATGTAGAAAGTTTGTAGATGTCAGATGTATTCTGAAAATCTTGCAGGAATTCTAGAATGATGAACAATAGATCAAGGTTTTTGTCATAGCCTAACTTTCAATGAAAGGTAAAATCTGTCACATGCAGGGACAGCCTCTAGGTGTCACTTGAGTATACAAAGTAGGAACAAAGTTTGGGATTGGATAACCTAAGGGCTTTCAAGTCACGGTGCTGTTTTGGTACAAGTTAACTGTTTAACTGATTAGTGGGTTATTTTCTCATGATAGCGAAATATAATCAAGTTTCTGGTGTTTGGTATTCTGAGCAAACTATCTGACTGTTTCACATAAGTTGAAACCTGAGTAATTTATGGGGCTACTGAAAGAAGAATTTTAAATATATGATATTGATAAGAAGTGTCAAGAAGTTAATCAACTATTTCTTTAATAATTAGAGATCACTTGTGCAAGATGTTCTGCATCCTGAGATTATTGCATCTTGTGTTCTAGATTTCTAGTGCTTTGAAAGCAGGTCATAAGAAGTAACTATGCTAGAAAGCTGGTGTGCCCCAAATATGTGGATATTGGCAGTAGAAATGTCTGCATGTGTTTTTTTTTGAAACCTAAATATCTGTGGCAACTTCTTGGAGATCTGAAAGTCTTTGAACTGAGAAGATTTCCATGTTAGTTCAATCTTTGACTCATTTCCTGCTCCTTAAGTGAGTGTCCTCATTTCAGGGGGGTGTGTAAGCAGTCGTACCTCAAAAAAGAGTTTTGCATGTGTTTTAGAATGTCCTTTATTCTCATTGACTTTGTTCAGCCGTGTCACCGTCTCAAAGTGTTTCCTGGAGTAGGTACAAGACCAATTATGACCATGGGTCTTCTTTTTCTTGTGTTTTATCACCTTCGTGTGAGTATTGTTCTTGATTGTTCTCACAAAACAAATTCTGTAATGCAGAAAACTTATTTCACAGTCTACTACAGTTTCTACTGCATTTACTTATAGGCCAAATGCAAAAAATTCTTACATTAAAATTCAGCAAAACGTTCAAAGAAACCTACTATTTTCCCCCCTCCCCCCCTCTTTGAACATATTTCCAGTTTAGGGTTTTAAAATGTTTTAAGGAAATCAAGCCTTAATCATCTTATTTATGCAGAGACTTGAAGCAAGGCTGGGACTATGAAGTGGCACAGTCCTAGGATCTGATATAAACAGGAAATATAAAACTCTTTTCATTTTAAATGAAGTTATTAGGAGAGTCACATGAACACTCCCTTGTATCTCAGATTGCGTACCAGTACTATCAACACACTGGAATATTTATTTTGTAACATGAGGAAAAGAAGGTAAACTCATTTTATTTCACTGCCAGAAAACTAGGTTTCAGAAGCCATAGGTTCAAATTTTGTGTCCAGACAATGAGGTCATGAATCCTCTGAAGAAAAAATTTATTGTGTTTTCACCAAAGTTAGTGCTTCTTGAGCAGCATTTCCTGAAGTATAGCTAAATCTCTACTGATGTTTCCCTGTCTTCAGGAGCAGAATGTTAAGTCTTTTTGGAAAACTCTTATGTTCACAGAAACCTTCTGGTGCTTTGCCACAGGATGGCAGTGTAGCAGCACATGATTTAGGTCTAATTTTTCTCAAGTGTTCTCGAAACATTGACGATAGAATTTGTCTGTAACTAAGTGCAGCAGTATTGCTTTTTACTTTTCAAAATACCATTGTTCCCCTTGTATGGTTAGTGCGTCGTTGCATATGTTTTAATTAAATAGTTTTCCTTTTGTGCTGTTTATTAGCTATACAATAAGATTTAATAAAGAGTAATGAACCTCCTGAATATCCCTATTGTGTCCTATGGTTAATAGTATTTTATTTGTAGACTATTCCCCACCATATTTTTTTTCAAAAAAGTAATGTATTCTTTAAAATGTACTTGTTTTGTTTCAGAATGTAATTGTTGATGTGATTCATCTGGTATCTTTTCTTTTTTTTTTTTTAAAGGATTGGGGTTTTTTATGAAATCAGTTTTGAGACTTTAGTTTGTAGTCCTTTGGTAGGTTCTCACAACACGTCTTTTTCAGTCTTCAAGCCTATCTTTTTAAACATTATTGTTTATCTCTCTGTAATATTTTATTGCTCAGTATTTTATTAATGTTCAGTTCTTTCCATGCTTTCACTGCTTTGGATCCCTACTCTTACTTGAGTAAGAATCACTATTGTCAGCAAAAGAGTAGCCATTTTTAAACCTGGGGAATACTTTAATAGTTCTATTGCAAATATGATGTTGTGAATCCTTGCTGTTGCCCGTTTCTAATCAATTTGTTATGGACTCTTGCTAGATCTTCACTGAAGATATTTGAGAGGTAAATGAACCAATGTAAATTTGTTTGCCTTCATGACAAATTTTCAAGTCATATTTATAAAAATTATTACTGGTTTGTGCAATTTATGTTTTTATATCAAAGCCGTTAAAATTTTTCATGCTTTTTGTGATTAGCCAAGGAGTAGCACAATTTTGGACTTGTACTGAAATCAAAGTATTTTCTAGATGGACTCTGGTGATCCACTTGAATGTGTTGCACTTGGCCAATGCATAAGATGGAACTGGTGTTTGTAGAGAGCACTTTGTGCTTGGGCATGTCTAAATAGCAGTCAAAGGAAAGATAGCTTGCAGCAACTTTTGAAATTTATTCAGTCTCCAAGAAAGATGGAATAAGTTTTGACCGGAACCAAATAACCTGAAAAATCTCGTCTTAGTTTTGTACTAAAATTTTGCATTCAACCTAACATGCAGTTTATTTTTGCAGTGATGGGCACTGAGTTATGTGGTAATTCTGCCTCTGCTAGGGTGATGTGCTGGTACTGTGCTCTAGTCAGTTTTGGTATCTGCCAAGCAAAAATAAAAACTTCAGCTTTAATTTGTCTTACTTAAATGTACTGCTCTGTCAAAGTTACATATGGGATTTATCAAGATGCTTTAGAAGTCAGTGTAAGTTGGCATTCAGAGTAATTTCTGAGTAATATGAACTCAAAATGAAAGTTAGTGAATTACTGATTAAACATGTAAATGGTTTGATGATTGAAAGCAAAAGGAACAGAACACTATTTTTCATACAATGTTTCTCTTTAACTACTGTGCACAGCAATTACACAAATTCCTTGTAAAGATGCTTGTAGTTTTAAAAAATCCTGCAATTCAGATACTCAACATAGACAACATCTAAGACTCAGTTCTACCTGTTCTGTTGAGCAAGAGATGAGGAATTGACTGAAGATACTTTTCTCCTGTTCAGTTTTCAGTGTTAACTAACCTTACAACCTTCTATTGCCATCCCTAGAGATCTTTAAGAATCCCATCTTGTCAGGGAGTTTTAATATATCTTTCCCCTGTCACGATTCATAATGAGTATCTATTGTAGCTATTGTTTCTATGTACATTTTATCAATTGTACATTTTCTAACTCCTACTTACATGCCTGTCTTGATTCTGTTACCTTCTGACTATAGGCAAGACTTCATTTATAAAAAAACATTATTGACAAAAAGTTTTTCTTTTCTCTGTTTCTCATTTCATTGTACATTTATCAATTCAGTTATTTTGTTTCTGAAAACAGAAATCTAGTAATTGTCCTTGATCCTTCTTCTTTTCCTTCTGTGTGATGTTTTTCTGTCGGGGTTCTCTATCTGCTCTTTGAACACAGACAGAATTTGTACTTAACACAGTATTGCCTCTTTTTTTCTGTGTTTGTAACATTTTTTCTATCCTGATACGACTTCTTATAGCCTTTCTATATCTTCTTGCCATTTAGTCAGATAATCTAAAGGCAGCTACTCCTTCCTGTTGCTTAAGTTTTTTGTTTCAGGATGCAGAATTTAATACCCCTGTGTTTTGCTGCTGTCTTCTTGTCACTGCAAAAAGGCTTTTTAAAGTGAGGGCATAGCAACCTGACCACATCAGGGACAAAGATCTCAGATGCAGGTACATAAATCACTCAAATGAAAAACCTATTACAAAATACCAATGTATTGGAAAATAGCAGGATCAAGGTTAATTGATTTACTCCTGAAATACTTACTAGATACTTTCACTTATCTCTTTGGTATTTTGATGAGCAAGGTTTCTTCCTAGGGGTTTTTATGATTTTGCAAATTGTTTCATGGCTAAGGTCATATTACTAGCAGTCTTTTCCTAAGATCATAGGTAGTCTGGTTCTACCTATCAAATACAGTAATTTTCTATCATTCTCCATTTCAGCTCTTGATTCAATTATTCTACCTTTACATGGTCAGTCTCTGGTCTCTTGATAATTTCTCTTACTTGGGCCTGCAGATCCTCAAAGAACTAAAGATTATTTTTATATTACCCCAAGTCTCTGAGGCTTTTATATATAGCTTATTGAATCACCTTCTCTAAATGGTTTTGGTTTTCTATTTCCCCACTGCAGCTCACTTCTCTGCATTATTAGATAAAACTGGAGTACACTTAAATCTTCCTTCTTATATACATGTGTAAGTCCAGTTGCTAGTGAATGGTTATGAAATTGATTGTAGTTCTCACTATGCTTTTTACTGTACTTGGAATTATTATGTAATTTTGATGTTTCATAGCTCTCATCTTTTGTTTGCACTACCCAAACTTATTTCTTTTTAAATAAGCTGATAGAGCGTGCCTTTCTCAGCCTCATTGTATTAATTCTACTTATCACTTTTAGTACTTGCAGCAGTTGGTACTAATCAAATGAGCTGTGGAGAGAAAAGTCTATTTGATATGCTTGCCCAAGAATCATAGAACACAGGACTCTAAAGTGATCTGCAGTCTCTTTGGCCTCTCTAAGGCAAGGCAAATCATGTACATATCATCACAGACTGTTCTTAAAAATCTTCCAGTGTTGGAGTTTACACATCCTCTTCATGCACTGTGTGCTGTTGCATTTTTTCTTGTGGCCTGAAAAGGTTCATAGAACTACATGTGTTGGAAAAGACCTCAAAAGATAATCTGGTCCAACTTTTCACATGAAAGGAAGCCTGCCTAGATGGGTTTATCTAGCACCCTGTCCAGTCACATCTTGAAAAACTCCAGTAGTGGGGCCTCTACCATGTCCCTGAGGAGGCTGTTACAGTGATTGACTGCTTTCACTATTTCTGTTTTATATCGAGATGAAACCTTCCAGTGCAACCTGTACTGATTGTCCTTTGTCTTTTTTATGTGGCTCTTTGTGAAGAGAGGTTCTCTGGTCTCCTTGTAGACACCCTTTAAATACTGTAATACTGTGATGAGGTCCCTTTGAGCCCTCTTTTCTCCAGGGAGAAAAGAACTAACTCCTTCAATCTTTGATCATCTTTGTGTCCCTTCTTTGGACCCTCTCTAGACTGTCTGCATCTTTCTTTTTTGGGATCAGAATTGTCCTGCATGTGTGGCTCCTGTCAAGTGCTGAGTAGAGTGGGACAATTGCATCAGCTAATAATGCCTTTTCTGCTGTCATGTATATGCATATCACTCCTATTACCTGCAAATAGAGTAGATTATTGCCTTCCTCTATACATCAGTCAGGATAAGTGTTCTTCAGAATTTGAAGACTAAAATGATTTTCCCCTTGGTCTCTTCTTCAGCATGAAGAATCTCAGTGCTTTCAGTCTATCCTCAGTGATGACGTTTTAGAGATTTTAGCCATGCCTGTCGCTTTTTATTAGGCTCTGGAATTTGTCCAAATCTCTCTTAAAATGTACCTGAATTAAACATAGTACTGCAGGTAAGCCCTTAGAGTTGAAAAAGGTAGAATAACTTTATCAATCTCCTGCATGATTGTCATGTATGCTTTTTACCAATGGCATTGATACTGTTGACCAAACCTGGAGTTTCAGATCCTTTTCAGCACAGCTGCCAGCTAAACATTCCCCAACTTGTATGTATGCTTGTTGCTCTGCATCTACATCTTGCACATGTCCTTACTGAATTGCACTCTCCTTTTTCAGATTTATTTCCTGTTTGTCAAGATCACTTTGAATTATAGCCCTCCTGCCTGAAGTGCTTGCAGTTCCTCACAGGCTGGTGTAACTGACAGTTTAAAAAGCTTCCTCTTTACTTTACAACCCACTTCAAGAACTAATGCATCAAACGGTATCAGCCCCAGGGCAGACTGCTGCAGATATCATATTGGTAGTGAAATAATGATACTTCTAAATAGGTTTTCTACCAGTTTTGTACCTTCGATGTGCGTATTTCCTTCAGAGCATGTAACATCTGCATGAGCAAACTGGGGATATGTGAAAAAGTGTCAAAAACTCTAAGAAGATGGATATATGGCATCAGCTGCCTCTTCCTTATGCACAAAGTGTTACCCTCTCAAAGCATGTTACTCATTTCACAGAAAGAAACTATGATCTGACCCAATTTATTTTCAACACAACTATGATGACTGCTACTTCAGTCATGCAGTGGTTTGATTATTCATTCCATGATTTGTTTTTCTTTTATATAGGAGTTGCTGCTAAAAGGATGGTTAGGTAATTTCCAAACAACACTTTAATCTTTCCCCTATGCTTCTATATTTGTCCTTGCTCAGCCCTGAAGTTCCTTGAGATGGTTCAAAGGAGGATCACAAAAGCAGAACAGCAGAAGAGTTACAAGGTAGGACTAAATCTCTTTTTTAGAAGGAAAGTTGTGCTGAGGTACTTGTGCTGAGGTACTTTCAAGGCTGAGATGCTTACTAGGCTCATACTAGCAGAACTGGGAAAGACTTTTGACTCTAGGTAGACAAGAACTTTTGCTTCCTTCAGCAGTTACACGTATGGTTGCTGCTGATATCATCCATCTTGGCTTAGCTAGCATCTGTCACTACTGAGAGCCAAACCCTTGTCTATGCTTGGGGTATACAGCTTAGTTATCTGAGAATGGAAACATTTTTATGAACAGATTTATATACAGGTACCTGGGTAAAATCTAATGTAGGATCAAATTAGATGATTTAATGCTATTTCAATAGCTTCCAGTTATTAAATATTATGAAGTTTAAGAGTAATATATCTAAGAAAATGTCTTCAGATTTTCTGTTTTCCATTTCCTGGCACTACCAAGTATGCCCCTTTTGATTATTTACTCCAAGTTTATATTAATACACAGTTCTGAGTCTTGTGGGAGACATCCATATTTCACAGAATAAAAACAAGCATTTCTTTGCAACCCCTGATATGAAGCCACATACTGGCAAATTATAGTTGTGGGTTGCTGATTTGGAAATTCTTTTCATGCACTTCAGCAACACAAGATCCATGTTAGAGGCAAATAATAATTTGGGTCAAATTCTGCTGGTTCAAGTAAACGGAGAGACTTTCTTGCTTGCTCTACAGAATTAGTCTTTTACATGTTAACTTCTTAAAAAGCATGGATTTTTACATAAAGCTGAATCACAGAGTCTTAAGTTAATTGTAACATTAAATGCTAATATTTCTTTTATGCAAAATAACTATGAATGCTGAGATATTTTCAAAGTAGCAGAATACTATTCCAATTTTTACTAATTCATAGACAGTCTAAAAAATGCTGGGAAAAGAACTCCAAAGGCATGCTTTGCCTTCCTGTAACCACTTCATGCAGTTCCACAAAGCCCCTTTTGTGGAGTACGAGAGTTGGCCTCATCTCTTAGAGGCACCTTGAAAAGGAAAATTTTCAAGATTGGGTACATAAAAATGGAAAAGTATATTGAATTTTGGTGTGTTTTAATGAATTAGCAGCTGACCTGGAATGGATAACAATAAGATACTCCAATTTCACCATCCTCTTTCCTCTTAAAAAAGCTCAAAAAACTATACTCAAAATATAACCATGTTTCTTAGACAGAGGAGTACTAAATTGTCCCCTAGTATGTGCCATTGTTCCTGTGACCCACAGATGCTAGTGGAACTTCATAGTCTTTTAAGTAGTTTGCAGCTGACAGGATTTGCTTGCTTTAGTTTTAAGTTTCTCTCTGTTGATAACTGATAAAAACAGTGTTTTCAGATAAAAACATACTTTTCAATAAATGTACTGCTTATTTTCTTTTTAGTAACTCAGAGATATAAAATCATATTAGAAATAAGGGGAGGATTGGTCACAGGAAAAATCTTGCTCTTTTAAACTTTGCTTTAGTTGTATCTTTACATATTTATCTCTTTTCAGGTAAAAGACTTTAAAAAATTTCTGGTTTTCTTATGTTTTTCTGCCCTGTTTTACTCAGCTGCGATATCGGGCAACTTGAATGACAGAAGCATGGATGTCTGGAGCCCTTGTGTCAGATTGTTTTTATTGGTAATACATTTAGTCAGACATTTCATTGGCTTTGTGCTCAATCATACAAACCTCATGCTGGTCCAAGACCAGAGAGGGATAAGAGTTTAACCTGCTGTTATCTGCACTGCTGGCTATCACAATGTTTTAATGAATTGCTGGGTTTCAGCTGAAACTGTGGTGCCTGTTCCAATGTCTTCCCAAGCTGCTTGGAAGAGCATCCTTAGCCCCAGGCCAGGCTTATCTGTGGTGTTTACAGTGTCTCAGGAGACAGGCCATGCTTGCTCCTTACCACTTTGAGACCTGGATTGGTCTCAAAGCTGGAATGGGATAAGTAAAAGAGCCTATCTGCCTGAGGGAGTTGGTTTTTTTCTTAACCTGTGACTGATAGAATGATTTTCTTCATCTTTCTTTTTCATCCTGGTATGGAATATGGAATATTCTACATGATAGCTTAGAGAAAATAGAGGCGAGAGAGAAAAGAGTAGCATGAACTTGGGGGCAAGTTTGGTTTGGGTCCATATACTTGACAAGTACAGAATTACAAACTCTTGTTACAAAAACTAAGATTTTGTTTCTTGCTGAGGTCATATTTGGAATAAGACTAGCTGTGATTAAGATACTGCTAATAAAGGTGTGCCTTAACTCCATCATTTTCTCATTCATGATCATATGTAGTTGTTAGAGCCAATAGAAATATTATGCAATTATACAGCAGCTCAAGTAGCTTAAATGGATCAAGTGTGTACAACTTAGAAAAATTATGTAGTGAAATGATCTTGTGCATACAAATTCTAAAAAACTACCTGTCATGCTCAGTTTACACAGAAAAGTCAGTATAACCATGTGTTTTTTTGTTGATAACTGAAGTATTAAACCTCTCTAGAACAATCCAGCAACAGGCTGCTCTTTAGGGAGCAAACTATATTTCATTTGCACAGAACTCAAAATTTTTCTCTATTAAAATAACTACCAAGATTAAAGATTACAGGAAAGATACAAGGGTGTATTTACACTCAGGTGGGTTTTCTTACTATTTCTTCCATTAGCAGCACTTACTCAAGAAAGCTTACATCTCTTGCAAGAACTGGGTCACAATTTCTATCATGGCAAAAATATTCCACTATTTTCCAGTCTTGGTCCTGCCAACTAACCAGAGAAAAGAATTCTAAACAGAGCCTCCGAAGAGCACTGTGTGTATTTTTGTAATTTTTCTTTATGTTTTTCTCCAAATGTAGTAATGTATTCTTCATAATATAATCTTTGTAATGTATTTAAATAATTTTCTCTTGTATATTTTCTGGTCCCTGGTTTGATTGCATGGTGAGAAATAGTAGATTTACCAAGGGTGAAGTCCATCACTAAGTCCTGCCTTGTCTTAGAGCATCATGCCATTATAGAGGTTGAGAAGTCATAAAGAATCTGGTGGAAACATCTCAAGTGAACTGAAATGCCTTTGTTACTACTGGCAACTTGGGTGCCAGATTTGGAGAAAGAAGTTTCTTAATGAGTGTGGGTAAATGTCTGTCTCTAGGGAGAGAAGGTCTGATATTCTGGGATTGTCTTAGATTGTCCTGCTCATACTCTGCATAAGATTTACAAGTTAATGAGCAGACATACATCTTCCAGAGAAAAGAAGATGAGGAAAAGTGGATTAAAAAAAAAAAAAAAGTTTTTTTTCTCTTGTAGTGTTGGATCACTTCTACTGTCCATAAATACTCAGACATGTTCTCTCACTTTTCCTTATGAAGGATGATATTGTGGAGACTGTAAAACATAAGCTTTCTTGAGGAAACAGAAAAGGAGTGATTTTTTTTTCTGAAAAGAGAAATCAGAGTATTCGTGTAGGTGTCTCTGAGGCTAGGAAAGGTCTAGAAGTGAGCCAGGTGGGTGTTTTAATGATGTGAAAATTGTTTATGAGAACCTCAGGACCTCCCTGAGGAGTGAAAAGATCCAAGAATGGACTAACTGGAGGAAGAGTTATTTGCAGTTTGTCCTGGTTTTGATGTTCACATGGCACTAGGGAGATGAAGGGAGCTCTAACCCGAACCCTCATAACATCTCCTTATTAAAAACATCCTTCAGAGCAGTGAGAGAGACATTTTGGTGGTTGTAGCTCACTCTTCTCATACGAGGATCACACAAGGGCTTTTAACTCTCCCTTTCTGCAGTTTTGCTGTAGCCTTGCCTTTCACATTTGGCACATAATGCACACATGGGGATGTAAACTGAATTCACAAAAATCCATAAAGAACCAAGTTTCCTTTGCAGCAAGGAGAATGCTAAGCCAGAATTTCTTGTGTTTCTGTTCAAAATTGCTTGAGTTTTTAATTGAAATGGTATGCAATGTGCTTAAATTTACTGTTTGTAGAGTGTCGTTGTCATCTTGGATTCTCTATGCATTTCTTTTCTCAAGGGAATGAAACTGGATTTTTTTTTTTTAATTTATGACAATTTTGTTCAGCTCTATCCAGTACTAAAATGGATGGTGGAAAAAAAAACCAACCAGCTGACCAACCAACCAACCAACCAAACAAAAACAGCAAACAAAAAAACCCCACATACCACCCAAACATACCAAAAAACCAACAATACACTCACTCCCCTCCCCCAAAAAAACAAATCCAAAAGTAAGCTAATAATTCTTTTGGAGCAAATAAATTTTACCTGACTGTTATATTCTGAATGGAAGCAAAAAATCATAAAAATAATGATCCTTTTCACAAGAAGTAGGAAATTGTCTAAGTTAAGAAAACAATATTGTTGCTCTTGTGTACCTAGAGCCCTATATGAGCAGTAATTTAAAAAGACAATGTATTTTTGTTTAAAAAAGCAATTTATTTCCGATTTTTATGCGAAGCAGTCAAACAAAAAGAATTGTCACCTTTTTACAAATTTAAAACATTGTTTCATATGCATCCAGCTTTTGTTTAAATGCCAGCCCTCCTCCTCAAGTGCTGCATTGTTATTTTCTGAACAAAAGTGTGTTGATCAAGTTCCTGAATAAATTTTTGTCCTGTTTCCTTGTGATTATCATATTCATTTCCACTTAATACTTTCAAAATGCACTAAATGGAAAAGTTGAATAAAAGTTTAAGTGACACTTTGTTCTTTTATAGTGTCTTATGACAGACATCTATACTGCAGTGTAGAGAGAAATTAGCAGGTATTCTATAAGGTGATGAAAGCTGTCTGATTTTCCTGGGTTTTTCTCTGGGTTTGGGTTTGTTTTTGAGTCCTTTCTTTTTGGGGGGAAACCAAGGAATACTAGCCCCTTGGGGAAAACATTGCAGATTTAATGCAGAGATGCAATACTTTCAGCTTAAAAATAGACATAATAAATTTTTTTCTGCAAATATTTAGTATGAAGTGAGACTAGGTCTTCATTGATATTGAAGACTAATGAGCAGTGGTGAATCAACCCAACACTAACCTGCTTTCTGCGGTTATTTGTTAAATTTTCCATCTCAGTTTTGTCACCTTGAACTTTTTTAAAAATGGGTTACAGGTGTAAATTCATGCATTATTTGATGTTGCAAAAGCTTTGTAAAACAGGTTTATGAAGCTTTCTCCTTATCTCTTTCCTAAGGTGAAGTGGTGATGTATTTGCTCCCATGGTCTTCATATTTGGACAACTTTGCAGTCCTACTGGGTGAAGTAAAAAGACCAACTCCCAAGTATTTTATTAAAAGGAAATGGGAAAAGTGCTACAGATGGTTAAACCTTGCACAGTGAAGCAAAGCAAACTCTTACAGCTCTTCTGCCCTACATCCTAGCACTGATTTTAGCTGTCTACAGCCTGGTGACTACCAGATACCAAATAATCTGCCATGAATCTTTCATTTCCGCTGCTTGCATCAGCACCAGGTTCCTTGCAATTCCCAGGATAAACATAGGTCTTCAATCCTTACTGTCATTAATTCAAAACCTGACACAATCAGACCTGAATCTTGGCCTCACCTGCAGGCCCACAACCCATACACTGTGCCAGATGAACTGTGGGCCAGAGCCCATTTGCTACCTCCAGCCTCCTGACCAGGCTCTAGCAGAAAGCCTGTCTTTTCAGTCCTCTGCATTACTGGGAACAATGCCTCCAGCTACATCCTAAATTTGACCTTCAGAGAAAATTTCATGTAGTGTTTGGGGTTCTTTGTCCTTGTGGAAATGTATACTGATTTTGGTGAGCAAAGTTAGACTAACTCTCCACATTTCCATAATGCAATAGAACTCTTGTTTTGAATAGTGCCAGTAAAGCAGAATTATTTCCTACCACCGTAGGTTAGCTGAAGTATATTTGTACTAACTGAACTCCAGTGTTGCCCATTTAAAGTAAATGGAAACAGCATACAACATACATGTTGTTAATACTTACCCCATATTTTATTAAGATAACCAGTTGCTTCTCTGCAAAATTTCATTCTCAAATTTGATAAGCACGTGCTAAAATTTAGCTAAGAACACCTAGAACTAGATTTTATAGCTTGAAGCTAGACAGCTCATGGGAAGAATAACTGGTGTAGAAGAAAATTTAAGGTTGTCCTTTATGCCCACAGGTACTTGCAAATAGTTTCAGAACTGCAAGATTAGTCATGTCTTTCTATCTGTAATGATTATACTCTTGCACCTAGGAACTGAAAAATATGCAGTTACAATAGTACTTGAATTGTGATTTTTAATTATTAGTACTTCTTATTTTCAATGATTTTTGGGAGGAAATTGGAAGTATCAGGTATTTTGCTTCACATTTTTTCTTCTGCAGATAAGCTATTTTGCTCCACACTCAGGATCTCAGACAGGAAGAGTAACTTTAAAACTATTTACTAAGGCTGCTTTAAAAAAAAAGAGTTTTTGTCATCTTCTAAGTACTGCTATGTGCAGGTACAGCTTACTAGGTGAAAAGAAAGGCTGATCATTAATATTTTGTAATGTGCTTTAATAATCACATATAGTAGCAATATCAAATGATGCTTTATAGTACTGATGTTAATACTCTGACTTACTGAAAAACTTCACAGCCCACAAGCTAAGAAAACATGGCAGGTTTTACTGAAGTCTCATGGTGCTGTGTTATTCAGTTAATGTTACTCTTAACATACTGACCTTTATCAGCACAACAATGTCATCAGACACATAAGTTGCTTCTTGACAAAATCATCCTAAAAGGCTCATGGTGTGATGCATTACAAGACACCAATTTTCAAGTTTTAGAGTGAATTCTTCTAGGTGTATACAAACTACATGGGGGCTGTGTGCCATCTGAGGAAGGAGGATCAGCCAGAGCCAGTCCAGATCACCTAGCAGAGCCTGAGCTTAGACGGCGCTCCTGAGCCAATGGACAGGGGTTGTGTGAGAAGTCCCCAGGTGAGGCCAATCATGGTTATTAGGCCCTCTCAGAGTACCTAGGGTGCTGGCAAAGGTATAATCTCCTTCTCCTGAGCCAAAGCTGTGTGTTAGCACAAGTGTTTACAACAGTTCAGTTGTGTGTAGCATTGCCCCGTGAGTCTCCTTAAACTCAACACGCAGCTCAGCTTCCATAGATAAATATCTTTTACACACCCAGAGTTTGAGAAACCTCAAAGGTTTTCACTTTATATGATGGTGACATTGGAGATGTAGAATGGGCCTTCATAGAGCTTCTTCCTTCCTACATTCTGCTGTGCAATGAACCCATAACAGGAATGAGTCCATGCACTGCATCCCAGTGCACTTCTGAGCTCAGTACGTGCAAACAGTGTCCAGACCTATTGGGCTCACTCCCTGTGACTATGGAAATATTTGTTTGTTGTTGAAAACAACAGCTGAAGTTTACTTTAGCCCTTTGTGTTCTAAAATATGTGTTCTTGTCCCTACTTACATCAAATAGTTGTATTTTCTTTTGAAATGGCTTTTGTGCTAACTAGTGCAAGCTGGCAAACCTAATTTCAGTTCCATGAAAAATTTCAAAATTTGGAAATATTTCTCATCCCACATTGGGACAAAATGTCTAGATGGTACTCATTTGTGAAGAACTAAACCCCATTAAAATTCCCAAATATTTTGCTTTGGAGAAAGTATGTCAGAATAGTATATTCAAAACTGTTGGATGCTTAAATTCAACTTTTTAAGTCTTTAGAGGCAAGACATAGATAGCAGGTCCTCACTGCTTCTATTGTCTGGGACAACCCCACTGTTTTAAGAAACAAGGTATTTTTCTTTGTAAATTGAAATGCCGGTTTATTCTGAATTCTAAAATTAAATCTGAGAGGATGCTGTGGCAATGGTTTTCTGTGTCATGGGCAATTCATGACTCCAGATGTGCCTCCTGATGGTATCCAAAGAATATCAGTTCAGTCTCATACACAGATTTTTAGTTCCATGTAAACTGGACGAAGAAATGCCTACCTGTAAAGTCAGAGGGCTGAAAGTATGGTAATGGTGAATCATTGCTCCTCATTTTTCTGGATCTTCTTGTTATTTATGATTACTGCTATATACAATGAACCACATTGTCTCTGATATATGTACAAATTCTATCAATAGCAATGAGAACTGCACATTGCCCAGTCAAACACTGTTTCCCTTTCACTGTCTTTTCATAACCTTTCATATAGCATAGTTTAGTTAATTTTAGGCCTTTATTATTAAATGTTCAGTTTATTATTCTACTTCATTTTAAACAAGACTCTTCTTGTACTTAAAGTATTTTTTCCTCCTTATCATATGTGAGAGTCTATTTGGCACTCTGGATTAGAAATATTTTTCTTACACTATTTTCTCCATCTCACAGTAGTTTGTTACAATCTAAGAGTTTTGACATTTATTTTATTTTATGAGCAGAGTTTTGAAATGTTGAGTTTTATATTGTTTCGACCCTTTTGCCCGAAGAGTTACGTGAGCACTGTAAAAAGATACAAGAAAAATATTTGGTCACACTTTTACCCTATCACTTCTGACGATATCTTAGTCTAAACAGGGTGTCAGTATTTTAAGCCAAAGTCTACCCATCATTGTGCAGGCAAACTTTTCATTGCAATGGGAGAAGTATATGCATATTGAAAGGACATGGCATAACCTTATCTATATAGCTTTTATTTTATAACATAGTTTCTTTTTTGGATAGCTGAGATAATTTTTAAGTCCAAAGACAGGAAAAGTAATATTTTAAGAAACTTACGGTCTTTAAGAAACTTAATTTTGAGTAGTGTGATAATTATTAAAGATTAGCAATTTCTGGATCCTTACACTCTCCACCAAAGGCATCAGGAATTAAAGAGTGACCCACCTGAGGTGCTAACAATACCACATAGGCTCTGGTATCAAACCAACTGCTGATGGAAAGTAGAAAACATGAATCTGTTGTAAACATCAAGCGATGACTTCTACAGAAATCCTATCGGGTTTTGGATGTTATAAGGGCAGCTGCAGACATGAGCTAAATGAGACCTGCTCAGAGAGTGTTCAAGCAGTTTCATGGTCTCATTATCAGAGGCTCTTGGTGTAGAACCTTGGTGGGGTGCAGAAGACTTCTTCACCAAAAGGGCTATCCAGCATTGGAGCAGGCTGCCGCGGGAAGTGGTTGGTTGATTCTCCATCGCCGGAGGTATTTAAGAGACCTGTAGGTGAGGTGCTCAGGGACATGGTTAGTGGTGGACTTGGCAGTGTTGGGTTAATGGCTGGACTCATTGATTTTAGAGGTCCTTTCCAAACCAAGGATTCTATGATTCTATGCCTGGGTTGGGTTTCCTGGGTCGTGGATGTGATGCGGGTGTGTGGTGATGGCCTCCACAACTGAGCAATACTCTAGGGTTGGTTTGCCAGGCTTGCTTTGCAAGAAGAGGTGCAGCCGATGAGGTTGTGAACAGTTTCATTGTGGAGAGAGTGTTGCCTGTGCTTGGCTTCCAGCTGCTGTGAGGGCAGTGCAGAGGGGGGGGATTGAGTTCATGAGCACACTGCTGTCAGGACACGTTCAAGTGGATCTCTAGCCTCATGAGGAGGTACCCCACACTGGAGCCAGGCTGATTCTGTAACAGCAAGGTTCTTTCGGGAACACAGTAACAAGGAGCTGCAAAGAGGGACTGGGCCTTCAGAGTAGCAATTCATGGGGATGGGAACATGCCATGGAGCTGGGGTACTTCTTGGGCTCTTCCAGTGCTTGCAGCTTGGTGAGCTGCTTTGGACTTCACTTCTAGATCTCCTGGGGTGGTTTTTTCTGTTGTCCTCAGTTCCAGACTCCATTGCTGGGAAATATTGATCCTGGTTAAAGATTCAAGTATCTATTCAGCTCTTGTTGGCAGTTCCAGGGCACAGCTCTCAGAAGCAGCAGATTGGTCAAAAAGGCGCATGGTCCAGAAATCTGCAGAAGGCCATGTGGGACTCATCAGCAGCAGTGTTGCACCACAGGGCACAGGTCCCACCACCAAATACAGTAACTACCCCTGCTGATGCCTCAGAGTTTAGCTTTTATGTTTTTCAGATTCTGTACTGCTTTAGTGTGTTGCTCTGAGCTTCATATTAGAGGATAGTAAGCTCTCTCCACCGAGTAGGGAGACAAAACTTCTCTAGCTGGGGACCAAGGACAGCCAATCCAAATCTCAGGCCCAAGAGCATAAACAATGGTGGACCAAAGAGAGAAAAATAAGAAGGATGGGACTTCATAAGCTAAAGTTATAACTGGACAATTAACTCCAATATGCAAATGCACAAGAACTTATAAAAGTGTGAGATCTCATGACTGGTCATCCATTTTGTGACCATTTTGGGTCCATCTTGGGTGTAGCCCTGGCTGGGCTCTTGTACTGCCCAAGGTGTATCCATT
>JAYDZK010000169.1:48741543-48791155 GCA_034509185.1 Euphonia xanthogaster
ATTCTTAACACCAGAATCCATGGCCACAATAAAAAACTTACCTTTCTTTAAAAAAACCAAAACCAAAAACATGTGGCTGGGCTGGTCCAGATTTCTTTGGTTTTTGTTTTTTTTTTTTTTAATAGATGATAGGGAGACTGAAAACATGCTACCTAATGCCTCCTGAAACACATCCTTTCCCCCCCTTTCTATGCAACTTTTGCTAATATCAAGTCAGAATTTCCCCTGTTCTAACTTGTGTCCATTGCCTCTTGTCCTTTCACTGTGCACCTCCCAGAAGAGCCTGGCTCCATCTTCTCTACACCTTCCCATTAGGTAGTTGAAAGGCAGCAATAGGGTCTCTCCATGCTTTCTCTTTCCTAGGCTGAACAAATCCAGTTCTCTCAGCCTCTCCTCATGTCACATGCTTCAGACCCAGACTTGCTCCAATCTCTCTCTGACTGTCATATATTGGGAGCCCAAGACTGGACATGGGATTTCAGATGAGATTTCATCAGCATGGAATAGAGGGGAAGGATCACTTCCCTGTGATGCCTCAGGTTTTAGGTTTTTTATTTTTCAGATTCTGTACTGCTTTGGTGTGTAGTTCATATTAGGGGATAGTAAGCTCTCTTCAGAGAGTAGGTAGACAAAACAATTCCTTCTCTAGCTGGGGACCAAGCACAAATGATCCAAATTTCAGGCCCAAGAGCATAAACAACGGTGGACTGAAGAGAGAAAAACAAGAAGGATGGGACTTCATAAGCTAAAGCTGTAATTGGACAATTAACTCCAATATGCTAATGGACCAGAACTTATAAAAGTGCGAGACCCCATGACCGGTCATCCATGTTGTGACCATTTTGTGTTCATCTTGGTGTAGCCCTGGCTGGGCTCTTGTACTGCCCAAGGTGTATCCATTGAGGCCTTCTAATAAATACCTACTTTATTCTTTAACCCTGTCTAGCCTCTGTTCTAGGTCAGCCTTCACACGGCATCACGGGCACAGCAGAAGCCTCTATTTGCGTCACAGCTCCAGTGGGAGAATAAAACTTTTCAGATCTCAGACTGCAGAGCGCAGCTGGTGTGTCTGCCCAAGGCTGGAGCAGCAGAAAAGTGTCCTTGCCTGCCCAAGGTGTGTACTAAATGAGGAAATATTTTGCCAAGACAGAGAGCTGTGGGAGCAAGGGGACAAACTACACAGCAGCAGGAAGAATAAATGGCATCTTCATAGACATCCTGCAGATGCAAAATCCTGAACCTGTAACTTCACAGAGGGATGGCAGCCAGAGACCACAGTCAGTTGTGGGAGTCAAGTGGAAAGCCCCAGACTGGGAAAGACAGGAGTCAGGTGACTCCTGGTGAGGGGGAGGATGGCCAACCTGCATTTGCAGGACTGGTCAGTGTGCTGGTAGCAGGCAAGGTTAGAGACAGCCATCCCTGGGCAAGAAGCGCAGCCTCCTGGGGAGCCATGCATTAGCACCGAGGGGAAGCCACGAGTGACAGTAGCGTAGGACTCACCCCTAGGGGTGCAGAAGGCTCAATATGTTTATCCAACTTGCTGCCTAAGAAGTCCGGTGCTTGCTGGGAACTCAGACCCAGCATGCTGCAAAGAAACTGCCAAGGCTTGTCTGACTCATATGCTATTTCTCTTGCTGCTTGAGTACACTGGCAGCACTACTACATCTGGAGCAGGAACCTTGAACATATCAGGAGTGATCAGACAGCTGTGGGAATGAGGGCCAAAGTTATGGAGACCTAGGTGATGTTATGTGAACCCTGACAGTGCAGAGGAAAGGCTTGGAGGGGCAGATGGATTCCACAGGTCAATGTCTGGTTGCACAGCTGATGTCATTGACACGAGTTTGGATTATTTGAGCATAATACCTACTTTGGACAGTAGGAACTAGTAGACAGAGATGGTCAAAGCAGAAAAGGCCACGGGAATGTTGTCAGACAGCAAGCTGCACATGAGCCAGCAGTGTGCCCTGGCAGTAAAGAAAAACAGCTTCCTTTGCTATGCTAACAGGATCAAGAGAAGTAATTAGCCTTCTTTGCTCGGTACTAATGAGATCTCTAGTCATGAAATGAAATCTGGAAGGCTATGCCCAGATTCAGGCCCCTCCATTTTAGGAAAGACAAGGGCAAGTTCAGCAGAAGGCAACCCAGGTGGTCAGGAGGCTAAAGCACTTGCTTTGCAGAGAGGCTGAAGGAGCTGGGCAAAACTTTTTTACCATGGGGACAATCAAACACTGGAATAATTTGCCCAGTGGGGCTGTGTCTTCTCCATGGCCTCGATAGATAAAGCCCTGAGAAACCTTGTCTGACCTTACAGTTCATCCTGCATTGAGCAGAAGATTGGAGTAGAAATTTCCTGAGGTCCATTCCAGCCTGGGTTATCTTGTCATAATATGAATATGCTATGAGCCAATGGAAATTAAAAATAATGAACCAGAAAACTCACAGATGAACACCAGAGTATTTACACATTGTACCTTAGCTTTCCCTTAGCATCTTGTTACAGAGTCCACAGAAAAAGAAGGTATTGGCTGTTCAGATTCAGTCTGGAGGCTTGGCTTTAACAGCAGAGAAAGGGAATTCACTCTGAATTGATGGATTATGCACAGTAATAGTTGAAAAGTACATGCGTCTTCCAATTTACCAAGACTGCTAGGCTTCCATCAGGGATGGGAGAGGGATGGGTAAAAGGGCTAGCATTTTAAGTAGCCTGTTGTAGCTGTATCAGTATTTCTCTGCTAGAAACCCTTCCTTCTGTGTACAGGAAACTAGTTTAAATTAATATTAAATTGAGAAATACAGATGACTTGAAAAATAGTGGTGGAGAGCAGCATATTCTGCATCATTCATGAATTTTATAAAGGTGCCAGAGAGACAACTGCAATAACTTACATGAATGTATTCATTAAATTAAGAATTTGGGTAAAAAACACATATGTGTTTACAGAGAAATATTAATATGCCTTATTAATATTATCATCCCAAGTGGTGCATTCAAATAAACATAAGCAAGTAATAGCACTTGTACAGTTTCTAAAGCTTGATCAGTTGATTTGAAAGCACTTTGCTAAGAATTAAAAATATTGCACTTTGTTTAATTTGTAGGGAAATTGTGGCACACTAAAGTGATTTGTTGAAGGTGTCTTGGCACAAGATTTTTTGAGCCTCAAACCCATGTTCTGTTAAACTGTAATGAGAAAACAGATTGAATCTTTGACCTGAAGTGGTCACCAAGCCAGTAGCTGGATATTGTAATACATTAAATTGTGTTTTTATTCAGTGATACTGGCACTAGTTAAATATGGAAGTTGAGCAATAACTGCATTACAGCATTTGACACTGCCTTAAAATGAGTTATCCATTCATCTGATGAGTGTCATACTGACCTGTTTACATATTTCTCACAAAACTATTCTCTCTGATTTGCAACAGCTTAAAACCGTAAAATTTTGGACAAAATATCCCAAAGGATGCAAAGTCTTTGACAGGCTGTTTAGCAAAATGGTATTTTCCTTCATATTCTCATTCCCTCATCTACAGTCGTACTGTCCCTGTACATGTGGCTAGACATTTCCCGGGGGGGAATTTTTTGCTTGATATGGCATGGTCCACAAGCCCTCCCCCCTTTCATCTCTTTGGAATGAAGCAGGGGATACTCAATCTTTTTCACTGTCCTTCACTGTTTTTTAATCTGGATGCTTAAATCTGTGACATTCATTGTTTTGGGTGAAAATTTTGTTAGTTCCCTTTGAAGTTACCAAATTCTCTTTGTAGTGTTATTCTCAGGAGTCTCTTCTGAACAATACCAAATATTCATTTTTATGGACAGCCTATGTACCAAAGTGGGTTTTCACCTGCCATCAGAGCAGCTTTCACTGGTAACAAGCAGTGGCTTTCTCAGACCAAGAATGGCTTTCCCCTACTTTGCTGTAGCTATCTCTGTCATAGCATAGCAAAGCTCCACAGCAGCTTCTCTGTCACATGATGTAACTGCACTACTCTGCCTCACCCATTCTTACCATGTTGGTTACGTGAAACAAGGAGTGTGAAAAACTAAGTTATAAGACTCAAACAACATTATGTACATTTCAATTTACACTTGTTTACTTCAAAGGCAGTTACTTGTCTATTAAAAAAAAAAAAAAGCAGAACATATACACCTTTTCCCTATAATAATTATTTCCCAATGCTGAAATGTCTGAAGATATAAAATGTAAGTATTGCAGCCAAATTTTAATTTTCTTATGTTCTCAGCTAGAGAGGATTGTTGGACTAAAGGACTGACTTAGATTCTAATTTTCCAACTTTGCTACATCAAAGTGACTAATAGCCAGAATTGACAATAAGCAGATAGTTAAACCTCTGAACTAAACAGAATTCGTTTAAGCTGTCAGCAGAGCACCAAAGAGGACACATCCTTCTGTGTATCCTATTCAACTAGTATACACTTAAACAAATTGGAAAAAATTATTGTAAAGCTATAAAGACACTAAAGGCTTGTGCTTTTGACATAGTTTTTCAGTTGTCATTAAAGGCAGGGCATGTTGATTTTCTATTTAATTGTGGGTTCAGTTAGAAGCTTTGGTTTCAGATTTCCCCCTTGGTCACTTAGCTCAGTTCCTATGAAGACCAGCAGAAGGGTGTTCACATGGTAAATATTTTTGCAAAGCCTCCTTTCCAAATTTCTCTGACTGTCTTAGTGGCATACTTTGGGGCCCTTCTGCTATTTTTAAGGAGGCCTGAAAGGATGGAATTTGGGAACCACAAAAGCTCTCTGGGATGGCTGAATCAAAAGAGACTTGAAAACATGGGGAAGGCAAAACTCCTGACTTACTGTAGTGGCGAAGAGCAGAAGGACCCTCAAAGGAAGTAGCCCCCATGTGGATGAGGTGACGGTGCTCTTTGGTGCACAAATCCACTGGAGACAACTGCTCATCCCTTTTTTGTTCTTTTTCCCATCCTCCCTGTGCTGGAGTTGGGCTTTCAGGGAGTTCTGCTATCTTCAGCACAGTCTTCATACACCAAACCACGGCCAAATTACTCCTTATTGTTCCTCATTGTTCTTCCCTCCTATGCTGGAGCCAGCAGGACCAGAATTCCTTAAAGCCCAAAGTCTGTGGCACAGCCCTGAAACCACAGACCTATTCCAGCTAAATATCTGGCTCATTCCTACTCACCAGATCCTCAGTGTGCCTCTTCCAGCTGGTGTGGCAGATTTCACCAGCTCTGTTAACACTTCACAATGCTTCTGGATGCTCCCAGTTCCAGAACAGAGGAGTGCTGATAAAGAGGAAGATGAGGAGATATTTAGAAAAGCTGTTGAAAGAAATCAAAACTCTTTTGCTTCTCCCAACTATGTTTTAACAGGGATGACTAATAAGGACTCCATGAAAATTGTCTCTAGCTTTTGCTGTTGTATTATACTTCTGAAAGAATAAATCATAACAAGTATGTACAGAATCTGCTATTTACTTCAAAATGCAGGTCAAACTCAGCAAGTCGAGCTGCCATGTGATAAATTTCTCTTTGACACCATGTATTCCTGCTCCACTTGAAAGAAGTATCAATCAAAAGTGATGACTGTAGGTTAATACCTTGTCAGTCAGGATGCAGTATGATGCTTTGTGTCAACACACAGGAGAGGGGGAGAAAGGAGAAGTTCCTCAGGATGAGAATGGGCATCGTGTGCTTGGACAGAAAGGGAGGTCAGCTTTTTCACTTCATAGGGGCAATAGTGCACATGCCTCCAGGAAATTATACTCACTACTAAATGAGTTATTCCTGCATTGTAGAATATTTTGGGACCTGTACAGCTGCTTTAGCATCTCTTGTGATATTCACTGCCATTTTCTGTGCAGGCAGCAGCATTATTTTCTGTATGCATTCTGCTGAACCATACCCTTTGGAAAAATTGCTCTAGACTATACAGACTAGGAACTGCTTTTCCCTGCATTGTTCCTGGACCCATTGTTTAAAAATTGGATTTTTGTTCTTTGCAAGATTTTTTGCTTTGGTGAGTCTTCCTGGATTCACTTGCTAGTCTCTAGAACAGCAGTTCCTCAATCTAAAATGTGGTATATTATCAGTACAACCTAGGGGATAATCCTTCTGCTTCACTCAAGAATTCAAGATTTCAAAATCTGACTTCATCTCACATTGGGCAAAAGCCAAGTATTTTGAAATTTTCAGAAAGAAAAAGAGAAGTGAAACATATTGGTTAAAAGATTTTAAACGTAGTACTTGTACTGGAAGTAATTTTAATATCTTAAATTTAATCAATTTTGTCATTTTTAAACAGAAACCCCATGTTTTATAAAAGGGACATGCTTGTGGAATATTTTAGGGCTCTTGGAGCTGCTGTTTCTTATAGAAAGTTTGCATAAAGCAAACATGGGTTTGAAAACATTTTATTTTGTATTATGAAATATGTCTGTTAAGTTGTATTTTCTTTGTTTGCTCACTAGACCTTCTATAAACTATTAGAAAAATAGAAAGAATTGTAAGGCTTTTTTCTGGAAGCTTGAACAGAAAATGTGAAGCAGAACCTCAGCTGAAGCAAAAGCTTTATTGAAGTCTGCCCTCAGAATTCCAGTAGTCCCTGATTAGTATTTTAAAATTTGTGCATCTGGAATAGCAGGATGGCATCATTCCTGCAGCATTCAGTTAGTTAGGCATTTTAATTAGGCAGTTCTGTATGTGTGAACATGTGCTATCTAATCATGGGCACAAAGCTTAAAGTGTAACTTTGACTTCTGTGTGGGCAGCCTGCGTGGTGCAGGCAGAGCATCTAAGTTATATTGTGGTCAACATTGCAAATGGTCAGAAGTTTAAGCTTAAATACTCAGGATTTACTTTTTAAAATTTCCAATGAGCCAATTAAAGCCACAGCTAAAATATTATTTTACATCTCAAAATAAAAAATTTCACTGCCCAACACAGTAAGTATGCAGTGGCTCTAGGTGCCTCTGCTAAAAACTGAAGAGGAAATGAAGACATATGAAGTATTTTGATTCCTAGAAATACAGACCCTTTGAAAAATATATGTACAACTTTTGGTAGCCCTAAAAATATGTAGTATGCCCTTTCTTAGTGCTATGTTTTCCTATTATCTGAATTTAAAGCTGCTTTGCATCAAACCTTGAGTTCACCTCTCCTGGCTGCCTGCAGTAACTTCTTAGTAAGGTTGTGTGTGGTGTGTGTGCTTAAGGAAACAACATTAGGCTGTGCTATCTGATCTTAACATGCTGTACTGTTGTGGTGAATTTCTTAATGCACCGGGGTGTCCATCAGGCCCCAGATACAACCACAAAGCCAAGCCAGTGACGCAAATCAGCAGCTGATATAAACAAGTTGACACAAACCAGAAACTAAGCTAGCAGTAAACCTCCAGAGATGCTTCTTTCTTCCCTTCTCTTTTTTTTCCCTGCTATTTTTTCTGAGGGTTTTTTTTAGTCAAGCGAAACATTTCTAAGCAACTGAAATCCTTTTGCATTTGTCTCAAGCCTCACAACTAACCTAAATTTGGTTCTGTAATGTGCAAGTTTATGAGAAAGAATGTGATGCAGCCTGCTTGTAATTAGTTTATAGACAGACTGTGTCCTAGACTTAGCATGTTTGATGATTTTTAAAAGCATCCCAATGACATCTTTTCCAATTTGTATGCCACTTAGTAATTCATAAGAATACTCACAGAGACCATAGTGCTTTATTTAGGTCCTATAAATTTTTCTTCATCTTCTTACTATAAGTTATTAAGAGAGTAAAATCCCATTCTTTATAGATAGAAATACCTCTCTCAGTTTCTTTCCAAACTGTATCCTTCTTTTAAGATTATATTTAGCACTTTATTGTTACTATTTACTTCTCACTTCTAAGCACAAGCATCATCTCATCTGGATTCACACCAGGCATGCTTTGCCACTGTATTTGCTGCAGCCATGTGTCAGTAGCATTATGTGTGAATACAGCTTTGAATAGCAGAAGTGCTTTTGTTCCTTGAGATACCTTGTCCGGATTTCCTCCTCTATACAGGCAAGTAGGTTCTTCCAGCCCAGGTACAGGTTTGTCATCTGCAGCCAGGCTCTGCAGCTGCAGTGTTGCAAACCCCTTACCTGGCAGACACAGCCAAGCCAGCAGGAGCACAGGGCGCCATAGTCAGAACTATCCACCTCCTCTCTTCTCCCAGAATAATTACTGTTTATTCTGCTGGGTGTTTTTATAAAGTCAGTCAGCCATCTGATTCTCTATCAATAAATCATTATTAGATGTGATTATAACGCTATTCTTCACCATTTTATGACTTGGACTAGGTAAATTCCCTCCTGCAGTTTTATTTTACACACGTTTTTCTGAATGTGCAATACTCTGAATTTATTTTATTCATCTTCAAGTTTTGTTTTCTCTTAAAGGGTATGGGACAAACAAAACAGAAGATGCAACCTGATCCTAAAGGCTGAAAGTATTTAAAGTCATGGCAGCATGATGTGCACCAGAATTCCCCAATTTATTTCTGACTGACACTCTTGTTTTACATGACATCAGTTTAATTGATTAGCCTTTGTTTGCAAACTAGAATAATTGTATTTACAAAGCTTAAAGACCGTACATATATCAAATAGGTAGTATTAATTACCAAAAGTTTTTTTCACAAATGAAAATGATGTCTGTTAGCATGTAAGTTGCAGTGGAAAACGATGCTTGTCTCCTGCTAGGGAAATGCATATATGAACTTGCTAATGTGTCTCACCATGATCTGTTCCTATTAAAGGGATAATAAAGAGGATGTAAAAGGTCTGTTTCTCAGAGCTTCTGTATCATGTATCCAGGCCTGCTGGAAAATACAAGAAAAGCTGTCAGTCAGGCCTCCTGGAAGTGAATGTCTTCTTTTTCATAGTCCAGATAATACTGTAACAGGAAATTGCTTCCATGTGTGGCACACACATGTTAGGAAAAGCAGGACATTTTTTGTATCTATTAATAGAGAGATGTCATCTCCTGGATATTACAATTTACTGAAGAGTTCCCAAGGTTAGTTAGGAAATGCTGGCTGTTGTTGCAATTATGACCTTTTGCAAAATTGCTTTTAATGCTTTCCCATAAAATTTAGGCTTCTGAGAGAAAATGGGTTGATATACAAAAGATAAAGAAACAGCAGTTCATATGTCTTTTTTCTTATGATTTGTATCCATTAAATAAATTACAGATAATAGTGCCTGCATTTTTTCTCTCCTGTCATTATTGTCCCTTGATCACAATGTAATACAGAAGATGATGATAAATTGGTATCTTTAGAGGCAAAAGTGAAGACTGATATTTTTTTTCTTTCCCATCCAACTTTTATGGATTTATTATCAGTTTAAAAAATATCCCCAACCAAAAGAAAAAAAAAAAAAAGACAAGGAACTAAAACTTGAAGCCATTAGCTCTGTTCAGCTTTGGGAAAGGGTTGCATGGGCTAAAATTCAGGTTTACAGATTATGTATTTAAATTCTAAAATCTACTCTTTTCTACTTAAGCACCTATTTTGCCTACTGCTCAGTTCATTGTGGGATTTGTAATACACAGTATAGTACCATCTATTTATTTAATAAAAAAATAACATTATCCTCACTGTGTTGTTGCTTTTAACTCTTGATTTTACATTTTATCTGTTCTAAGAAGTGCTCTTGCAGTTTTGGGGGAACTGCTTCTTGTGAATCAAGAATGTTTTCATGCGTGTTGACTCAGCTGGATGCTGTCAGCCTCCTTTTCCAGACAGAGACAGTGCAGGATCATCCAGCTTCAGTCCCTCAGATGCAGGTGGGAGGACATTGAAACTGTGACTGGGTATATGCATGGTCAGACTAGAGCTGGTGTCTGCAGCGACAAAGAGGAGTGGCCGAATCATGTCCTTAGAGAAAGGACTGAGAGGGAGTCTCCTTTTGAGCTGCAGTTGTTGCAGTTCAACTCTGTGAGCATGTTACTTCAATGGGGCAATAACAGCAGCAGGGCAGTTCTCCTCGACAAGGCTCTCACCAAGCAGCCCCAGCACAGTCTGCATTTATGGGTGCTGGTAGCCCTGCAATGTGGGTGCTCAGCCCCATTCTGCATGGTCCCCATCTCTACCTCTTGCAGCTAAAGGACAGGTCGTGTTGCAGTGCACTAACAGTGGTGACAGGATGGGGTATGGAGCTGGGGGCAGTTACCCTGCCTCCTCTATGTTCAGTTTTGCCTACAGTGATGAAAAAGCTTGAATTGTCCCGACTTAGAACAATGAGGTAGCCACATCCTTCATGAAGTCAGTCTTCTCCAGAAGCTCTGCTGGGGACAGTGGTTTGAATGTGGAAATCCCCCAGAAAGGAAGACAAAGAAACGATGGTCTAATGCAGAGTCTTAAAAACTGAACTGCTGGCAGGCTCCAGTGGATGGGTGGAGGGGTAGCTAAAAAGTTTTATCTAGGCCATCTTTTGACAGTTTCCCTCAGCACAGCATGTTTGGTCATTAAGCATTAAGGAGCACACGTCCAAATGCAATACTCGAGTCAGCAGAGGTACAGCAGGATGCCAGCTACTCCCTGTGTGAGCTGCAGAGCTAAAAGGGCACCTGCAAGCAGCTGTGTGTGTAGGTGGATGGGCTGCAGAGGGTGCTGTGCTTGGGGCTGTAATTGCAGAAATCTGTCACACCCTGTGTTGACTTATCCGGGGAAGGTCTCAGACAGGAAGCTTAGGAAAGGCAGAAAAACAGAGATAATATTTTTATTGTAATAGGGACTCTGTGGAGTCAGCCAGGAAAGAGGAAAGTATGCTGCATGGAAGGCAGATCCCATGATACAGAGGAGAAACTCTTGGCAGTATTAGGGATGGGTTTGGACTGGATTTCTTGTCTCCCAAGAGTCCTATGATCTCACCTGAAAAAATGCCCAATATCAATCTAAAAACCATCTAGAACAAGGAAGCACATGCACATAATGGCTTGGCCTCCCATGTTCTTGCAGGATGAATCCTATCAGCAGAGTCCCCAGAGGCTGACGGAGGACATGTATCCTGTCAGCCCTTGCCTGGAAGTCTGGCCTGGGGGACATGCAGAAAATCTAAGTACAGGAAATACTCTAGAGCAGGCAGGGGGAAGCCAGACTGCACTCCCACAGCCTGCAGGGATCAGGAGAATATTGGCAGTATGCTGGCCTAATGTGACTGTGTCTAATACAGTCTGAACAGTCTGCAGCTGAAAGGACCTTATCAGCACTGCCTGACAGGATTTGTTACAGACTGGGATGCCGTCTTGCACCAGGGACATTATTCACATGACAAACGATGCTGTTCAAATGACACTCTGTGACACTGTTATGAAAAGGTCTTTAGAGTTGTATTTTTGTGCACGACTTGTAAAAAGTGACAGAAAAACATTACATTGTAAAATTCTGCATGTTTGTGGAGTGGAAACAATGTCAAATGGGAACATGAACAGGAGAGAAATGAAGGAAATGGACCAGTAGGAGTGTACAGAAAAGAGAAAGGTGCTGCGTAGAAGCTTAGAGAAAGTAGAATATTTCCAAAGTCCAATTTGGAAGCAACTACCCAGATTCTATGTTTTTCTAAATCCGGTCAAAACCATCTGAAGCAGTGGACCTTTAAAACTCCAAGGCAGAAGTATTCAGAAGCTTTTTTGTAATCTATGCTAACTCATACTCATTAGTATTTCTGGGGAATACAAATTTTCATGGAACACGTATTAATATGTCTTGTTCTAAAAACCAAGCTAAAAACTAAATGCAGTGAAATTAAAATCATTAAATAATGATTGATTTAAATTTAGCATAGAAACTCATTAGATTTAAGATATTTTAGATAAAATTGGTAAGTGAGATAGTTACATATTTGTATATCTTCTCTCAGAATATAAATCCCAGGGTATACTAATGGCATTTTAAGGTAGTACATTTAAAATAAATTTAAAAATAGTAACAGATTTGAAATTTACTATGTAGAATGGATTTCCACAAGGCAAAATAGTCCAGAATTAATAAGGATTCACAGTAGCATACATACTAAGAATACAAAACACTTTCTAAATGAGATTTAGAAAGTTAAGAGAATCAAGTTTTGCACTTTTCTATAATCTTTTATTCTGAATCTGCAGCAGATCAGTTGAGTGCTACTGAAAGTAGAAGAGTAATCATAGCTCCTACCCTGACCACCTCTTCTGAATTGGTAAGTAGGTTCCTATGTTCTGTGTTCTTCCTCCAAAACCTCTTTAGGACTGAAAATCTTTGTATCAAAGTATTTGAACATCTGTCACGATTACAAAGCTCTTGAGAATTTTAGGAGCTTCCTTTGAAAATGTATTGATCTGGTAGTGCTTTCCATCTTGAGTGGTTCCTTCAGTGGGATGAGGATAGAAGTTTTGCCTGTACTTGCTTCTTCACTGAAGCTCTGCACAGGCTGTGTTAGCTTCTTTTGCCACTGACTAAGCCCAGCTTAGTCTTTTTTTCAGAGATACCTGATTCTCTGAAGACCTAGTCTAGCTGCTTTTGTGAGAGTTTTCATCTTCATGTTTTACAGTCATAGAAAATGGTTTTACTAACCTATCCATAACAAATCCAGTCTCTAGTGTGGGTGCCATTCAGAAGCCATGGGAAGATGCAGCCCTGTAGGAGAATAGTAAAGTTATCTATAGGATTACATGGGTAGGAAACCTGTAGGGTTGTTTTGTTGGTTAGGGTTTTGGTGGGGTTTTTTTTTGGTTTTTTTTTTTTTTTTTTTTTGTTTGATTGTTTGTTTGTTTTTAATGCTAGTCTATCATTGTATTTAAAAGAAATTGTTGTTTTTTTTTTTTAATTATGGGTAAGAGTAATCAGCTTACCAGAGCCACCCTGGCATTTTAAAAGAGCTCAGGTGTTAAAACAGTGAACTAAGAACTGTGTGTAACATGCCACTTGCAGCGGTTACCCTATCTGTGGAGGCTAAGGAGGAAAATATGACCACACTTTAGAAGTTCTTGAGTAGTCTGGCAACTTACAGACTCTGTCTTCATTACCAGCACTACCAGTCAAATCTTTATAAATCATAATAATGAACAGAACTAATACCCAACACCAAAACCCTTTTGTCAAGGGAAGCCATTCCTGCCCATGTTTTAGCTTCTTAGAAAGAGTCAATAGCAGCTAAATGGTGGTGGTCTAATGAGTCAAGCATACTTGTAGTTAAAAATAAATGTTCACAAAGTCCTTCACAATGGCTTGTGAAAAGGCAAAACTTCTGCAAAATAGATCCTTTCAAGGATAATGGTCAAAATATGAGTAAGTTTTCATGGTGTTGAGAGATTTCCATTGGAGTCTCACAAGAGTTTGTGCTGGAAAACTGTCCAGCTAGTCATAAGGAGACCCAAAAAAGCAGAGGAACAAGGATATGAAGAAATTTTCCAATAATCAAAAATCTCTCAGGATGGCCAGAACTAGGGCTAGCTGCCAGAGGACTTTGTGATCCTTAGAAGTGGGTAAAAAGATTACTCATGAGTCTTAATATCTGTAATGTGCGACGGTGGGGGGAAACCTCAATTATGTTTGCAAAGCAATCAATTGTGAGCATACTTTGAAGGAAAGACATCTTGGACACCTTGGGCAGGCCTCTGAAAACATCAGCTCACATATTAGTAGCCAAAGCCAAGAAAAGAATGAGGAAAGCAGAGGAGAATAAAATAAACAGAGTCATTACACCACTAAATAAATCCAGGATATGCTCACATCTTGAACATTACTTGCAGTCACAGTTACTGCATTTCAGAAAGTAGATATTAGGATATAAAGTACAAAAGTAAGGGGTATGAAGCATGGTATGGAACACAGGGAGTTAATAGGCTAGGAGAGATCCCTCTGGTGTGGAAAATGACCAGAGGTGAGTTGAGAGGAAAAAGCATAATAATATCATGGAGAAGGGGCGTAAGGAATCGTTATGCACTTTGTAACACAGGAACTCTGAAAGCAAAACAAAGGAAGCACTCTTTCACACAATGCATAGTTAAGTTGTTGGATTCATCGCCACAAGATTCTGAGGCCAAAAGTATGATGGTTTTCAAAATGAAATTTAAGATTTATATTGCCAGTAAACATAATGACCCAAATACGCCTTCTGTTTCAGAAGGTCCCTTACTAGATTGCCAAAATCCTTTCTAGAGAAAGGATCACTCTGTTTGTCTTTTTTATGCTATAAGGAACTGCTGTTGGCTGTTGCCAGCATTACTTTTGGCACCAGCGTAGCCACTCTGCTCATGAATTCTCTTGTTGTTAATTGAAGTTGAATACCTTTTGAGTTTTGAATCTTTTAATCAAGGATTTGAAAACTGGAGTTCACAGAGGCCAGGGTTTTGTATACTTAATGGTAAAATTTGAAGGAGTCTGCTTATCAGAAAAGGTACGAAAAGACATCTCTGAAAAATCTAGTCCCTCAAGCTATTGCAAAGTAAAGACACGAACCCCTCTTTTAAAATGTTTATTTTTATTTATTTGTTAAAGCATATTTTCAGTATCTGTATATAGACCTGGAAATTTTTCCATTCAATGTTAATAGTTAAGGCTTGTTGTAGCCATGTCAGAAAAATAGTATTGTTTCACTATGTATTTATGGATGTCTTCAAATGATAAAGCTACTGAATTCTGCTAGGATTTTTTGTGTCCCACAATTTCAAACAATTTTCAGGCTGAGCTGGGTTTGTGCAACAATCCCCATTTGAGCTGGGGATCTGCAGAGAACAGGAACTCTCATGAGACTGCTGGTATTTCCTGTTTCTCATCAGAGCAGAAGTACAGTAGCAGAGGAAGAGCTCTTCTCCTAGCACTATATTTGAGCTTCTGCCTGAATCTAGGAAGTGCCATAGTGGATAAAACAGAAAGAAAACAAACAAGCAAGCTTAGTGTAACCTTTTCAAACCCCAGAAAACATTCCTATTTGGCTTTTGTTTGGACAGCAGTGGTTCAGCCCTCCTACTCTTTTGTTCAGAATTAAAAACTAATGTTGCTGAAGTTTACATTTCTGAAGTTAACTATGTGCTTTTTGTACATATGTTGTCTATAAAGCTCTGACAGAAGTATTTTATGTTGTAAAGAGAGAGGTATTGTACAGTGGCACTGAACAAACTAAACATAGTGTAAAACTATCTTGTATGACTAAAAATATTTATCTAAAGATATCACCTAATAAGTTATGCATTAAATTAAAATAGGGTGTAATTGAATTTCATGATAGCTGTCTAGCCATGTTTTTATAAGATGTGCAGTTATGGCTATACATTGATATATGTGCAGGTTTTAAACCCAGAAGGTCAAACATCAATTTCAGGCAGTTTGAGAGTAGGCAAGTTTGAACAAGCACAGAAGGTTTCTGTTGACATAAAGGATTATAGTATCACAGAATGACTAAATTACATTTGAGTTCTTCCAGAACATACACATTTTGTAGTACAATGATTTTTAAAATTCTCATTAAAATAATTGTAAAATTCTGGGGCTTTTTATAGTTGTTTCTTTTAATGGTATGTTTCTGTGTATAGATTACATATTTATAATAAAATGCAATAAAAGATAACTTTTTTTCGAAAAAATAATGCTGAGGCGTAGGTTTGGTTTGTCTCTTTATATTTCAAATGTATTCCAGCTGCATCAGGCTTCAGTTGTTATTTTCACCTTGCTGACCACGTGATTTTGCTGTGGTGAATATGTGCGTAAGTGAGGTTTGTCTTGTGGGTTTCCTGCAGATACTGGGGAGCTACAGATTGTGCAAAGGTAGCAAGACAGTTTATTATTCCGGATGTAAAGAGATGTAGAAGGTTTCTGAATTTTTTTTAAAAAATATCCTTCTTTTGGTATATTAGAGGAAAACCTACTGTGAGAGCCCAAAATACAGCACCTAATTATCCTATCTGTGGTGTAAGTTGCTATGCTTTAAAGCCATTTCCTGTGAATAAATCAGTAACAGAAGCAAATTTCTACTGCAACTGCTAAGCTGAGACATTTTAGAAACTCCTCTCAAGATCTTTTCTTTAAAAAACCATAAATAATATATACAGTATCAGATTCTTAATTTTCTTTTTCGCTGGTTTTATGAGATTAGAAAAAAGATTTCCTCTTACAGTTAATGCTGGAAAGACTTTTACATTTGGGTGAAACATATTGTTCTTAATCAAAATTCAGATAGCAAAAGTTTGCTATACTGTGCAGTTGCTTTTGTTCGCGTCAATGATAAAACTTCTTTGGCTTGAAGAATGTAATTCAGTTCAGTAATTACAGGAAATGACTAGTGAATCTAGAGAAGATGAAGGTTCTTTACCGTCTGGAGGTGGGCCCTCTCATGCTTTAAGCGGCTTCTCACTTGAATTCAGAGTCTGCACTAGCCAAAGTTGGATCCATCTGTTACTTTATCATTTTTCAGTCCATTTCTCTTGGTGAATTCAGAACACTGAAATGGTGTCATGTCCCCCTCTGCGGTGTTTCTGCAAATGGAGTGCACCAAAACCAAAATTCAAAACCTGCATCAGTTAAGGATTGTGATTGCATAAAATCAAGAGGCAGGTGCCTGAACCTAGCAACGTGGTCAGAATGCTAGAAAGCTAGAAACTGCTGAGAGTGAATGACAATTTTTTGAATGTCTCCCCTTTCTGGAGCCCAGGCATAATCTGCTCTGGGCTTTCAGAAGGATCTCCTGCTCCTCTGCAGGTCCCCTCTTTAAGCAGAATGCAACTTTGCTACCAGATTTGTAGAGACCCCAGTGCTCCAGGAGAGTTTCATGAATGCTTTGAGAATACCAGCCAGACTGGTTGCCTCACATATTTTTGCAGAAATAGAGGTCTTCTGGATCCTGAAATTGATCTGGGCATCAAATTATCCAGTTCATTGTAACTCAGAAAATTCTCATCATCCTTAGAAGAATGCAGAGGATTCTAAGGGAAAGTATGAGGAGCGGAGAGTGCCTGGGTTTGAGAATCAGATTAAAACAGATAATCACCATCTAAAACCTAGGTCCATGCTAGGGACCTAAATTGTCTGTTGCTTCTGAGCCACAAAGCCATTTTTACGTGCTGCTTTGCTTTCTTTCTTCTTCGGTCGGTTCTGCTATATATCTGTTTCTTCCATTTATGATGGATTACTGCAAGGACTTAAAAAATCCTCAGATCTGCACATATGTACACACATGCTAAGTCATTGTATGCTCCTGCAGAACTTCTTTACACTGGATTGCATGGATTTTACTTCATCAGTTCAAATTTATTAGATAGAATACATGTGCTGTAGCTTAAACTGCTTTATCAACGTATCACGAGTGTACTGCTGGACAGTATTTTCACTCCTAGTGATTTTAAGATGGCTTCATTTGTTGCAATACTACAGGAATGTGAGGCTTTTAGAGGGGGAATTCCCAGCAGGTCGGAGCCATATGAAATCATAACCAGATATTTAACCAAACTAATGTTTAAAACTGTAAGTTTTGTCACATGACTCCAGGTGCTCAAAACCAGATAATGTGTTGCTGCTTACCTGGCAATCCTTTGTAGCCTTTTAGCTCTAAACTCAGCAGTGCTGCCTTTGGTGTCTTCTTTACAGGGCACAATAGAACCTCTTTTAGCAAAGTGTCTCAATGGTGGCGCAGAAGGAAGATGCAACAGGTAGGCCATATGCAAGGACAATCTGTATTAATCACCGTGTGATTCACTGTTTATTTTTACTAAACTCTTAGATTGCCATTCCTTTATTCAAAGTTTGTTAATAAAAATGGTACTTGCAAATATCAGCCTTTGCAGAAAATTCTCTTTGCCCTCAGTTAAGCTTGTTTCTTATTGTTCTTAATTACTCTCAAGACATCACTACATGAAATTTTCAGCAGGAATAAAGATTTCTTTTATGAATTACAAAAATTTTTATCACCCCCCCCCAACAACTAAAATTCCCCCCCCAGTATTTTTAAACCAGTTCTAAGGGTTATGCAGACATGAGCCTTGGAAGAGACTTTTAGCCAGTGCAGAGTATGGCAGAAGGTTAGGTTGTTTGTTTTGCCATGTCAGCAGAACACCGCTTACTCAGTAGAGTCCAAAAAAGGGTCTGCTTTGTAAATGGAAGTACAGCTCCCTGTGCTCTGTGTTCCCACCAGTCCCATGGTGAGCATTTGTAAATCAGTCATTTCCTGAAGTGGGAGAGAAATTAGATTCTTTTGTGAAAAAGTATGTCATAACCTATGGGAAAATTAAAACTTCCTAATTTGTTTTTTTTCTCTCTGATCATGTTTTCTGTTCTTGGCTAGAACTATGACTGCAAATAGGTGGAAAAAACCAAACAGAACAAAAGATTGCAGGAGTAAAATACTGGATTGTTGAAGGCAGAAGGAAGGAGAGCTGAGCTGAGCTGAGATATGAGATGAGATAATGCTCTGAATGTGGGTAGTGGTGTTTGCTCATTGATGTGTTTATGTAGAGAGGGGATAAGGGAAAAAGACCAAAGCAGAGAGGGAAACAAGAATACCAAGAAGGTAAAAAGCACAAGGTAAGTGATATTTTTAGTATTCTTAGTAGGCTTTTCTTCCAGATTATCAGTTTGCAGCATAAGCAACATCTTGCAAGCTGTACCCACACCCAGCTCATCCACCTCTTGAGACTGGGATTGAATAGAAGGATTTCCTGGAATGAAATGTGGAGAAATGTTGACCAAAACATTAATAAATGAGTGCCATGTAGTTATCAAACATACATCAGTTGTCAAAATCATCATGCACCCTGTAAACTAATTAAAACTGTTAGTGTACATTTTCATTCTTTTTATGGTAAGAGAAGAGACAGTAATACAATGAAAGGAAGATGTGCCAGAGCAAGGTCTAGAGTTCAAGCAAAATACTTGAGTGTAGTCTGTTAGCCTCAGCTTATCTGCAGTAGTCCTAAAGATATTTCTAAATCAACAAGTCTGCCCTCAATGAGATGAAAAAAAACAAGAGAGAGAAAATGGTGGGACATCTAGCATGGAGCAGAGAAATGGGAGATCTGATTTTTCTTCCTCTCTCTCCTGTTCTTTTGGTGGAGAAATAATAATGGAGAAGTAAAAAGGTTTTCCCACATTCCCACTTTCCCTGCTTATGTTCTTGTCACATCTACTTGGCACCTTCTCTACCTTTCATGCTCATCTAAATCACATCTACGCTGCTGTTACAGTGGCCAGCAAGTGTGTGCTGCACTGGTCCTGTTCAGTTGCAGGGATGGGTGCAGCCCCTCAAGCAGCCTTGCTCCAGGCTGACCAGGGGCTCTGTTTGCCTCCCACAACAGGCACCTTGTAGGAGAGACCCTCCAACAACGTGGTCTCCCTGTGAAATCCAGAGACGCAGCGGGGCACAGCATGGCACGGCCCCATCCACAGCTAGAACTGGGAGCCAAGGTCCTCATGAAGGGATGGCATAAACCTGATTTCCCTACTTTGGATGCGATCCCTGAACTAACACCAAGTTTTCTCAGCTGTTCATTTACAAGGCAGGCCTGTAAATGATCATGGACCCAGAGCTTTACTTGTGGAGCAGCGTAGATGTAGCCATATGGCCTAGCAGAACAAGGGTAAGTACACACTATGACTTTCTATCTACTAAATAATAATATGCTTAATAATATTTCCCTCCGTACACACATTTCCAATCTTTTCTTTTCAGGGGATAACGCAATGAATTCTGTTTTCTACATTGTAATATTGCTCTTTAGATACTTACTAAAAAATGTTAAACTTCTAACTTTCCAGGAAAGAGTTACTTCATTATTACAGACTTACTAGCTGTTGCTGCACATCTTGGACTGTTTCCACAAAAATAGGAAAATAACTTTACCAGATGCTGAGGAGTCTTCTGCACAGTGGGAGCAGAAATAGTGGAACGACATGAAGAATGATGCCATCAAAAAGCGTTTCCTTAGGAAAACACTGAGACTCTTCCTTAGGGTTCAAAATGTAAATGCATACTTTTCCACTTCAGTGCTATGAAAGAAATGCTCTGTTTGAACAAGGTGATGGTAACATTTAAAGGTACAGATACCAAGAAGTTAAATATGAACTAAATTATTTTTGCTAGTGCTGACAATGAATGGAAGGTTACACCTTCCTTTTCTGCTTTTTTCCCTTTACATCCTCAATTTTTCAGAGCAAAATTATCTTCCTGTAACTTCTTTCTGGTCAAATGGCAACAACAGCACCACTATTGGTACTGAAAAATTTTCAAAATATATACAAAGGAATATGGCATTCAAAGGATTAAATCTTCAGTTGTCAATCAGTGGTATTTTATAACCCCATTTAAATAAATGGATAATAATAGTTATGGAATATGACAAAATTCGGCACACTTTGTGCAATTACTAGTTTATTCTGGCTATGTAATTTCTGATAATAGATTTAAATTAAAAGCGGTACATTGGGCCTTTGAAATATTGTCTCTGCAAAGGAGATTTTTGTTTTTAATCTCCTCCTACCATCATTTTAAAGCAGCTTTTGTTCACACATTTCCTTGCTCTCATACCAAAACTCAGTCTGGATTTTAATGCTTATGTAAAAAAAAAATCTTTCATGTCAGTCTGTACGATGATGTTTAAATTATCAAAAACTGATCCACAGAATACCACAGAATTTTGTGACAGTCTGAATGGAACCATCTAAGTGAATTTCAAAACTGTATTTTGTAAGATTGAAGGACTGCTAACAGAAGTAGTAATAATGAGCAAAGCACTGTAGATTTCCTACAGTGGGATAACTGGGAAAAAAGAGAACAGAAAGACAGTCATGCTGGATTTACATTGCATGGATTCATGACTTCTCTAGGTTACCTGAGGTGGTATCTGAACATCCCTTCCGAAGTTGCCAGTCTCTAGGCAGAGTGACATTGCTATTCTGAGACTGTCCTAAGCACATGTGCGAGTGGTATGCCAGTATGTCGAGCCTGGCTTCTTGAGATAATTGGAGTCAGCTTGGAAAAAAAACTGTCAGTGGAAAAGGAAGTTATTCTAAAACACATATTAAGTGCCACTACTATTTAATACACACATAATTAGAAATACTATAAATAGACACATTAGTCTTCTGGTTGCTTCAGCTGTAGCAGAAACATTTACAGTGAATGATTGTGTAAAAGTCTCTTCTTGCCCAGCCATATGATGAAGGAGAAGCTTGGACATGACCTATTCATTAGCATGCTGACATTTGTATCACGAGGTTAGAGTAATGTGAGATAGATGATAACTTACGTAATGAACTCCTGAAAACCTTTTTAGAAAGGTTGGCTTATTTATTATGGAGAATCTGAGGCTGGGCCCACTGGGGAATTTGAGCAGGGATCCTGAATATGTTCCCCAATCCTCTTGCAGAAAAGAGCTTCAGGAAGAGTGTTGGAAGATGAGAGCAGGATATCTTTGGAAGATTAATTACTGAATGTGAAAAAAGAGTCTTGAAGAGTATCAGTTCTTCCCTCCTCTGAAAAGTGTTTCCCATGACCACCAAGATTAATCATAAGCTATAGTTCCTCTGTGCTCTGTCAACTGAAGTCTTGGAGCTTTAATTGTAGGCTGCATTATTAGAAAATAGATTACTTTGATTCTTTGACAGATTCCTAGTGAAAACAGAATAAAAAGTATAATCAACAAAATTTTGGAGATAGCATGAAACAGAACCCCGTTCTGTGTCATTGTAAAAGTTTTATGGGATTTTTCTTTTCCTACCTTGTATCAACCCATTTTCCTTTCAATTTTTTAATCCATGGTTTATACTATGCATAACAGAATGTATTTCTAATTACTTTAGCTGTCTCCGTGTAGTCATATACAGTCATAAATACATTAACATCTACAAACCTGTTTGTTAAAGAATATTTATTAAATCAAGTTGTTAACAATGTAGCCATTAAAATACACTACATTGTTTCCTTTTTTCTAATGATCAGTAGTTAAATATAGCACAGCAACAACATCAAACATCTGAATAATACACTTAGATCTAAATTAGTAAATTATATTATACAAAAACATGGAAACATCTGTCTCTCATTGTATAAACCATACTTGCTTTGAAAAAAAAGAGATATCAAATCTTAAAGTAGTAGCTTGGGATACAGTGTATTATATTTTTCACAGTATGGATCAGTTAATAAAAACAATACGCATATTTTTTTGAGTCAGAATCTATTTTGCTTTCAATTAAATCTGATTTTTAAAGTAAATTTAAATCTGAAAATACTGTCCTGTATTTATACTTAGGGCTTATTTACCTTTGAATTACAGGATTTCCTGTATTCTTGAAAAACAATTTTGGTTTTCAGCAACAAGTCCAAACTTTTCCCACACCTATAGGTCTCAGGTTAAATAATGTCACACCTGAAAAATGGTACAAAATGATTCAAGGGATGTATTAGTTGGGAAAGAAGGTCAAGAAAATTAACAAAGAACATGTACCAGGTCCGTTTTCCCCCCTTCTCATTCCCTAAGTGATTAAAAAGTTGGATCTTGAACTCTTTCTACATGTTTTTAAATTCTTTAAAATCCTACTGTTCTTGTCCTTGAAAATCATCTTTTTCTTGAGCTTTTCTGAAAATTTCACAAACTTCTGAGTCAAATTGATGTCTTAAGGCAAGATTAAACTCAACTTTACAATAGGATTTATCTTATTCTCTTTATTATAGGAGTTAAACTTTAATTAACAGGGAGTAGAAATGGGTGTAGAGCAAAATAATGTCTCTGCAATAAGTCACACAAATTCTAGGACAAGGGCTAGTCCTTGATCTTACAGCTCCAAAACATGGGTTTCTAACCACCCAGGTCAATGTCACATCTTGGTAAAATGCTGGTTTCAAAAGGACTCTCATGTATTCGGAAGGCTGAAGACAATCATGTGAAAAAATCCACCAGCTGTGTGCCTCTAAACTTATTTCAGAAAAGAAAACCACTTTAAATTAACAGAATCAGAATTTGAACTTCGAGGTGGAGGTGTCCTGAGGAGAAAAGATCTGTTTAATTGTTACATATTTGCTTTACACATAATGAGCAAGTAATTGTTCAAGAAATGAAGCTTTGTGGAAAGTTTGAAAGGTTAATAACTGAGTTTCAGCATTTCAAAAGAAGTCAGGGAAAGAGAAAAGAACTGAATCTTAATCTGTGAAACAATAAACCTTTGTGTTACCCAGGAAGTCTCAGTGCCTTCTTGCTAATAGCTTTAACATCTATACCCATGCTAATGTAAAAGCAAGCTGAACAAAGTCTCTTTTCTCAAAGTACTTGAACTTATACATTGTAAAATAACTTTTTATGTGGAAAGAATTAAGAAGCACAGGGGGTTTTAGATGTGGGGTTTCTCCTAAACACTCATCAGAGTAACATTTAAGCAGCAAACCATGAGTAGTCTCTTTGGAAATGTGTAAATAAGTTTGGCATTGCTTTTTTAGCTTGTAATTTTCTTTAAATAGTTTTACAAATAAACGTTTTGATTGTATTTAGTAAGCTCAGCTTTTTGTAATTAATAGTCTTTGTTAGGAATAATACCATGTCTGCGCTTAGCATGTTAATTTGTTAATACAGACCGAGTTTTAACCCAGAATTTCATTTTTAGGATCTCTAACAAAAGAGATCACATCTGTGATACATCATCCTATATAGACAACTGGGCTTTGTACATCAGGAGTGAAAAAGAAAGTGCCTTTTTATTTAAATATTTTCATTAGCTGGAGTTCATAGTAGCATTTCAACACTGTGAGAGCATGAAGGAAGGAAGATCCTATATGTACTAGCTATAGGAGCTCTATCTCACTCTTCCCTATATTATATCAATGTCCATAATTATGATAAAAGTCAGTGTCCCATGAGCACCAGGTCAGTTGGTACTCAGAGACTTTATTATCTACATCCACAATGTGGTTTGCACCTAAGTCATCTTGGACTTTCTCTGCTTTTCAAGTAACCCAGCTGCATGTAGCAGTCAATAATTTAATTCATAGATTTAATTGTTGTTTTTTTTAAGTCTCTTCATAGGGAAGAAGTTGCCATCCATTGTTTTAGGCATAGGCTTTTCCCCATCTTGCCATGATCTTCCCTTTTATTGGAACAGGATTTATATTTAATCTAAAGATGAAATTTTATTGATGTGTGATGTATGATGTGTGATGGTCGGCTTGCAGAAAATGTATTCTGTTTTATTAATGGCAGCTGCATACAAGGACAGCATATGACTTCATCCCCTCCACAGTATAAAACAATTTACCAAAACTTAAGGATAGGTTCACTTAACAATTTTGCTTTCAGTTTGAAGGCAAAATTTTCTTGCCCCTGTTACCATTAACTTCTAGCATTTTTTATACATCTGTATTTCAAATACTTCTGCCAAAAAAGTTTAAACAGCACAGCTTCTCTAAACTTCAGAGAACATCTTTTCCCCTAGTAGAAGTTAGTAATTATGATAAATGGATGTACTTACATGTACTCCCATTTAACAGAAGGGCTTTCTAAATTCACTGTCTTCACATGAGCAATTTACTTATCACTGTCATCTTCAGGTTTATCTAACTGAGGTTTAATCTATTCAATTGTAGGAATAGCTGCAAAACTTATTTCTGAATTTGTAGTGTGGGATTCAGAGATTCTTTTGCTAATAAAGAGCATTTTGCCTTGCAAATTAAGGGCAAATAATCTTGGGGACATAGGCCTCAAATAGATCATTCTAAAGATGAATGTGACTTCGACTTTTGTTAGCAGTTGAATTTCATCCACACTGAATATTAAGACTAGAAGTAAAACAATTTAATTCTGAGGGCTTGTCAGATTTAGGAGTGTACCTCTGCAGCACAGTGGAGCATAGCACAGAGATACCTCTACTTTCTTATGAATGCCCAGATTCTGGAACACAGTTTACCACTACCAGATTGCTTCAGGACCTTAGCTCTGCCTGACTCTAGGTTATGTGGATGATTTAGATCAGGTTTACACTGGCACTGAAAGGGCTCTATCACATGGTAGAGATACACTTTTAATCCTTTTGCAATTGCTGTGTCACTGACCAAACCTTATGTAACATACAGATTCTACTGCCTTGTCCCTTTTGACCTGGAAGGCATCTGACATGTCTCTGGAGGTTGCCTGGGACGTTGACCAAAACTCCTTTGCACTGAACAATTGTACTTAAGCACTGAACTGCACTGTGGTTACTGGCTGATAGAATGATAGCAAACACTACTTTAAATAATAGTTTAAATTGAAAAAATTGTGGTAAGAGAGCCTGGTCTTGCATGACAAAATTTGAGCACTAACAGTGATTATCAGTCCTCATAATTAGATACCTGATGCACTATAGCAATAGTTTTTAGCTTACAAAATATTTCCTTTTAAAATACAGATTCCATTTATATTCCATGTGGTTGTTATTTCTACAGTTCATGCTAGTGATATTTTTTATACTTTTGCTAGGGAAACATGCATCATCCAAAGGAAACCCTGAAGGTTAGCAAAATAATTAATCTGGTAGTATCAGTAATGCTTCCTTTGTTTTATATCACAGTGTATTGACCACCAAATGCTCTCCCTGCTGGAGGAAAAATTGCTGAGTATTGTGTGATATCATCCCTGTGAGGCAGCAGAAAAAAAGGCAGGGTTAATAGAAACATGCACGTGGCCAGTGGATCCTTACAAGCCTTAACAGGTGCTGGGCTGTTACCAGTGGAATAATCCGGCCAGCAGCTGATGTCCTCCTATTTTAAGGTCACTCAGTGCTATGGGCTTTTCAGCCAAGTCCTCTTAGTATGGTGTTTCTCAGGGAAGTTGATTGAAGAGTTTTATAGGCTAACAAGGGCCTGAAGGGGATTATCATTTACAGGTGACTAAGGCCAATATGGTTGATCAGACCACATCTCAGTGTCTCAATTAGTGAGAAATTTTTTCAACAACTGTTTGCATTTTTGTTCTGTGAATGCTTTCTTTCTTATATTCTGGAAAGAAAAAAATATATATTTGTATGAGACATAATTATGCTGATGTGAAAATTTCTCCTTTGGAATTTGCTTTTCCTTGTATGCTAGCATCTGCTTTTTTTTCTTAGAACTGGAAAGGAAATATAGAAGCCTAAAACACAGTTTCCTTACCCATTGCCTCTCTGTGTCAGCTTGCTCTTCTGATCTGCAGATAAGGTGAAGTTGTGGAAATACTTCAATCTAGAATAATTACAGTGATTTTTAATATTGCATATGATTGCAGAAGAAATAAAAATATCAGTAGGTTCTTAGCGTACAATAATTGATTTTCACAGTCATCCAGAGGTATAAGTACTGTTTTGATGTATGTTTTATTTCTGTATCTGTTTTCCCTACAAACCAACAGCTACTAGATCAGCCTGGATAATTTTTTAGGGTGCTTTTTTGTGATATTTATTTGATAGTTCAGTTTGTAGCCAAAAAAGAGACACCCAACATCGTTCATTGAAACAAAGTGACTAAGATATTTTCCTCTTTGGCCTACGAATTGATAATTCTTTTAACTTAAATAATTTATCCTTAGGGCATATTGTGTTCAGAACAGTTTTTTCTTGTATATCTCTTGGATATACTTTGCCACACAGTCTACAAAACTCTGTAGGAATTGATAATAACTGCACTATATCAGAGTCTCTGTAGGGGCCCTGGCAGTATTGTATTAAATAGCTGCCACTATTGAGACAGGAGGCCAAGATCACATCATCCTTTCTTCCTTTCTCGCATGGGCAACTGACACAGGGGTACCAATTCTATGTCACACCTCTGAAAATTAACACCAGCATAAAATGCACTTTTGAAGAGGATACTCACTGCTAGTTATGCAAAAACTACTACAGTTGCTGCTGTATTTGAGCTTTCTTCTGGGATAATGCAGGAAACTTTTTATTACTTTTTGGAATTGATGATCTTGGAGGTCTTTTCCAACCTTAGTGATTATAATACTGTCTTTGTAAGGTGCCAAATTTCTAGCTTTATACTGAGGAATAAATTATTAGAGCAAGCAAAATAAGAATAAAAATATGTAATTGTGGGGTTTGTTTTTAAAAAGCTACACATTTTTTGTAATGTGACTTTTTTTAGGCTCTCTGTTGTGATACTTGATGGCAATAGGAGATGTATAGCACTAGGTTTTTGTGTCATGTTCTTTTCAGCATCTCCCTTAGCCTTTCTCACTTTTCTAACTAACTCATTAATCTTACTGGACATTTCAAACTGAAGCAGTTCAGTATGAGAGGGTGCAGTGAAAACTGTCCATCCAGTCTACTGCAAATTACTAGGACTGCTGAATGTCTTTAATATACTGATGCAATAATTTTTGTTAAAACCTTTTATAAAGTTGTATGTAATTAGTGAATTACTAGTTTGAGATGACTTTGTGGCTCTAGTATCAGTCATTCCTGCAAGTTCTATTTCATAAGCACTGACTTCAAAAAGGCTGCATCTGTCATTTAAGCAAGAGTCTGAAGGAAAAAAAAAACAACAGTTGTTTATCTTCTTTAGCTTGCTGTCTTGCATAATCTTGATTTTGTGAGATGTGTTTATCTATATTATATCCATATCTTAGTTGTAAGGACCATAAAGCTCTAATGAAAGAGAGGTGAAACCATGTTTTTATCACTGTCATGGGAAAACATGCTTAATCCATGTTTTATCCACCTTTAGAGGCCAATCCCCTCTTTTTCAAATTGCAGAAAGCTTTCTGACTCTTTAAATTTTTAACTCATCCTTCTAAAGCAGCTGTTTCAATCAAAACACAGTTCTCAAACTTGTGTTTGTGTTTTGAGGGGCTCATAGGGAATACTTGACCTTGAAGGGTGTGTGAAGGAGTGAAGGGCCAGGATTTCTAAATAACTTCTCTATATCAGAGTCTTCAAAATGGAAAATTTCCATGTCTTGGGAGGCCCCTAGCCTTTCATGATTCTGTACAGTTTGCAACCCCATCAATGTGATAGTTCTTTAAGCTATAAGTCTCCCTGTATTTAGTCTTCCATTAAGCCTACTTCCTTGCATCCTTGCTGCTGATATACCCTTTCCCCCTTTTTTCTTAGGGTATTTTTTACAGCATCTCATGATTGTTTCCCTGGAGCATTTATTATCTAGAAGCCAAAGCAGGTAAATTAATTTGAAGAACAATACTGCTTGATGCTACTCCTCTCTATAGAGAGAGTCCCACACAGAATATTGCCTGTTTCCAAATCAATTTCAGACCTATTTCTGGGCATTTCTCTTTGAGAGAATAAACAAATCTGCTTCTTTCAGCTCTATCACCATCTGAAGGGAAATCCTGTGTGTGCCAGCATAGTGAAGTAGTGTGTTGTAACACATTAGTGAGTGCCAGGAAGAGCTAGAGGTAGCACAAGAAACATGAAAGACTAACCTGCCCCTCTGGAGCAGAAACTCTGATGTTCTTTCCAAGGCCAGCTGGACTCCATCTGATCATTTACAGGAGATGCATCCCATAACTGCATGGCCCTCTGAGACTCAGGGAATGGCTGGAGATTTTGGAGGGTTTTAGCAGTGGGCTCAGTTTCACTGAATCATGATTGATCTGATCAGGCATCACAGTTTTGGCCAACACCACATATCCACTCCCAACATGCTGCTGATTGCCAGTCATAGCTCAGTGGCTTAGTAGTTCAGTATTGCCAAGCCCATCTGAATGGCCCTCTCTCCTTCCCTTTGTTTCATGATTACCATTATTCAATATCCAAGACATGTACATCACATTCCAGGGTCATGTCACACCATGCATCCCCACCTGGGTAGCTACAATACAATTGTGACAGGCACCATTACATCAGATATCATTGTAGGATACTGTAAGGGCCCAAATTAGTCAATGCCATCAAAACATGTGGAAAAAGGCAAGCTCCTCTTTTTGGGAACTAGCTCAAATTCAGTACTTATCACTAGAAGTTAAAAAGCCTAATGACAGGTGTTTGGTTTATGCTCAGGAAATGTTTGGTTGTGTCTGACTTGACACAACCAATGTCTGGGCTTGCCTGCCAAAATAGGCTTTGACCTTTGCCTGTCTTCTTTTCTCTGAGTTATTACCACTGATGGTAGAATAAGGTACTTATTCTTATACTTATTATTATACTTATCTACTTATTATTATACTTATCTACTCATTATTCTAAGGCAGAATGTATACACAACAGTCATTTTCAGAACCATTTGAAAATACTTTGACTAGCTGATGTTCCATAATGAACACTATTTAGTTATGATTGCATCTCTTTACCCGAATGGATCAATTCTGACTCCATTTTGATTAAGAAGAGTTGAGTCAAAGTCATGAAATTACCTCGCACCTGAATAACCAATTTATTTGTGTTCAATAGTGGCTTGTTCTGTGGCAAGATAGCAAATAGAAAATAGTCTGTCTTGTCTCAGATTCTGTCAGGTGAAATTAGACATAGTTTGTGCTTATTGAAATGTTTAATTGTTTTTCCTATAATGTGGACTGTAGCAGTATTTTGTACTTTGGCTAGTGTCCACAAGTGCGGACAGTGCTCTGAAGTGAAATTGTAATTGAATAGTAGATTGGTTGAAAAGTCCATCCCTAGTTTGCTGACAGATTTGAAAAAAATATTGTAGGAAATTTTCGCTCTCCCTGTAGCTGTATGTATCTCTGCATATATATAACAGTCGTTCATCTACTGGGACATCTCAGTTATAATTTGAGGGCATTTTATCACTCCTTGTGTTCTGACTACAGGCTTCTACAATCAGACATAATCTTGTTTGCAATGCTCTGGGTGTTCGGAGTTTTGCTTCTGGCTTCTTTATCTCATCTTTGTAATTCCAGCATTGTTCTGAGACCTGTGCAATGCCTTTACTATTTTCTGACTACCTCAACAGGGACTATGCAGATGTCAATTTTTTTCAGTATATAATTGCTTTGCAGTTCTTCTCACTTCTTTTTTAATTTGGGTTTCTACATAACTTAGCTGATGCTTCAAAATGAGTTGAGAATCCTGTTAGTCTGCCATATTTTCATGCTTAAAGACTGGCTTTGCCTAAAATGCATCTGAGCATACTAGTGATTTGCTTAAACTGTATTTGTGTAGTTTCGGTATTAAGATCAGAGTGCCTCAGAGTTTGTGAGTAATCTCAGTGGTCATGAATCACTAATGATCTCTTTCTCCTTGAGCATAATGCTTAAACATTTAACATATGCAAACACCATTGCATATTAGTTTTTTATATCTGAAAGGCTCTGGGAGCTTAAAAATTCTGGTAGTATCTTCATTAATTAGTACCTGTAGATCTGTACATTGAAATACATTTGTCTTTTGCTTGCTGCTTTCTCTGAGGGGGTTGCAAGTTTCAAAACACAGATTACTTTGTTTTTGAAAGTTAAGATTCATTTCCTTGCCTCTTAATGGTGTGTTCATATACCAGAAGTTGAAAGGTATATGTGAAAATGCCTTTAGAATGTGTCTGTCAGAAATAAGTAGCCACACTATTTGACTGTAACATCGCTAAATTAGCAGTCACAGATAATAACAGCAATAGTGCTCTTGTTCCACTGCAGATTTCTAGAACCCTCTTCTGTCTTCTGAAATGAGATGAGGAATGATTTTCTCATCCACTTCTATTCTCCATTATTTTGGAAAATATTATGTTCAACATATCTGTAATATTTGTCACTTGTAGGCATGTAATAGGCATATCTCTTTAGTGCTTTTCCTCACACTATTTGGGCTTTGCCTTGTTTTTTTCCAGGATGACAAGTAATCTAAAGTGTTGCTCTAGACAGGAAGCTTTATTTTCATGTGCTTATCTACTAAAATTATATTAATTTACTCCTATTGCATTCATTGCATTCACTAACTGCCAATCCTATTACATACGTGTTCCAAAATTCATTAACTGAGAAAACAGTATTGAAGGCAGAGGATGTTCTGGGTCAGTCGATTTATTCAGTTTGAGATAGAGGATATCTGAAGATTGAGTTCTTCAGAAACGTCATGACAAATTTTAGCTATTTTGCTGCAACTATGTCAGGTTGAATTGTTCTCCTGGATAATTTTTGGTTTGTTTGCATATCTATTACAGTAATAATTTCTCTCAGATTTAATCTTAAATTTCTACATTTCCTTTCTTTTTTTGTGGCGATGTTGCCTATCGTAGTTTTTGCACAATTTTCGTGTTCTTCAGACTTGTGATTAATGTTGCTCCTATGGTCTTCTTAAATTTGATTTGCCATTACTATGCATAGATATGCCATCCTGTTAGAATGTCCTCTTTTGGAGGAGGAGACTTCTGCCACGATACTGTAACTGGGATACAGATCATATGAGGTTTATTATGGCTTCAGGAAATTGAAGGGAAGGTGCTTTTTAAAACCCTACCCAGGTTGATTTTTTTTGCTTTTAAATATTGTCGATGAAACCAGCATAAATATATACATATTTAAGTATCAAATGCTTTATGTAAAACTGATAATCTGCATTTCAATGTCATGTCATACCACAGGAATTCAAAAGCATTATTGATAGAGGTAATTATTGTTTGTTACCAAAATGTAGATAAGTGCTATCGGAGTACTCCAGACATGTAGCTGCTGGGTTACCAAAAAGTTAGTGCAGCTTCTGATTCTAGCTAGCCTTTTAGTTGATAGTTTAAACAAACTTGTATATCCATGATGTACATGGGTACATCACAAATTAATTTTGTTACAGGTGATTGCGATAGAATAACCAAGAAACATTTTGGTATCTAAAATCACAAAATATATATTCAGTAGCAATTTTTGTATTTCATTATTGGCCATAGTGTATTGCAAGGGAAAAAAAAATGCTTCCATGAATAAAAAACCACACCTCTAGATACTGAGAATTTCTATATGGCAGCATTAAATACCAGTTATAGGGATTTTGTCTGTTTGGAATGTCAGTGGAGTTCATATGCATATATAGACTTTCTGTAGGAACAAACAATACTTATTTTGGGTCTGAGTTTAGCAAACCTTACCCTGGATAACACCTACGGATATGCTGTCTTGAAGAGGAAAACATTTTAACAGGTGGTTTAGTGGTTTATTTATTTGAGAATAGTTCTGGGGAGAATCAGTCTTCAAAAGCCTTGCATGTTCTCACGGACAAGAAGATGTTAAACTGGTTAGAGAAAACAAGCAAAACCAAAGAACTACAAAATTCTTTCCCAGGCGCAAAAGCCTTTTAACTTTTGCAATGACAGCAAGGGGAGTATTTTTACCTGTTTCCAATGCAAGAATGGAAGGGTTTGCATATATGTGGCTGGACAACTGTATTAACAGCATTGCTATGCAAAAGGCATTTGTTTACTTTGCTGATGTTGAGCTCCATTCTTTTGTATTTGTTTTTTTTTTTTCTTTCCTAGGGTGATGGGGTTGAAGCAACAGGATGAGAGATCTCAAGCATGTTGTTAAATATTTTAGTCTGACAAAACTATATGGCTTCCTTTATCAAGACAGCTGTGTTTTTACATAAATAATCTTAATTTGGCCTGCTTAAGGATTATGCCTTGTACCCAAGTGCACGACCTTGAAAGGTCACCTTGACTTCCTCAAGGAGTTTACTTCAAGGCATTCAGGATGCCAGTCCAGAAAGCCTCACAGACTGAGGTATGTTCTTATTTCCTACTTAAAAGAATGGTACTGGAATGAAAAGGACACCTTCCAAAACAGCAAAAAAAGTTATTCGCCTCTCACAGAATCACTTTGAAACAAAGACTGCTGAATGTGCTGCTTCATTTTGACAGGCATACCTGGTATGGATCACGGGGAGTAGTTAAACTTCCTTAAATTCTTAAATTAGGCTCCCATTAAATAGATTTTTATCTCTGTTAACTGGCTTCCCATTGATGTCAGTATTGTTCACAGGAGAAAGATAGGGATGGGAGAATGAGTAATTCACAGCAGTTATATATGCAACACCACAATTTGCAGCAATTGAAGAAATTGGTATTTTATTTTCATAACCATTTATTATAGATAATTTGGCCAATGCTCAGAAAAACTCATTCTTGGGATGTCAAATATGAGCTCAAAGATACTGCCCTGTTTATTAAAAATTAATGGCATGAATATAATTATTTAATACTTTCATACCAAGCTGTATATTCATCACATGTAACAAAAAGGGGATATTTATGAGAGGAATGGATCTATTGCTATTTGTGGAAATATGTGATTTTCTTTGTGCTTCTGTACCTATAGATGACCCTTCATACCATGAAAATTTTGAAGATGTTCTCTTAGGTCTAAATGCTGAAAAATTAATTAAATACGGTCCTGTGTCCTGTAACTACAGACTTCCATATCCTGTGAGCTGGCTAGGTAAGGTGCTCACAAATGATATGCTTTAGAATTCAAAGCTGATCATGAGATCAGTAGTATTGAGGATTTTATCTGATTTGGAACCTGTTTGAGGCTGAGGCTTTAAGTTCGCAGTGAAGGGTGCCAAAACGTGAAAGTTGGACATGTTTTTAATTTAGTGATCTTATGCAGGATGGAGAGGCTCACAGTAACCATTCAAGCTTTCTCATTTTCAAGTTGAGATTGAATATGTGTGCAGTGAATTAAACAAAGACAAGCCATGCCCCACTTTTGTTATTTCCAGTTGTTTGTCTTGGTTTTTGTATACTGTCCAAAATAGTATTTGGAAACTAAAGCAATAGTTTTGAAACCTTCTAGTCTGTTCTTTTCTTTTCTGTGTGCATACCAACTATAAAAGACTACCCAAGTTTTTACATTCAGATGCATACTTATTATTTGGAACAAATTGCTAGTCCACTTGATGAAATTCTTATTTTCCAGTGTTATTGTTTCATGTTTCCTTAAATATGATGTTTGTGTGGCAAGAAGCAGAAGACAAGATGTTTTGCAACATAACTTGTAAAGTTTTCAGTATCTTATCAGTTTTTTCTGCGCAACAAAGCAGAGAAAAAAATGCCCAGAAAGAGCTTCATGAAGTCATGGTTAATATACCAGGCACAAAATGCTGAAATTAAGATATCCTCAGTAACTAGTATACTATTATGCAATATTTCCAAAATTTTATGCAAAGTCAAATATGCCAGTTTTGACACATGGGGCTGTAGAAAGCTCTTAAGCCCTGACTTGTTTAGTGCACTGTACCTTATGCCACCTGATGTACCTCCTTGGGGAAGGTTTTGTTTGCCTGAATCACGCAGGGCTTTTCTGTGACTGCTGTTCAGAGTTTTACAGTCAGCACTCAGGAACCCCTGGAAGGAAGCTTTGCTGATCTTAGCTGACGAGTATTGTGTAGAATCAGATAAATGATCACAAAACTTATGCAATATAAACCTATACCTAAAAGCAGATGTAATGTAGCATATCCACTATTATATGCTTCATTATTTTTTCTTGTAATTAAATATTCAAAGACACAGAGTAGGGGTTTCTTTCTGTAACACTTGAAGACTGCCTGAAAAGAAACACAGGAGTTGGAATTCAATTACCCTGGTGGATCCCCTCCAACTCAGAATATTCTATGATTTGCAGAGGCCCAGAGAATGGCTCTCCAATGAGATGACACCTTATTGTAATAAGTGTTGATTTCTAAACAAGAGGGAGTAATTTGTTTCTCAACTAAAGCTTGTGAATAAACCCAAATAATTTGGTAAATATTATTAATATACATACTGTAATGCACATAGTGAGCAATCTAACCTTTTCTTCTTCAAAATGGTGCTCCTAATTTGTTAGGAGTAAATTATTGCTGCAATATCTGTCATGAAGTCTCACATCAATTTTCAAAAATTTGCAGCTAGATGAAATGGAAAAAGTGTTCTCTTGAGTATTCAGTGGTGCACCTGTATGAAAAATATAACTTTTCAGTCTGCTACCACAGGGATTTTATTCTTAAAATCAAATAATTACTTTATATGTAACTAGATGCTTGTCTACAAGAAAAGAAAAAAATGAACCATTTGTTCTCAAACGTACAAGTATTTCTATTTGTCCTACAAGGAGAAATCATGTTTGCATAATCTCAGCTAAAGAACTGAAATTTTCAGAGTGATCTTCAGAGAATGATTGACAGAATGTATTTTAAATGAAAGCATTTATCTGCCTTAGTTATATCTGTCAGTAGTACTTCAGCTAGAGCTGCGTTCAGTGGTTCTGCTCAATGTATTTCTTCAGCACTCTCTACTACAACACTGTCCACTACCTCCATCATGCCATAAATATTGTGTAAATTCGATAATAAGTTGAACGGTCACTTATAATATTAGCATAAAATTCATTAGTGTAGAGTAATAACATTTTGTTCCAAAAATATTGACTCTGTTATTCTTTCTTCATGATGCCTTCTTCCCGATGAATAAACAATCAGGAGAGACAGTAACTACATCAAGGAACAGTGAGGATTATTTTTATACACATATACAGGCTAAATTAATTTTTAAGTGTAAATTGAGATAATTTGTAGCCAATTTAAAAATTACTTTACCAGGAAAGATATGAACTGAGAATGAGGAGACGATAGCTAATCATCTCACCCAAGAGACTTTGGCTTTTTGTGTGTGTATATATATATATATATATGTGTGTGTGTGTGTGTGTGTGTATGTATATATACTTGATTTTATGGTGTTTCTATAACAGACAAACAAGATGCAATTCCAGAATGCTAAATTTTGCTGTGAGTTGTTGGTAACTTAAAATAAATAATTAAATTGGACACTTTTAAGACATAGTGTCACTTAAATCACAAAATCATATTAAATGTCTTCACCAGAGAGAAGAAATAGAGATCCACTGTAACTGTTCAGCAGTTTGAATTAACTCATGGAAAATTAAATCTTCATTACAGTGAATACTAAAAGACAGTTAAGTGACCTGAAGTCTATTTTTCATTCTCCTAATGTTACATGTGCTTCCATTAGAATATAATGAAATATAATTTTTTCATAATCAAGCATGGGATTGTCTCACCAATGGAAACAGAAGGGATTCTCACATAAACAAGAAAATTGTAAGTCCTATCTCCTCTGTAGAGAAAATATAACCATACCCCAACAATTTTTCTCTATATTTTATGTCTTCCTTAGGAAGACTGGGCTATGAAGCCATAGGCCATTTAAAGTCTTGTGTATCCCTTCCTTACCAGTATTAGTCTCTGCAAGACTTAACATTGGTCTTCCTCAGCTCATCAATGACCAAATGATCTGGAAAATTTTCACTTTTTATTAAGTATGGGAAGGCTGTAAATTTGGGCACCTGTCTTCACATTTGAGACAGAACTAACCCACAGCAGTTTTCTGAAGCATTTTCACTGAAAAACCAAAGAGCTTCTTAATGTTCTGTTTCTGTAAAGCACATCTGCCTCACACATTTAAATGTTGACAGTAAGTGACTGGTGAAGTTTCCATCTAGGTTTCATGGGAAAACCTCTGCTTCTTCAGATGTGACTGAATCTTGCAGTACTAGCAATTAAGAACTTAGCTCAATGTAGAGTTTCTAAGAGTTGGCTAGTATATCTTTTAGTTTACGTACTTGCAGCAGAGATAATTGAAGGGGTCCTAACGTTCTACTATAATATTAGATAGAGGTAAAAACATGCAAGATATAGTCCTTATCATTTCATAAGAAATTTCATGGAATATACTTGAATGTTTTTGTCTATGACTACATTAAGAAATTTCTTTCATCTCAACTTGCCAGAATCGGATCCAGTCAGTATCACAGATTTTACACATGCAAAATCTTGACTCTACCTGCTGGTTTCCATCATTACCTCTCTAAGATTTTTTCTAAGCAATACTGCAGGAGACCTAATAATGGTTTGCAATCAGATCTAATATTTTCTTCAAGTGAATTATTGCTAGGTGTGAGACCACATTACAAAAAAGCATTGTAGCTAAAGCAAGAAAAACGTGGCAAAACCAAAGTCATTGGACCTCTTAATTGCTATATTGCTGGGCAGTATAACAATTTTTTACCCATTCTTTGCGAATAGTCACAGAGTTAGTGTCACACACTGTTAAGACATTTCTTTGGCAACTAGCTGTATTTATGTTATGAAAAGAGAAATTGGAATATGAATAGGTAATTAATGTGTCATTATTCACTTCTCTAGTATTGGACAACTTGAAATATTTCAGATATTTATCTGAGATTTATAAGGAGATAATTCACATAAAATCAATAGCTACTGCTTGTCAGCACCTCAGGGCATATCACTGTTAATATGTTAACCTTGTTAATATATTACCTTAGAACATGGGTAAACCATGGTTTATGAGTGCTACATTCAATGATAGACCTGAACATCAGGTATAACCACTCGACTCCTTAGCAGTCAAGATATGATTTAATTTTTACCAGATGCCAAGGAATTAATTGACACTAATTGCTGATCTGTTTTTGTTAAGGGCTGTCAGTTCTATTTGGGATATTTTAGCAACATGAACAAGCAAAAATAGCTCTGATATGGCTAAATAGAGGCTCAATTTATTTCCCAGTACTTTCATTTAAACTCTTACATCGTCAGTAAGTTGATTCTAGGTATTTTATTTTAAATTAAGGGGGGAAATGCTCTAAAGCTCATTTTTGTATTCTGCTATGGTTTGTATTTTATTGATGAGTCTCTGCTGTTTAGTCTTCAGCAATTAAAAGGTGCATGCAAAGAGATAGGATCATGGTGCAGCATAGCTGATTTTAATGTTCTCAGAGCACCTTTCAGACCAAAAATTTTATCAAAAATCAATGTTGTCACTAAGCTGCATAATATAGAAGTGTAAATCAGTGGTCTGGAAATAGAGCAAAAATCATGCAGAGGCACAAAGTAATCATAGTCTTCCTAAAAGACACATGGTGAGATCCAGTTAGCTTAAATCACATACAGGCTTTGGCTAACAGAATTGCTTCCAGTGATGCTGAAAAACACCTTCTTTCCTGACTGCAGAGAAAGTGAAATGCTTCATTTACAAAGACTGCTTCAATAAACACCCACACTGAGAGAGAATGGACAGCCACTTGTTTCTCAGTCTGCACCAGGCTACGAGACCAGCTACTTAAGAGGCAAACCAGATTATATATGACCTCACCAATAGTCATGAAGGCTGAAACGAAGGCAGAATCTATCACAAAGAAATGTAAAGGAGACAATACTAAAGCAAAAAAAAAGTTTATAGAACCAGAAGTAGAAAAATCGGTCAAGTTTTAAAAGAGAATTCATCAGGATCTGTATATAGTGCTCAGACTTCCAACCATCCTCACAGAAAACTGGACAAGATGGATGCTCATGTAGGAATATTTTCTCTCATTTGTAATATGCAGTGCAGAGCCTGGGAGTTTAAAAAAACCCCAAAACTAAGAACATACAATAGCAAATAAATGTGCAAATAAATAGATTATGTACCTAAACCAGGTGGACTTGTGTCCATCAATATAGGGTGAAGAGGAGGAAATTTAGAGTGCAAAATATTTTCCACTTCCTAATTAATTCAATATGCAACTATTTTTGTCTTCTGTGCTATCAAGATCAGATGTTATTTTAAACAACATAAAATTAAGCTAGAATAAAGGAATCCCCAGATGAGACTATTTAGCCTGTGATTTCTAGAATCACATGAACTCATCTAATAATTTCTCCCATCCTAAATCTAAAAGTGTCATATCTTTAGGTATAATACATCCTGTTTTGACTCATGGTTTGTTTCTTTATGCCTTTAAATCTTAATATTTAATGTATTTTTATTAGCATTATGTATATTTATTATTGTTATTTTTCAGTGGTATCCAGTGAATACACAAATGGCAGTGGGCACAAATTGAAGCACAAGAAATTCCATTTACTCATAAGAAAAAGCCTTTTTACAGTAAGTGTGATCAAACACCCTAAGAAGTTACCCAGAGAGACTGTTCAAATCCCATCTGGACATGCCACTGAGCAATCTGGTCTAGTTGTCTTTGCCTTGAATAGTGGGCTTGTACTTTATGATCTCTAGAGGTGCTTTTCATGTTTAGCTGATACTAACAGAATTATTATGGGAGATTTGTATTTGTATTTATAGATCTGTGTAGAATTAATGGCAAGAAAGGTGGAAAATAATGAAAATGCAAGTTCATGTTAGACTCCAGAAATACCACGCAGTACTCACAATAGGTCATTCTGAATTTGAATGCTTTGTGGAATTATTCATTTATGAGGCCCAGTTTGGGGCAGGGGGGAGGGAGGGGTGGTTTGTACCCAGATGAGAAACATCTCCCCTGCATTGATGTAGCAAAAAAGCAAAATCAAATTTCAAATGTAACTAGGAGGGCTACACAATGAAAATGTGGTATGGACTTGCATCAAAAAATGCAGTAGAACAAAAGAGACAGGAAGGACATAGTCTAGAGCAAGTATGATCTTGGCACTGCGGGTATCTGGATATTATGAGCAAGTAATTTTTCTCAAGACAGATTCCCAGGCTAATTAGTCCTGTTTCCACCATTTGTACCTGAGGTCAACATTTCTAATCTTGAAGAATGCTCAGTTTTGGGAAGGATGGCAGAGTGTATATGCAATCCTGATGGGCCGCCAGTCGGAAGTGACTGCAGTGTCTGAGCTCCTGTCAGTTCCTGTCGTGCTCCTCCACCAGAGCTCTTGGCTGGCTGCTCATGGCTGTCGAAGAGTCAAACATTTCCTGCTTGGCAGCCATAAGGAAAGGAAGTCCCATCTGCTTCCTGGTGCTGGAGGTGGCATGGAGACCCAATAAAAGCAAATGTATGAAGTGAGACAGGATTTGGTGACCTCTCAGAGTGAAGGTTTGTGTCATCCTGCTGGAAGGCAATCGTCGTTCCTGTGTATAATTAATTGCATGACTAAAGCCATATCCATGGTCCCAAAACAAAGAGGATTAGAGGGTTTAAATATTTAGATATTCCTGATTCTTATTTCCGTTTTCTTTTGTGAATGTATTTTATGATGCGTTACTGGACTTGGATCAGTCAGGGTTTTATCACTCACATATCACCTCAGGGAAAAAAAGGATTTTACTGATTGTTTAAGGTAATTTAATGCTTATGAAAAGTGCCAGACAAGTTGATTGCCTTAAAGCATTCCTCTTCTGGAATGATTATCCTCTGAATTATGTGCAGTGTCTTCAGACACTGCTTGAAACTAGTTTCCTGCATCTTAAATCTGTCTCTTTTTCTTTATTTTCTGACTGGTCTTGGACCCTATATTGATTGCTGTAAGTCATCATAACAATGCATCTTGACTTACTTACTTACTTACTTTTAAAGAGCAGTAGAAGTAGATTGGTTTTTGGCAAGCTTAAGGTAGATAATTTACTATATTGTCCTGCATTTCTTGTTAACTTCAGTTCATTCTTTTTAAAAGCTAAGGATTTGGGCTTGGAAGTTTTTGTTTGGTTTGGGGGTTTTTGTTTGTTTTGGTTTGGTTTTTTGTTTGTTTTCTTGGTTTGTTTGTTTTGGGTTTTTTGTTGTTTTTCTCTTCTTTCAGTAGACTTCTCATGGTTTGCATTTGAAGATAATTTTTACCATTATCTTTGACTTCACTGTTATTCTTCTCATCAGTGAAGTCAACAAAGCATACCGGAAATGCTACTAATGTCGTTACCTTATGCTTACATTAGGGAGCTCTTTTTTGCTTTTTCCAGGGAAAAAAGGAAACAGATAAGTGGGTACTATGAAGAATTTTTAACTAGAAATTTTAGTGTTTAACGTTTTTGCTCTTTCTCATAAAAAACAGGTCACAGACAAAACCATGGTAGTCAGCCTTTTAAAATCTACATCACACAAACACTTTCATACCCATTAATTTTCTGTTTACAAGCACTTTATCTGTCTGCAGTGTCTATTTTATTTGGTTACATTTTATCTGACATAGATGTTTTGCTCTGCAGTATTTAGCAATATAAGACTTAAGCAGTGAGGAAGAAATCTGGATTCTAGTTGCAGCATCCTGTATTTCTGCAAATACGGACAGCAGACTGACTTAGGAGAAAAGAAAACCTAGAAACGTCTACCAGTTGGGCACAGGTGATCATGAGCAGTATTCTAAAGGCATAAGACACCAGATAATTGCTACACCTTAGGGAGGTCTTGAAATGGAAATAATGGTGTAATACTATTTAACTCTTCAGTTTGCATTGTGGTATGATGTTCTTCAAGAAAATGTTCTCCATGAGATATTTGGAGATCAGGGATGTTAATAAAAGAACAGCACCTATGCTCTTCTGGAATTCCAGCAGCCACTTTACTAACAACATTTAATAATATCAAAGTACTCAGTGGTATCATGCTTTTTTGGAACCAGTCTTTTGAAAGATCAAAATGATACTGCCCATCATTTGATGCAGCAGACATCAAACATGTCCAACAGCATTTTCTGAAGCTATGTGTGGGGAGGTATAATCATGGCCAAATTGCTTGTCAGATCTCCCTCATAGTTCAAAAGCTGATCTTCCTGAGATCAAGGCCAGAAGAGAGAAACTATTAGAAAGGTAGTACTTAAATATATCTCTGGGAGAAGACATGGTGATTGACACTGGGCTGACTTATAGGTAACTTTATCCTCATGCTGGTGCCCGTTTGAGCGCTTGAACCAGTTTTGGCATAGACTTCTATGTGGTGAATAACCAAGGGCCAAACAGAAATGGAGATTTTAAATCAGGGCTATGCAATTTCTCTTTTTTTGAAGTATGGGGTATTTCTTGGTAAAGTCACTGTCTGAACTTGAATCCATTTGAATGGTGCTGTCCTAAATTTCTTGTTCTGAAATTCCTTGCCGACACTGAAGTGTTTGTTTTTTTAAAACTGAAGTGCTTGGGTTTAAATTATTCTTATAATTCACAGTACTTGCCGATTTTCAATGATTGAAATAACTAATTTACAATGATTCAGAGTGTTTGAACATTTGTGTGTAAAATAACATTTCTTGTCATTGCTGAGAGACAGAAGTTTCTCTTAGAAATTAACTGAAAGCTATTAATGTTTTCTTATCAAAACTTTCTTCAGCAGAAGATAAATTAATTGTGGTTTAGGTTGAAGGGGAGTGAAACAGAGCTATGTGGAATATTGTCTCATCTCTACAAGCAATTGCATACAACAGAGATATATTTAAAAAATTAAAACTATGACATGAAGCTATGAAATGTTAAAATTTAAGATGGTAGGTATTATTATCTTAAATTTCTTAACACTCTCCTGTCCAAGACTGTTTTTACTGCATCAGTTATAACTATACTGACAATCCATATCCTTGCCCTCTGAACCCTGTTTTCATAGCCTATCTCATCTCTTATTTCCACTCTTATTTAGTAGTGCCTCATGACGTATTAACTCTTATTACAATTTACTCCCCTCTCTTCACTAACTTTTTTTCCCCTTACTTTTAACTCCCTAAACCAAGGGGTATTACTAGGACACCTAAAGAAGTGCTTGGTGACCTCAGTTGAGATGCTCAGACTTTGTACCTGGAGCACAAGTCATGATAACATCATGTGCAGTCCCTTACGGATGGCACCTCTGAGGAACTAAACTGTTAAAATCTTAATCTGTTGAACAGCTGTGAACTTCCTTCTCCACACACACACATGCACACACACACACCCCCCACCCCCCAACAGTATGAAATTTAATCAACTAGGGTCAGATTTCAGAGGCATGCCAAAAGGCACATCCTTGATATGAAGTGTGCTTACTCCTCCCTCTGTCCCAGGTTTTAATCTGAAATGTGAAACACTCACTTTAAGGTCACTGGAATCAGTTCACATGGACAAAACTTCTTTTTCCATAACCTTGTCCTTGAAAGCAGCCAAGGTATTTTTGCTGTAATATACCCAAAATAAATAAACAAAAAATTTAAAACTCATCCAATGAAGATGGCTAAGATGGAAAATTTTACCTAAAATAATTGAAGCTTGGTAATTATATCTGGAAAGAAGAGCCATTAAATGGAAGGTGTCAGGGAATCTAAATAGGTTTGACTATTATCTTTGGCTCTGAAGTATGTATTAAAACCACTACTTTACAGTTCCCGAGGTGTTAATCAAATGCATTCATTTTCCTTCACAATTGACTGCAGACACAGTAACCTAGGCAGCAGCTCTAACACAGGTAATGGTGACTAGATATAAGTGCTAAAACAGTGCCTGTGCTTTGGTCTTCTGGTTGTCTGTAAGAAGCCCAGCACTATTTCTATGCTTTGATCACCCACGGGATCCACAGAATGTGGTGAACTGAACTTTTACTGCTCAAATGCTTAGTTAGCATGTTAAGGTGGCCAGATGATGGAGAAGTAGAGGGCATAGGCAGAGCAATCAAGATTGCCTGCTGTTGTTGTCACTGCAGGCCACTAATAAGAGATCCTATGCGCTACTGATAATTATCTTGAACAGATTCATGTCTGTGGAGGTGGAGTTTTCAGACATCCTTTGACCTAAGATATGGCACGAAGGGTTAAATGCCAGAAAGATCAATGGAAGTGGCAAGTGCTGCTTAAACCACTGAGTTTTAACTATTGCCCATGCTAAAAGTCATAGTTGTGCAGCTACTGCTGCCTAAGTTCAGATTTCTCAGGCTTTGAACACCTTTTGAATGGGTCTTTCCAAAAACTCTGAAAGAATAATTTTCATTCTAACATTAAAAAAAAATAAAAATAATGTTAACCCATCCCCACCCCACCCCCATTATTTACAAGAAAAAGAAAATAAGTTCTAGTCTAAGTTACTTTTAAAAATTGTTTTATTTGAGGAACTCACTGATATGGGAAATTATCATTTGCTCACAGCATGTGCTAATACAATTAAATCAGAACATCCAAATGTAAATGCATTGCTCCTTCAGAGTTCACAGGATATTCACACTGGCTCCATAAGACTCATACAATTTTTGTTTTGCCTTAGCACAGTTGATATCTCAAAATACTGAACAGGATTAATTTTTGTTTCTTTTTGACTTTTTGGGATTTTTTTTTTTTTGTGGCATGGTCATCTGTAGATATGGTGGTTACATTACTTTTTTGAGAAACAAAAGATACTGAATTTGACACACCAGTCTGTTTCCTTTGTTAACAAAACAAACAGCCCAAGAAAAAGATTTTTTAAACTCTGTAGGAACACTTTCTGTCTCCATGAAAAATGGTTGAAAAATCAGCTGCTGTAACTCAGTATTGACATGTCCTGTGTCACCTCCCTCCATGAACTGCTTGGCAGAAACAATCCTTTAAGTGTGTAAATAGTGGTTAAGATTTCTGACAGCTGTAGAGAATTTATTTTCATCCCAGAATAATTTGTTGGAACTGTAGAAAAGTGACCATACTACCCAAATGATGCCATTCTTAAACTGTTTAAACTCTGTTTAATTATCTGCTAAATTAGTTTTAGTAAAAACAATTTAGTATACTTTTTATATCAAAGCTGTAGGCCCTGAAGACGTCAGGAGGTGGGGAAGGTCCAGTTTGCCCAATGCTTGTGGTTTTGCTCTCCACCAATGTTCTGTCATGGAGATCCCAAAAGCATTTGAGTAGACTGCATTCAACTCCAATCCAGACAGTGTCTCATGATCTCACTCACCACATGATCACTGAGGCCATTTCACATACCCTGTCATCATACAACATTCCTCTGGAAGGAATGATTTGTTTACATGGGAAAGATCTCATGTATTTTAAGGTTTTTTTTTTCATGTGATATAACAGAGGAAAACAAAGATAAGAGTCAATTTTCAAAGAGAAATGCAAACAGGCACCAAGTAGCCCTGTAGAAATACTTTTTCTAGCTTCAATACTATTAGAAACATTTACCTTGGATTTTGGGACATTTGAGAACAGATCTCCCCTTTGCAGCAAGAAATCTGAGAGTGGCATACACAGTTGTGCCAATAGCTGGTAGTTCAGCATGCTGTTTCTGACAGGGACCTCTATCAGCTGCCTCAGAAAATGTTACAGAATCAACTGGCCACAGCAATGTTCTTCTTAACCCATGTTTGTTAGATGTTGATCTGTCTTGAAGCCTAACTCCCCCCACAAACTCCTTTGGGCTTTTAGAAGTGCTTATTTTGGATGTTCTTCCTACCCACACATGTCCAAGATTTTTTTGAGTTCTTCTGGACTCTTGACCTAAATCATACCTCATGGCATGAATCCCAGACTGATTGCATGTTCTTGCTAATTGTTTCATTCATAGTCCGTTCCCCACACCACAACTGGGAAGCAAAGTTTAGGTTAAGCAGTTAGCTATGTATGCCAGAGCTGCACTGTTGGTTTTTTTTAATGTAAAAGATTGTTGCCTGTTTTGCACTAGCAGTGCAACTATCTAATACTTAATATTTGGTTTATGTCTCTTGATTTAGAAGAAAAGTTTTTTATTTATCATCATTGCAGAAATCCCCTCTATTTTGGTAGCTTTGAAACATTCTGGAGAGAGTTCAAAATTTTGCACTACTCTGAATGTCTTAAGTCTAAGGAACTGAAGAATTGTTCTAAGCTACAAATTAAATAACTACTGGTAAATATCTACAATGTAGTTAATCAATATAAACATGAGATTCTATTGTGCCTTTGGCCTGAAGATTTTTACAAATGTTAGTTATGAATCTTTCTGCTTAGCAAGTGCTGAATAACACTGAATTGGTATGATAGTAATTTACACTACATCTGCATTCTTTAATGTAATAGAAATATGATGCAGAGGACAGGAGAGCTGTGATTACTGTAGTCACCTGTATCCACATATTTATTCCCTATATGATTTGGAGACTGATACTGCCTCTATATCCACAGAATGTAAACCGCTTATAATGTCATTGCTGCTCTAGTAGAGGTTGTGGGGACATTTGCAGCAGAGACACCAAGACCTGTGTGGCATTTCCTTAGTGATGCACGAACCGGTAGATTTTCAGGGGGTGAAAATGCAGCTGGAACCTACCAGAGACTCAGTGTTGCCAAGCAGCTGGAGAAAACTAATTTCTGGATTACTCATCTGACATGGTCTGTCTTCTGCAGTTTCTGACTGCTTCTTCCAGCTCCCACCTTCCCTGGCTCACCCAATTTTCAAACTTATGCCCCTTTAAAAAAAGCCCATTTAAACATTTTGTAAAGCCAGAGATGACTGGGTTAACCTGAATGTTTCAAGGAATCTGTCATTGTCTCTTATACTTGGTTCTGTTTGTTTTTCCAGTTTTCATTTTTCAAAAGGGTTCAGGATAAAGCCTGTATTATCTTAATGCTTGCAAATTATCTAGCACAACATATTAGACTCCATATTTTTGTCAGAATTAAGAAGCAAGATATTTTTCAGACACTACAATTCCCCACCATTCTCTGTGGCAACTGAAACAACAAACTGAAACAATTTTAAAATTCTGTAAGAACAGCAGTATTTATCCCTTATTTTTTGTTAATTATTCATCTGGATAGTGATTCCATTCAAACTGTATATGAAAAATACCACCATAGCTTTGCTAATTAGTCTTAGCCTGAGTAGAGCTTCAGTGTGTGGAATACTCTCCTATTCAGTTGGCCGTATGTGATAACATCTGTTCATGGCAGAGCAGAGTATCCTGTCCTGGCTGTACAACTCAGGGTCTGCACTCTGTAAGTGTGCATTCTCACCTCATACACCTGAGGAATTTCAGAGAGACAAGGAAAGGACCAGGAGACAATGCTGGCTGCATAACGTTGACCCAGTGCATCCCAGATAAATGGTCCTCAAACAGAGAGGGCACCCTCTAGGCAAAAGGGAAGAATGAATGTCCTGACAGAGACAAAGCCACTGTGCTCACACCAGCACAAAGCCCATCCTTCCTTTCACAAAACAGGATCCGACACCAGGCTGTGAATCGCAGGGAATGTTGCCCATAGCCAGCTCTAGAGCTCACCTGGACTCTGCATTCACTGGCGCTTGGGTGTAGAAAGCGCTAACTGGAAGTGGTTATCCTTTCCCAAGACTATTCAACTTGAATTTCTTGGCTGCTTCCTTTTCTCCTACAAGGTCTTAATTTGTGTGATCTTTTCTTCACTAAGCTTGTGTCACCTTTCATGCAGAGAGAGAAGGAAAGGGAGATGCAGGCATGACGAGATAGCTAAGGTTGCAGACACAAACCCCCCTGCAAGACTGAGGACCGACAGCTGCGCTGTTGGTCTGTCTGAAAAACCACAGCTCCATGTGGACTGAGAAAAAGGAGTTGGCATCAGCATTTCAGTATAAGAAATAGAAGGAAGCTCTTCCTCACTATACTGGGACAGGAACCTGAGGTCCATGTGGGAAGGAAGGTGGTAATGTGACTACAAAGTTTAAAGGAAATATTGTCCTAATAAGAAAAAAAGGAAAGACTCTTCCTGAGGTGTAATTCTTTTAGTTTATGTTGGGGGTTGCAATAAAGTATTTAAAGTATTGGATGTGATCTTTAAAGTAGTGGATATTGTAAAACTGCCCAAAGAAAGTATTAATGCAGGCTGAGTTTCTGCCCTTCAGTTTTGCATTACTCTGCTGAAATGCAAAAAATTACATCAAAAGAGATACAATAAAGGCTCTTTGAAAGAACCAAGCTTGGAAAAAAGGGATGCATCTCAAACAGTAATTGACCTTCAAAGCAACTCAGAACTATGTTAATAGTGGGCAGCTCCCTCCAAACTAGGATAATAGTGTAAGGTTTGGACAATAGAAGGAGGAGAGTGAATTTAGGGTGAGGCAAATGCTAGGCTAAATATATAGTAAGAGAATGGAAGATTGACTCAAACCGCTGTATATTTTTTCCAGTTATATCAATAGTACCAAGATGTCATAGAATTTGTTTTGTTTCAATTATTTATTTTTCCTCAAAAAATGTTTGTATTAGCATAGCATTCAGGAAATACGCCTGTTTGATCTCCAGAGCACTAAAGAGGTTTACTCCCAGCACAAATGCGTCAAGGGCAGCAAGAGATCAAAATGTTTTATAATGACATACTTATGGTCTCCTTAGGATCTGTTGTCCTTTTTTTGACAAATACTCCGCTTTTCATGTAATCCTTTTGAAGTTGTGGGGCTGTCCATTGTTTCAGGGATTCAAAATCTGACAACAGAAGAGTTCCTTTTAAGGGGAAAATGCTGATTATTTGTTCCACCCTTGGTATTTTGGATAGAATACCTCACAGCCATGCTAACTGTGATGACTCTTGTTTTCATGATGTGGAAACTGTTGGCTAAAGCCTTCACCTGCGTAATTCAGTATTTGATTTTTCATCTGGAGGAAGGAGAGGAAGGAAGAAAGGGCAGTCTGATCTTTGGCTGAAGTTTTTTTTCAGAAATAATAACAAGCGTATTAGCTAAAGAACTAAAATAAAAATTAGAGATTTATGTTACTTTCAGAATTCTTTTATAGTGTGTGTTGTTAAAAGCAAGGAAGGCTTGATATGGTCAATGCACAAAATTACTCTATGCTTGATGTAAACATATGTGGTATCAGTAGGAATTCTTTTTGTATACAGAAGGATAAGCAGATCTCTCAGTTTATATATTCTAGGAAAACATTTATTTGTTGAGTACATGCTGAGCATCTTTCCTGCCTTTTCCCAGAACAGGCTCTTGTCTCCCTGTGGTTAGCCAAACTGAATACATAGTTCATGAGGTTTAAGGATTACTTAATTTAGCATACCTCTTTCCTTTGGACTTTTCATTTATGTTGCTGGCACATCACGCCAATGGCCGGATGTGCATTACTAATACAGTGTTTTTCATTTTGATCTTGCCAGCTTCATCTGAATCATATGTGCAGGACTGGGTTGTTATTGAGCCTGTACATATAGAAGGAATTTCTTTTCTTCCTTTCTTATTAACAAAGAGAGTACTGATGGGAATAGTGCCAAAATAGCTTAGTAGAAGCAGAGATAGGGTAGAATCTGGTCAAAAACCCCAGATTCTGTCTTTTCAATTTAGCTCCAGAGAGTGGAACTGGCTGGCTGACAGGAACTGCAAAACTTTACCAACAAGTTCATATCTTCTAAGGTAAATGGCAAGGCAAGATCTACACGGTTAAGAGTGTCAGCAACAACAAGTGGGTGAAGGTTTTTTTGACCATTTCCATGATGAAGTTTATGAATTGGCATCAAAACAATTCGTGCATCAGTAGTTACAGTTTGCTATGTTAACAAATCATAGAATCATCAAGTTTGGAAGAGACATGTAAGATGGTCATGTTAACTGCCAGCCCAGCACTGACACTGTAATGCCCAAACCACTAAACCACATCACCCAGCACCACATCCAGACCCCTCTTAAACACCTCCAAGGATGGTGAAAGAACAAGCAATCTGGGATAATGTTTTGGAATGACATGAATGTTTGGAATGACAAGAATGTTTGGAAAGACAGGTGCCTGCTAAAGAAGGCAGGAGCCTCCCCTGAAATGGAGAATGCAAACCCTCTCCACCCCTCCAAATCGCTATGAATTTCAATTTAAGGGGCTCTCAGGCAAAAAAAAAATATGGGAGCAGGAAATAACAGTTCTTTATAGGGAAAGGGAATAAGGAAAAAATAAAAGGATAAAATAAAACAATGCAATGTACTAGAACCACACTGACAGAGTCAGAACTCAACCTAACACCGTGTGGGTCAGGGTGTTGGTAGCAGTCCAGTTGGAAAAGTGGCTGCAGTCTTCCTGAAGTGTCAGATGTGGTTCTGTT
>JAYDZK010000169.1:48794622-48815685 GCA_034509185.1 Euphonia xanthogaster
GTGGGGTTGTTTGTTTCAGTCTTTTCTCCCTCCAGAAAAAAAAAAAAAAAAAAGCCTCTATACCAAAAAGCCACTATACTGTGTGTTCTATGTGAAAATATCCTTGATAAATAGAATTTAGATTTTTGTACTATTTTTGTACTCTTCCAGCCCTAGCTTCTCTTCTCCCAGATGCTTCTACAATGGTGACAAATTAGAAAAGCAGGTCCTAACCTGAAGTGAGCAGATTTACCCAGTCAGTGTCTCCTACATACTTTCAGATAGTAATCTGTTATTCCACAAGTTATTTCTTTTGAGTCCATTGGAGTATTCCTTCTCAGACCTCATTAATTTGTAAATCTGTAAAATTCCCCCTGTCTGTGGATCAGGTGAGGAATTTTATTTTTCCAGTGCTTAATGAGGGTATTGTGTACACAAACCTATCAGAATCTGCCACCATTTACTTTGCCATTTACTAAAGGCTCTGTTAGAGCACTGATTGCAAACCCCTTTCACTATAAGTTCCAATGCAAGTTCTGCACATTGTCACACTTGTGGGGCAAGATCTCCCTGGCCCATACACTCCACTGGGAGCAAAACTGCGTGTATGTTTTAATTCTTCGAGATTTCCCTGAAATTGGATCGACTGCGGGAGAGGATTGGCCATTGAGACTTAAACAAGAGTTGAGCAACCAGCACACAGACAGTAGATATGAAGTTTTCAGACTTCTCATGAGATTGGATGGGTCAGCTTTGCCATAACCCACTCAATGAGAACACTGCAGTTCACTGTGGAACAGTAGTCCGTAAACTGTACACTCCATAAACTGAGGTGGGATAAAGTGAAACTGTGACATCTCTAAGTTATTGTCTCTGTTCAGTACCCACTAAAATTCCCTTTTGGAAAGCGTTTTTCAGAAACCAGGGCCTAAAAACCCACACTTATGGTATAACTGTGTTTTGTAAATTGATTTTATAAATCTACTGCAGGAACAGATTTATGTAAGAGCCTCCAGTAGGCTCTCTTCTTTTCCTGGTTATAGGTGTAAGATTGCTTTCTGAGCTCCCAAGCTCGGCACAGGCAGGGGCCTTGGAAATTGCTGTAGGTCACACTGCTGTCAACTCAGAAATGCAAATGGGGGATACTGTCTCTTAATTTTTTAAAAAAAATCTGTGAATGCTTGGGGAATGACACTGATATTTAAACAAAATCTATTATTTCTGTCTATTTAAAAATCTGGTTTTAGGCAGGACCATCAACTGTGGAGTTTAAATGATGACCCCATGTTTTACAGCCAGTCTTAAAGTGGTTGATCTGAGATGTGCAGAGGTTCAAAAAAGTAAAGCATAAAAGGAAGAAGTTATGGAACAGCTGGTTGAGAGAACAGGGGTTTTAGGGCTCTAGGTACATCAGAAAGTTGCCTTCTGAAGAGAAGTATAAATGCAGCTATTGAATACACTATGCTGATTTATTCCTGCTCCCTGAAAAGGTAAGATGGCCTTAGAGTCAGCATTGCCTTATCACAACCTTGGCCCCAAATTAAAACTTCTGAATTTCTATAAAAATGAAATATTTGGAAGCTAGAAATGGTAGTAGATGTTGATTATTCATCAGACAAAGTTTATAAATCTTTCTCATAGTATGAGAGAACTTTTTAGGAAAACACAAAACCTTTCAAAAAGGTGCTGATGAAGTTCTGCTTGTTCATGCTAGCAGATGCAGCTCTTTAGTCCCTACAGGAGCCAGGATAGGTGGTAGCTTTTCTCTAGAGGAAGTTAATCCCAAAAAGGCTCTCCAGGAACATTACAAGGAGAGCCTGCTTTAGGCAGACAGCATTCATAGAACCACAGAATCATTAAGGTTGGAAAAGACCTCTTAAATCATCAAGTATCACCTTTAACTTGGTGTTGTCAAGTTCAACACTAAACTGTGCCCCAAGGTGCAACATCCACACATTTTTTGAATCCTTCCAGGGCTTGTGATTTCACCATTTCCCTGGGCACCCTGCTCCAATGTGTGACCACCCTTTCAGTGAAGAAGTTTTCCCTAATGCCCAAACTCAAACTGGCACACCTTGAGGCCTGTTTCTTGTTACCAGGGAGAAGAGGCTGACCCCCCACCTGGCTACACCCTCTTTTCAGGCAGTTGCAAAGAGTTATAAGGTAACCCTTGACCCTCCTTTTCTCCAGGCTAAACCTCCCCAGCTCCCTCAGCTGCTCCTCGCAGAACTTGTGCTCCAGACCCTTCCCCAGCTCTACTGCCCTTCTCTTAGACTTGCTCCAGCACCTCACTGTCTGCTCTGAAGGGCCCAGAACTGGACACAGGATTTAAGCCATGGCCTCACCAGGGCCGATTACAGGGGCTGGTACGGGTATGTCTTGTAGTTCTGTCCACTGTGAATCCAGCAAAATAATGAACTGAGATTTAGGGGTTTTAATGAGGGTCCAAGGGCTTTTTTGGAGGATGCGGTTTCCACTTGTTGTGAGCTGTATAGCAAGGGAAGCTTTGCCTTTGTAAGCCCTGCTGAAAGCATGACAGAAACTCTACAAGTGCAAAGGATATGACCCTGAATTCCTCTCCCTAGGTGCTCTGCCAGTGGGAGGGCTTGCTGCACTGGACTCTGGCCATCACCATCAGTTTGTGGGTGTCATCATTAATTGCTAACCTTAATAAAACTGAAAATACATTTGCACTTTACTTTTCTTAGAAACCCAGATACAAGAGGCACTGGCTTTCATAAAGTGCTTTGGCAATATGCATTCCATAGTTTATCCCATCAGATTGGACTACAGCTGTGTGGGACATGCTGTACTTCCTCAAGGGCACTCTTTTACACAAGCCAACAATATCAAAACCTCGTGAGCAGCATGAGCCAGGGCTGCACATGCTTTCGGACTGCACAACCATTTAATCAGCAAGTGCTGCAGTATCTCTGATTAAAATTAGTGCATATAAAGCATTTTCTGATTTTTTTATGCATTATGGGGTCCCCTTATGAAATGCAGACTGTCTCCCAGGGGCACACATCACAGGGAGGACTGGGTATCAGCAGTGGCTCTGACCTAATCAATACCCAAAGCAGCATAGCTGTGATGACATAAGCTGCCCTAACAGGTTAATTTATTTTTCTTCTGCCAAGTTTTGTTTGTGCTCTGAAGGTGGAGGCAATAGAATCCATCAGTGAAACATTCACAAGTGTTGAGTAAAAGAAGAAAGCTTACATTTCTTCAACCATATTGAAAGAAACAGCTAAACATTTTTCTTGTTTTTCTTTTTCAAATGGAAAAAAAAGGTCAAATATGAAGCAATGAGGAAAATAAAATAAATTTGAATAAGATCATTAAGGTTATAAATGCTGGCTAAATTTATAAGCAACTTGATCTGCTCCATTTTGACAATTATTTGGTTCTTTGTTAGTGTCAGTCCATATATTAAAAGAAGAAAATCCTCCCTGTACTTAATATGGACGCTGTGCTTCAGGCAACAAGGTAACTCCAGGCAATTGCCACAGATCTGTTTATTGGCAGTAGTAACTTCTGTGTAATTTCACATACAAGATCTTGGTTTACCTAATTGCTATCAGATGCTGGATAGAACACCTTCCCTGCTTAGGCAGCAGTCCTGTAATGTGAGCAGCCTGAGGAAAATCAAGATTACTGGTTAATCTGCTAATCTTCCTCCTTGAAGACATCTTCTAGACAAATTCAGGAAGCACAGGTATTTCCAGACAAAGATGGTAAATATTAAACAAGCATTGAGATTATTGCAAGGAATTTATTCTTTGTGATAGACAAACTTAAGAGGTGTTTCAGACTTGCAACTCTTGAGCAGTCTCGATGGAACAGTTCCTGACCTCAGAATGACAGTAACCCTTTGGGTTCCTGAATTTTTCACATTTACAAGTACTCTTGTCTCACTGTCTTAGTCCTCTACTTTTGTTTGGTTATTATAACATTAAAAGAAAGTAGTCTTGGCACTAGAGTGACATTAATAAATTGTTTCTTTAAAAAAAAAAAATAGAGACTTTTAATTCAGACTTCACAGCTGTTCAAAAAATGTACAATGACTTGTTAATCAAAAACCTATTAAGTTCCTTTTTATATGGAAAGATGATAAAATGCCCTCGCAGCAGAGAAAGAAAGTGGCAGGCTACAGATTAACTTGCTGGGGATGCAAAACACATTGCAAGTTATACAAGCAGTAAGTGTGACAATGCTGAGCTTTTATATGACATGTTCCAAGAAGAATATAGCTCACAAAGAAAGAGATGAAACATATAATTGAGTTGATATAGTACACTGAATAAATTTACCAAATTTGTCATATTCAGTAGAATAAAGAAAATGTAATATAATGGGAGCCAGCCATACTGAACTGGTTAAAAGTCTTCATGAAACTGATATGGAATTCGCTGCACCAATCCAAATTATGAGTCAATAAGCAAAGCAACTGAATAACACTTGTAACAAGCATGTGAAAGATACAGAATCAGAAGGAACTGAGGAACTGTGCAGTAAAAGATTTTGCTTTGCAAACTCTATAGGCGTGATGGTTTTCAATGGTGTATGAGTTTCATGAACTGTTCAGTACACTGGTACCCATCACCATAATATCTTACCCTGTTCAGTATAGCTGGTACCCACTGTATTGCATTTTCTTTATTCATGTAACTCTGCTGTGGCAATAAAATGTGTGTCTTTTGATACTGTTCTAAATGAAGGTTCTTACAATCTCAGATGGTGGGGAGCATTTGTGCCCCATGTAGTTTTGCTTGAGAAGGGTCTGAAGAGGTGTGGATGCAGTGCTCATAAAACTTAGGAGTAATTCAGTAATTTACTTTATTTATATTTTTACTCCTTGTAGGCTACTTGTCATTTCAACATTTTAATAAAAATATCTGAAAGAAAAGTTGTTGGTCAGTGTTGGTATTCATGGTTTTCATTCCTTTGAAGACAGTCAAAAGATGTGCCTGTGTTAGACAAGCAATTTTTTCCCCCAGTCATTTTAGTTCTACTGTTACAATACTGACTTTGTCTACCTAGATCTTCTAAATAGTGTTGAAAAACCTTATGAACATCCAGCTTTTGGCAGAAAGGCAGAGTCCTGGAGCACAGAACTTACATCTCCACCTTCAGCACCTCTACCACCACCAGAACAGACTGCATCTCCACCTGCAGCACTGACTTTGGTGAATATGGGGGAGAAGGTTTAATTGTTCTGTGTCTGTCTCCTCTCACCTTTACCATGGAAAAATCAAGCTACCAACAGTTTTCTTAACATCTAAAATACATGGATAAAAATTTCTGGCTAGAGACATGTTTAATTCTAATAAAACTGTCCAATTCCAGTGTGCTGGGGAGATCAGCTTTTTTAAACATTCTTAAAAAATCTAAGTAGTTTTCCACAGAGAGGCTGTGTGACTTCTGTGGAAACTGACTATTCAAACTAATTTTATTTTTTTCTTTTCTTTTTGATAATTTCTGTACTTTCATTCTGTGTTGACATAGTTCATTGTATTTGGTGTGAAGACTTCATTGTCAGTACTGTACAGTGTAATCTATAGTGTTCTAATATATAATCATTGTTGGGCATAATCTAGAGGAAAGACTTTGCTAAATGGATTCTTTGCTTTATACCTTGGTGTGCATATTAGCAAGATTCCGTCATAAATGGTTTCTGAAACTTAAAAAAAAAATAAAATCCCAAGAGCAATACACTTCAATGGAGACTCCCAGAAATGGCTCATAATTAATGTAGCCCTTAAATCATTATGGCAAGGGCTGCTATCAAAACAAGAACACTTCGATATCACTGTTATGTGACTGTTACCTGGTTTACTGCAGAACAAGCTTACAGTGAAAAGGGAGGCTGAATGAGAGAGAAGTACTTTTGCCACAGTCACACAATTAAATTTCAGATCACAGCAGAACCAGATCTAGAATTTCTGGCACAGTATTTTACAGGCTAGAAAGCTGCTATAAGCTGAAGACCTCCTACCATGAGCTGATTTCAGACAGCTGTGTTAGTTTAACACTTCATTATTTTTTTGTTGTGGAATGTGATAAAATAGAGGCAGTGTATTGAATTTTCTCCTGACAAGAACTTTGTAACACAGAAAAATGACTCAAATTTAAGTAGTTTCAGATCAAACCAATGTTTTACAGATGAATAGACAGTTACGTATTTAAGCCATTGCCTCTTGATTTTTGTCTACTTTATTTGCACATAATATTTGCACTACAATATTTAAACCTTACAAAGTATTCATCTTCTCTAGGATACATATTTGAATAAATATATGAATGTTCATAATAGAAAGAACTCTGTCTTGATAAAAGATTTTTCTTTTCTCTCATGATTAAATCCAGGAAATAATTTCACAGGACAGAGAAATTTAACAAAAGAAAATTTACTTTAAAAAGAAAATTCTCTTCTCCCATGATGAGCCTGAGGCTGAAGTGTTTGTCAAGTTTAAAACTCAGGGTCTGGAGCAGGTCAGATCTGGAGTAGATTAGGAATAGTGTCAAAGAATGAAACCAAGCACAATTGCTTCTTGTTTAAAGAGTGGTAGCCCTTTGGCTGAAGTCTTGGTGTAGTTCCTGACAACTTGTATACAAGAAGACATTTTCTGAATAAACAAATTACACAACAAAATTACTTATGATTGCTCATAAGTGATTTCTGCTCTGAATGCAAAATGGGTGTGTTGCTTTTCCAAAACATTCATGCTATTATTGTAAGCCTTATTGCTTCCTTATTCATTCCTGCTTGCTTTCTCTCCTCATTGGATTCACATATTTGGAAATGTTCATGGCCAACAGTGAAGCAGAAGATGAATGTGTTAACAGCCTAAACAACCCAGAATCATTAATTTTAAAGTTGGCACTGGGATATGAGCCAACACCATATATGAAGCAATGGTTTATCAAGGAAACTAAAACAACAGCTTCTAGAAGTTAAACAGTTAAAATGGAGGGCCCACAGATACAGCAGTTCTCTATTAAGGAATTATTTTAACTAAATATACAGGTAAATAGCAAACAACAGTAGGCTCAGTAGATCAAGGACAAATTATAGATTTTATCAGGTTAAAATGTCTTATTTACATGAAGATTTTACTGACTCAAATTCATGCCCCGGGAAAATTCTGGTTGTGTAGGACAAAGTTCTAGAAATGCTGAACTGTATATGACCAAAAATTAAGCTTTTTAAAATTAGTAAAAAATTTACTCCATGTAGAAAAAGAGGAATTTTTATACAGCTAGAGAAGTATTTTACAATTTATCTCCAAGAATGTGCCCTAAAAAGTAATAAAGAAACAAAATGCACATTTATGTACAAATAAATATATTATATGGATATAATATTTCATCTTACCGCTAGTAATGAGGATAACAGCTGCCATATGGATTGGCAGTATCTTGTTATAAGAAAGTAGAGGAAAAAAATCTGCATAGGTTAGTTAATTGGACTGCAAGAAGAAAAAGTGGTTATGAAGAAAAGCCAAGATATATCCAGAGAGGTATCTTCTGGAAAAGATAGCCTGTGGAAGTCTTCATCTAGAAAATTGGGTGCAGTTCTACTCCCTTATGTTTTTAGGTGCATTAGTTCAAGTGAAATACAGATGTAAAGGAGGCCTGCAGTGGCAGCCAAGGGCATGGAGAGAGTGTTAGACAAAATGAGAAAAAAAGGCTTGGCCTGTATACCCTAGCAAAGTGAAGACTGAGAAGAAATAACAGGTTTTCTCTATAAATGCATGGGTGGGCCAGAAAGAGAATACCTATTAAACTTGTCATAAAAAACTTAGGCGGGAGATTAGAATAGAATTTCTAACCACCAGAGGTACAAGACTCTAAAAGAGGATCCCAGTAGGAGTGGTGTAGGTAGGCATTGTAAGCACTTTTTGATTCCTCCATGAAAAGGACGACATGACATGCAACAGCAAGAGATTGATATGCTTTTATGCTGTCAGATATGTAAAACTAACCCATATAATTCCATCTAAATTTCTGTTATAAAAATTACTTTTTAGTGAAAGACAAGAATATTACTTGTTTCAGTAATGGAGGAAAATTCCAGAATGCTCGTGGTTTTAAGGGGAAAAAAAGTGAGAAGAATTTCATACAACTTTCTAGGTGAATGCTTTCATGGACTACTTGATATTTTCTAGAAAAATACATCTCTGGATACATCTCAGGATTGTGTACTCAATATAATTTTCATTAGTTTCATAGAAACTAATGGTTTGGGTTCAAAGGGACCTTAAAGATCATTTAATTTCAATGCCCCTGCCATGGGCAGGGTCACCTTCCACTAGTTCAGGTTGATCAAGGCCTCATGCAGCCTGGGCTTGAGCACTTCAAAGGGATGGGACATTCACAAGGTCTCTGGGCAATCTGTTGCAGTGTCTCACCACCATTACAGTGAAGAATTTCTTCATAATATTTAACCTAAATTTCTCTTTTTTAAATTTAAATCTCTCCTCCTTTGATTTAAAACCATTCCCCCTGGTCCTATCCCCTTGTAAAAAATCCCTCTCCAGGTCTCTTGCAGACCCCCTTGAGGGACTGAAAGTGTGTCCAGCTTTCTTGTTCTTTCTTCACAGTCACAAATAACAAAAAAATAGTTTCCAATTAGCTATCCTAGGTTGGGGTTTCTTATTCATTGTTTTTTTTTTTATTATTACCTGATGTAGCTTGTTGCTTTTTTATGCTTTCCATGAGAAAGACATTATGATTCAATGAACTGTCTGAAGATTATGATTATTATAATTAGTGAAGAATATTTCAGAACTTCACATTATTGGCTCAATTCATATAAATTTAGAATTTTTCTGGAATTTATTATAAAATAAAAATAAATTAGTTCAATGCCAATGTTTGTTTGTAGCGTTTGAGAGTGGATTGTATCCATCCTTGTGCATGGATGTTAGCTAATTGACAGGCTTTCAGTCCAGTCAGCTGAGGCAATCTCAGTGAGCTGTAGGAAGTAATTGTGTATATGTAGTGACTCTACCTCTTCTTCTTATTCAATGTTTCTGTTTTTCATAACTTATGTTTACCAAATACTCTAGTGTTGAGGCCAGGGTGCTGTAAAATTATCACATTCCAGTATTTCTGGGAAAAGCTATTCCCATCTTTGGCTTACAAATGGCTTTGATCTACTTTGAACACAGAGAGGGCTTTTTCCCTTTTGATTGTTTGCACATATTATGAGCCTTTGAATTTAAATCAATCCAGAACCCATAGCTGGTACAGAATGTCACACCTGACAATGTCCATGTGAGTTTCCAGATGCAGTTGAAGATATGGATTATTTTGCAAGAATGAGTTGGAACCTACACCTTTCAGTTTTATGCCCTCTATCATCCTGCCACAGCTCTGCCCTGTGGAAGCATTTGAGCTGGATCAAGAAAATAAAAAAAAAAAGAGTAAGTGAAAAAAGAGAAAGAACAAGTAAAAATAAGTTGTTTTCTTTTTTTTCTTTCAGGAACTTTCAGGTTTGAATTTAGTTTTTCTGTCTCTTTTTTGGTCCTGTAGTATCAAAATTTAATTTTCTTGTGTGTTCATGAGAACATTAACCTCTTTACACCAACTGTGAAAAAAAACAAAACATAAGAAAATAACATTTGTAAAAAATAAAAACGTCATTGGATTTTATTTTTATTGCAGAGTTTCTTTGTTGGTATGAGAGTATAGAAGCAACATTTACACCAGGTTAAAGATCGGAATACATACTCTGCTTTTATATGTCAGATTTTACAACAGAAAAATATGAAGCTGCTTGAATTTTAGTAGGTAATGTGTGACTGAATCCCTGGAGACTCAAACTATCACTTCTGTTTTCCAGACTACAAGATTTCAGTCATAACTTATTTTCCCCAAGATCCCCACCACTGGTACTAAAAACACCTATTTATTACACTCAGGATATGAACAATATGTATAAAAATCAAATGTCAAGGTTTCTTCTGTTTGTTTTTAATTCCAAAGAAAGGCTCTCATTCTTTCTTGCGTGGGGATTTTGAGGAAGATGACAAATAAATTACAAAGCTTGAGAAAATTGCTTCCAGACAACACTAGAAAAGAACAAAAAGCCACTGAAACCATTTGACTCAGCCTTGGTTTCTTCCAATGTTTTTAAAAAAAAAATCCATCTGGTCTCAGAAACAGAGGATTAACTTTAGAATGAACTGAGATTAAATGATGAATAAAATACAGGTTAAAAAAAAAAAGCTTTGCTTGTTTTCATATAGGTGAAAAATATAGACACCTAATTACAACCTTCCAATACCTGAAGGGGGCTTACAAGAAAGCTGGAGAGGGACTTTTTACTGTCCCTCTGTCATGTGGTGAAGGACAAGGGGGAATGTCTCCAAACAGAAAGAGAGTAAGTATAGGTTAGATATTACGTAGAAGTCCTTCACTTTGGGCGGGGGTGAGGCACTGGGAGAGATTGCCCAGAGAAGCTTTAGAAGCCCCATCCCTGGAAGTGTTCAAGGCCTGGTTTAATGGGGCTTTGAGCAGCCTGGTCTAGTGAAAGATTATCCCAGTCTGTGGCTGGGGGCTTAGAAATAGATGATTTTTAAGGTCTCTTCCAACACAAGCTGTTCTATGGAACTAGGTTTCGAATAAAACGTTGAGTATATTGGGTGCTTTTAAAAGTGTTTATAATCAGTTCTTATAGGAAAAAATATAGAGAGAAAAACCCAACATTGTGGTACACTTTTCTGTATGTGGCGAGCTCTGTTAATCTCTCCCACAATTGTCTCTTCATATGTTTTGTGTTGGCAGTTCTGCAGTGCAAAACTTACAAATTGCATCAGAGCATCATTAGACCACATAACGAAAGTAAAAAAAGCAACTAATAGGGGAAGGGTTGCACATCTCCTTGCTGCATTAGTGTCCCTTGGCTTCCCCCTGTTATCACCTAAAATTCTAAACGCATCTAGTTAACAGTTTGCCAACAGTGTCTAGCAGATAGTAACAGGTAGGTCTGGTTGGGAAAGTAATCTTGGGAGACAATGAGAGTTTTATACTCTATGCATGAGACCTGACATCCAGCTTTTAGGTGAGTGACTTCTTCCTGAGAGGGTGATCATATCAAGAAAGACATTAGTATGTTCAATATTTCAGCGATAGCCTCTTCAGAGAAACTGTGTACATTAACATTTAGTACAAAAACATTGATATGTTTTAACTAACCATGCTGAACATAGTACGAAATATATATGTATGAGAAAGTGCCCACACTGCCCAATCCACAATACAGCTTCCAACAGAAAGGCATCACTCTTGGAAGCTGGATACACAATGAAGTAAAATGATTTGCCCAAGGAGCTGGTCAGGGATACCACTAGGAATACCACTGCCTAATGCTACTCTCCAGGGCAACTAAATTATGGGATCAGCAGTTTTCTAAAACCTGTTCTTGCTTATAAATGAAATTGTAAGGAGCTGTCTTACTCTAAACATGTTCCAGTTTATGAAAGCATCCATTTTTTTCTGGGGGGAACTGATTGTGATTTTCAAGCATAAAATTCAAACTCTTGCCATGTTTAAAATAAATGAATTTTCAAATGAAAAATGCAAGCTACAAAGGCAAATGAAAAATGGAAGGTTTTCCTTTTAGCCAATTCTTCTCAAACCAGAAATAAGCCCCAGAGAGAAACAGCAGGGTTGGCTCTTTCAAAAGCCAGGGCCTGAGGCAAAGCTAGAGCCTGGTAGCACTGCTTTCATCTGGCTCAGCTCAGGCAAACAGACGCACTTCTCAGCTGAGGAATGCAAGGCCCTTGCCACCGGGTCAAGTCCTGGGAGGGGAGCGTGGGCAGTGCCCTTTCACTCCACTTTAACAATGCGCTGGAAAAAAGACATCCACCCAGGGACTTGCACGCACGTGCCCGTCACACATGTGTGCTGAAGTATGAGCACGCACACGTTCTCCTCAGTGTTTGCCAAGCTACCCAACCTGCTTCACTCTCCTCTTGGGCTTTTTTATGTAATCCAGCTAAGGCAAACTTCTCGGAGCCAGAAAGGAAGCGTCAATAACAAGAGTTTCTGTCTCACTGGAACAACACCTGACAGCTTTGTATGAATTGCCTCTGCTGCTTGGTAGCCACTCCTACTTCACAAGCACATTCTTCTGGCATTATTTCTATTCTTATAAATTTTTAACCATCTTTCATCACCATCTGAAGTGAACTCACATTAATTTTGGCAGAGAAAACAAGGCAGAAAAATAAAACAGTTCAAGTAACCCCATTTGAACTTTCAAAATGATTTGATGAATTATCAAAACACAAATTAAAAAAACCCACATCTTTCAGGAGAGGTCCAGATTAGATATTTGAAAAAGAAAACCACCAAAGGGGTGGTTGGGCATTGGAATTAGTTGTCTGGGGACATATTTTCTCTGTAAGTATTCAAGAGGTGCCTGGATGTGGCTTTTGGGGATATGGTTTAGGGGTGATTATGTTGGTTCTGGGTTGATGGTTGGAGTAGATTTGAAGGCCTCTTCCAGCCTTGATGCTTGTGTGATTCTGCGATATGTAAGAAAGTGTTTTACTGTTTACTGCGTGATCATAGAGACACACATCCTATAAATCACTGGAGCTGCAATGGGGATATGACAAGGGCAGTGCCAAATGACACTGGGATGCCATTAATCACGATTCTCATCTAAGCCTATGGTTATTTTTGAGCTGTGAGATTTACCCTGAAAGAATCCTTAAATCTGGTTATTTCTGGGGAGTGATTTACTGCAGTGGGGCACTTAGAAACTTGGGCCTACATTTTGTTGAAAAGTCTCATTGCTTTCTGGCCAAGAATTCTTAGGGGAAAACCCTGAAGTTGCAGACGAGGGCTCTGTTTCTGGTTATCAGTGGCAATAAATCAGCAAATGCAAGGTCAGAAACGAGGTATTTGGATTGAGTGAGTTTGATAGCTGATTCTGTGATATCTTGTTTCCCAAAACAAATATGCACACTTATTTCCTTAGGCAGAAGATTTGTATCCTCTCAGCCCCATCTCCTTTACTTCACACCTGCTTGTGTGGTCCTAGCATACTATATCGTTCATTATTTTGATTCTCCCTAAAGCACAAAAACTTCTCCTTATTTTGGTTTAATTTTCATTTAGGACTTTATTAACCCTCCTGGAAAGTGGTGGAGTACAAAACTGATGCCCTGTGACTGCTTTGTATAGCCACTCCATTCGGAGGCTGCAGCAGACCAGCTGTACTAGAACCCAAATGATCATTCCCACCACAGTTCACTAGAGCTGGAAGCAAGCTGTTGGCCATGCTTTCCTTTGCCTCCCCTTTGCCACTCAGTGTATGGTTTGGTATCAGCCCAGCAGCCATTTCGAATGAAGGAGGGATGGAGTCAAGATCATTAACGTTCTCAAGAAGATTTTGTTGTGGACTTGCAGGATCTTCTAGTATCTGATATTAACTCATGTTTCTGAAGTTCTTACTTTCTTTTTCACTGTTTTTCATTAGCTTTTACTGATTCCAAGTGAATGGATAATCACACCTAAATAGCAGCATTAAGTCAAGGACAGAGTATATACCATTACAAAAAAAAATGTTAGGATGATGGAGAGCTGTACACATTTATAGAAGTGGGTATTTAGGTTTTGCTTATAATCACTGGCTTATCTCACAAGACATGAGAACAAAAAACAAAGCTGGTTTTCATGTGATCACATTAGAGCAACCAGCACAGCAATTACTACCTTCTGATAAAATGCAGCCCGTAGGTATTCTTTCACTTCGACCTGCATTTGAGAAATTTTTTAAACCAGACAGTGCCACTAAGTTGTCTTGTTTGACTTCCTGCATAAGACTTACTATTTCATTCTCTAACTCCAGTAACAAGATGGTTCTATGGTAAAGCATACGCTCTTAAAGAGACACTCAGATATCATTTGAAGACATCAAGAGAGCAATTCAGTTACTTTCTGTTGTACGTTGCTGCACAATGATTCGGTACAATTAAATATTTATTCTTTGCAATACCTATGAAATTCTGGGCTCCAAACTCATTATGACAAGTTTCACATGCGTGTAGTACAAAAAGACTGAATGGATTGCCAGATGGTGCAATTATTCAAAGAAGAAGTGCTAGTCCCTTTCTTTTGGCCAGACTCCTATCCAAATCAACTCGGAATTCTCTTTCAGGCTGTCTTGCTGGGCTTACTTATTTCTGTTGACTTAAGCCACAAATTCAAGTTTTAGCAATTCATTATTTTGTAGCCAAATTGCTCAGTGCTATAACATTTTGTCCAGAGTTACAGATTACATTTTGGGTAAACCAAACTGTAATATGGAAATAATTCTCTGTAGCTGTACTTACCCAGCTGGATCTGGAGAACCTGATATTTGAAAGAATTCAGTAGAATAGATATAGATGATCGTGTTTCTGGTAAATAAAAGCAAATTAATTGTGTGTACAGTTCAACCGAACACTGCCAATCATAACACTTAAAACACTTCCAAGTTGCTCGGGATAGAATGTGCTTGTGTTTGGATAGGGTATAAGTGGGAAAAAAAAAAAAGAGTATCTCAAACAAAGCAGCAATGTATATTACCTTTGTTTACTTTTCAACAGCCATACGTTGTACACTACAAGCATTTTTGCCTCTTCTTCACAAGTCACTGTATTTTGAATATATAGTCAATCACAACCCCCTCATCTGCTCTTCATATTTCTCAGATCTGAGTTCATTGCTTCATTGTATGTGAGTTATTTCATGACTGCTACATTTTTTGCAAAGGGAGATAAGACTACATTGAAAAGAGCAGTTTGTAGGAATGGCAGTTCATACAAATTTCTTCATAAATTTAAGGAATAATGTGAAGATTTTCTTAGACAAAAATATATATATATATGTAGTGAATAGCAATTGCAATGAAAAACTAAAATAAAAAGGAGATTTGATCTTTTATCTGGAACTTTGAGGTCTTCCAGCTTTGCGTTTCAGCATTTGTCATATTAATTATTGGCCCCAAATGATTGAACAAACCTGTTTCAAGACCTCTTTTTAGTTTTTAGAAACATAGATTTTGAAACCTCTGAATGTTTGCTTGTAAAATGAAATCAAGTTTCTGTGTGGTTTATTGTGAAATAAAATTTTTGCCAAATGCCTCCTATGTTTCTCATTCAGTTACTTAATTTGTGGGTTTTGATCTATGCCATGGGCTGCCCTCAAACTTCTCCTTGCTTTGAATGTTTAAAAGGAGAATGGATTTAGCTGTGTTGTAATGCCTGCTGAGTGAGAAGTATTTACTGGTGGAAATCTGACCTAGCAAAGCTTTAAATCCTATTGGAGCAAGAATATAGCCAACAACATTTACATACAGAAATAACTTTTTAAAATAGAAGTATCGTTTTTAGTACAGACTAGCACTTAAAAGTCTAACTTGTGCTAAAAGTTAGGCTTAGATGGACACATTTTGGAAGTTGAATTGGAAACGTTCCACGAGCCTCCTCAGCTGAAACATGCTAAGGAAGGCAATTCTCTGTTGAGTGTTTTCTACATGTGTATTCACGTTGTTATGTGTTTTTATTTTGCAGGTGATAAGTCAGACCCTGTTTTGCTTTAGATATGCCTGGAAGGTGCTATTCTTTATGCACATGCCTGAGTCCCTTGCATCATCTAAGCTGCTCAGCTGAATCAGAACACTTAGACAGTGGAGAGAAACATTTTTGACAAAACAAAACTCTTTCTATATAATGTCTTTTTTCTAAAACAAAATGCTTTTCGTATTATTTTGTTCATGGGTTTTGGGGGTGGAGTTCTTTTGTTTTGTTCTGTTTCCTATTAATTTTTCCAGCTCTGTAAAACAATATGAAGATACTCAGCTTTTACCCACAGTACCTTTTGTGCCCTTTATGTTTATGGTAGCCTGAAATATCCATTCATGTTAATTAATATTTTACCTCTGGATTTCTATCTGTGCCAGTTTCTGCAGCTAGTTTCATCTTTCATCATCACCATCTTTTAGAAAGATGCCATGAGCAAGACATAAGATGACATAAACACAAGTTTAGGTTTTAAACAGTAGTCACTGTTCTTGTAAGTCCTGGGTACAAACAGTGTGATCTGTACATGCATAAGAATTTCTTGGCTAGACACCGTTTTCTTTTGAATCTGGATAGTCAATAGACTTTCAAACTGCCAAAGGGCTTTGACACTCTAGTTGACTACCAATCCATTTTTGTTGTCAGTTTTGGAGAAGACTGATGACCTTAGCTCTGAGAATGTCATGTCTTCTAAACTGACTTAGAAAAATACTCTTGCACCCACCTTCATTCTCCTGTTTTCCAGGTAGATAAGAAGGCACTTCCCTTTGACCACAGGAGCACCAGCAGAAGAAGCTTGGACAGAGCTCTGAAGAAAAATGCAGAGGAGCCACAGCCACTGAAAGTAAGTTTTCTTTCTCCTTCAATACTCATCCATATGCATTAACACTGTGGGTGATCCCATGCACTTCAGATACTTGCTAATTATCTAAAGGTAAAATTCGTGTTATAGCTTCTTCTGAAAGACAGGGTGGGGGGACAGGAGTCAAAACACTCATTATTGTGGAGATCCAGAAACTGTATTCCTACATGATAACAATGCCAGAGAAGAGATGAGAAAGGGGGGATAAGGTTCTGTTCTGAGTAAAGGGAGAAAATAACTCACGAAAGAATTTGATGAACTCTAGCAGCGTGGGAACATCTCAGATCTTCAAACTAGTTCTAATCCATACTAAGAGCAGCAGCAAGGATGGGCATGAAGTGGTATGAGCTGAAGCTGTTCCTTGAGTAAGAATGTTTTACATAATACCTCAAGGCTCGTTGTGTAATACTGCTAGGTACAATCTATAATTCTTTCTTTTTTTCTTTCCTTCGTTCACGTCTGTTAGTTTCCAGTCTTGAAACCAAGAACTTCAGCTTTTGCTTTCCTTGATTAAGCTTTAGTTTTTGCTTCTAATCTTTGTGGTGAAAAGCCTGACTCTGGACAAAAATTCAAAGCAAACCAGCTCTCTAGAGACTAACTAATCTAGTGAAACTGTTTGTGCAGGCAACAGCCATCCTCCTGTGATAATCTGAAATATGACTTTCAGCAGGGTATAAGGACAAGTTTGAAAGTGCAATGAGCAAGTATTCAGGTTTAGTGGCAGAGAGACGACGTATAGGTGCAGGTGCATCTCAGATTGTCAATCTGCTACTATTTAAAATTAAAGTAGCATGTTGTTGAAAATTTCACCCTGAATCTTCATCATATTTGAAAACAACCAATTAAATCTCATGGCTTTGGAAAACAGAAGAAAACTTTGGAATTAGGCAATGTTAATGAATTACCAGAAAGATCATGTAGTCAGTCTTCTAAAAAATGCCCTGGTAACAAGCTCTGCTCTTGTTTTTCAATAGTTGAGTAATTTTTGTTTTTCCCACAGGTCCAGTATTATCTCATTACCACTATTACTAAAATAATCTGCCATCAGGAATGCAAAATAGGTGAATTCTAATTTTTCTTAGGTCCTATGGTCCTTCAAGACAGTACATAGCTGGGAGTTTATTACTACTCCGATTAGGATTTGCTACTATACTCTTACTAGGATGAAAGGCTATGCTAGACTGACGCCACAGGTGATCTGATTCCAGTGACCACCAAATTAGAGGTCAACTTGAAGAGCAGGAATCTAATTTCTTTCCTTATAGTCTACTTCTGAAATCTATGAAAATGTTGTGCATGTTTGTTAACATCTGTTTGTTAACATCTGTTGCGCAGGACTTTTTAAACTTCTTGATAATGTAGATCAAATGTCCCACTTTTTCTCTTGCTTCACACAAACAGATTAATTTAAATTCAGCAAATCGTACTGAAAATCCTTAATTTAGTACTCTTGTCTATGGTCTGATTGAAACAAAAATAATTGAGTAGTTGGTGAAAGTTAAAAAGAGCTAATATAAAACAAACAGTCTTTTATAATTTCACCTTTTTCTCTTAGGAAATAAATGTTTGGCATTTTTTAAGTTTAGGCAGAATAGGACGCTTGTACACCTAATTTCTCAATCATGCACAGATAATAAATATTGGGAAACTGAGAAATTCTGGTGGAAAATACTTGATTTTCAAGAACTGTATCCAAGATCAATTCAGCCACAACAGCACTGCTATTTGTGACATTGAATACGGTTTTGAGCTCTGTACAGAAGAGCTTGTTGTAAGAATTTCAGACTTCAAGCCTTTTGATGGTAGCCAGTTGTCCACAGTCTCTGATACCTGTTGTTTGATGCAGCTGCCTGTTGAACTGCTTAGCACCATCATTTCCTATTCCTCTAAACATAATCCTAAAAGCAGCTTAATAACAAATGTGTTAGCAGAACACTGTGGATATCTGTGTCCTGATATTCCAGCCTGGGATTACTCAGTACTTATGCCTCTCTCCTGTCTCAACACTGAATTTGCTAAAATCTAGGAACAGAACCACTCTGCTGTCTTCCTGTCATACTTTCTTTTATATAAGCTACAAAATCTCCAAATTCTAAAATTGCTTGTGCCATTAGCACAAAAGTAAACACAGTTGGAGAATATGCCTCAGAAAGTAGGGAACATCAGGATACTGGATAAAGAAAGCATGAAAAAATCAACCCCAACCAATGTTTCTTGCAGGATGAGAGCCTTTTCTCCAAATTCCTTCCAAAACCAGCAGCTGCCAGTGACTTTGGGGGTTGAAATAAAGGCTGAAGCCTTCTCCCCATTCCTAGGAATTGTTCTCTGATCTGTTTCCTCTAGAGCTCACCTTTGAATCTGTAGGCAATGCTGTAGGCAAGTAGCTGTGTCCTCTCAGCAATATCCCAGTCTGCAACCATGCTGCTCACCATTTCTCTTCTTGTCTTTTCCATCTGCATTTAAAAAGTTCTGCAGAGATGAACTTGCTCTTGAGAAAATAAGCAATGCCCCCCTTCCTTCTCCTTTCCAGAAGCTTCAAATTTAGAGTACAGAAACCAGAGTGAGGTAAGCAGAGTCTTCTTCTTGGTTACTGCCTATGCAACCTCTTTAAGATAACAGAAAATATAACTCTAGATTCATTCAATAAGCTGGAAACAATCTATAATTTGTAGCCACAGAATTAGAGGAGCAAAGAGTTCCAAAAGTTAGACAATTTTTTGCAACAACTTGGATTTAAGGAGACCTTATTGCACTATATAGAATTGAGCATTGTCCACTATTATTTAACCAGTTCCAGGAAATACTGGTTTGTGCCTTTCAGCATATAGGACACCTATTCTCATATCTAAATATATTTTTCTTCAGTTTCACAATGGAAAGAGCTTATTATTAAATTAAAAAAAAAACATTCAGTTTAGGAATGGTTTTAAATGGTTTAAAAACCATTGGTCCTCAACAAGGTGCTATTAGTTGTATGAGCTTATTTGATACAGGCTGTGACCAACATTGTTTTCTGTTGTGGTCAACTCCTTTAACACAGAACTTGCAATATGCATCTGAACCATTTCTAATTATTTTAAATCACGTGAGGATTATAAAGCCCAAGGATTTCCTATTCCTGCCATTGGACAAATAATATACTAGGGAAATTGTTCTTCGGGTGTTTGTCGGTGATACTCTCTGCTAGCCTGTAAATTCTTTGATTCGGATTCTGTTATTTTGAATGTACTTCTACAGTATCTGGCTCCTGCCTTCACTAGGGTATTTAAATACCAAGAATTAATATAATGGAAGTGTCTTAGTCTGCAAATGCACAACTTGATAGAAGGACTGATTTATTTTTTTTGCAAATCTGGATTTTAGGGCACAGAAAGTAATGTCAGTTTTTTTTTCAAGCATGGGGAGCAGGAAAGCAAGGACATATGTTGTTACTAATATTAACTTTAGTAACCAATTTTAAGAAAATTTGTGTTTCCTATAGTTAGACAGAATCTTGTGTACCTCTATAAAGAATTGAATACATTTAACTGATCCCATTTATTTCTATAGTGACTATATTAATGTGACAGCTAGTACAATCTAGTATGAAATAAGTACTCACAAAAGCTTTTAGACCAGCAGTTTTGTAGTCCCACAATGCCAGTAATTTTTGGAACTAAATGAAAAACTAATTTCTCTGAATGAACTTTTTCTCAGTAAATATTTCAGCAAAGGTCTGAATTTAACTACAATTTAAATTGGTGGTAGAAGTGAGAACTTTTGAATATACGTTTCTGTTTGAAGTGTCAAAAAAATTAGAAAAATCTGTTTCAATGTCATTGTCTTACTACTTTGTGTCGAAATTATTAAATGAAATACCAGTTATCAGTATGCTAGGAAATTTTTTATTTATTTATTAGGAAATTAGTGACTATAATCTAAAAAACTCTACAACTCCTTTCAACCAACAGGGAGAAGTGTAGCCTTCTCAATACACTGTCCAAATGGGTAGCTGTAATGAAAGAAGCAAGATAAAACTGAACCAGAGCAAGAGAAAATGCTTTAGAAGAAAAATGGTTTCCCTGGCCATCAACTGCACCTGCACACTGAGGATAGGCAAGAAAACAGTTCTGCTTGTCAACACTGGGTGCAACTATTCTGTCCCAGTCAGCCCTACCTCAGTTTACTTGCTGGGTGAGGAAGGAGGCATCTTCATGGCTCAGAATCCTCACTGGACAGATGGCTGCTGCCTCTTGGCTGGCCACATGAATGGGTCTGGAGCAGTGTACAGCCTTCAGGCACTGTTTTCTCTGGGCCTGGCTGAGAGTATGTCAGTTCTTGTCTTCAGAAGCTTTTGACTCCTTCAATGCTACTGACTACCCAAGTTAGAGCAAAAAATAAATAAATTAATAAAAATTTGAAAAAAAAAATCTTACCAATGTCTCAAGGAGTTCTTCACTTATTCTCCTATATATGCTTTTGTTTGTTTGCTTTTTGCTCGGTTTTGGTTTTGGGTTTTTTGTTGTTGTTGTTTTTTGGGGTTATTTTTGTGGAAAAAAACAGTCATCTCAAATATATCCAATATATACTACTGCAGAAATCTGTACACTTGCAGCACTGAAACCTGCAACTCCTTGTTATAAGATCGGAAGAGCGTCG
>JAYDZK010000169.1:48821373-48883779 GCA_034509185.1 Euphonia xanthogaster
AAGTTTTGTAGGAACAAATTCTCTTCCCACTGCAGAAGGACATTAAAGTGTTCTTTAATTAATGTCTAATTTTAAACTTGCAATTAGTCAGAGTGAGAACAATAGACCTACCTGTGTTAATTTCCTTAATGTGTCAAAGCTGTACTGACTTGAACAGATGTATAATCAAGTTTCTACAGTTCAGTAGTTGCTGGATAAAAGCTAAAGTATGTGTTCAATGAAAGACTGAATTAAAGTTTTCTTTTACAGTTCACTAAGGTTTTCTAAACACCTCTTACTAGATATGCAGTAACTTACATTGCCAATAGACATTTCTAAAATCTGAAGCATCACCAAGATGCTTCTCCCAGTATCTCCACTGGGCTCAATTATTCCAAGCAGTACTTATTCTAAGCACACTGCCTTATCTTTATAGTTCTTGAAGTTTTTCTGAACTAGAGCAGAAAATTTTGAGGCAAGTATATCAGCAGTATTTAAAAAACCCACTGCTAAGAAGTATATAACATCATTTTCTATATGATTTTTAACATGGTTTCAAAACTCTGTCTTGTGAAGACGATCTTTTTTCCTCCATTTACTTTCGATATCAATACTTACTTCACACACATTCAGTCTAGACTTCTGCTTGTACCATACTTGACAATTCTCAAAATTCACAATCTGAGTCAAAAGCTCAGATTTCCAAATCCTAATAAGGATACTTAAATAATTAAACCATGCATGCCAAGAATTTATGAACACACAGAAACCTGGATTTTAATAAACTTCCCTCTTATTACTGCTGAAGGAGTCATCAGAGAAAGGCCACAATTAAACATGGCTGACGTGCCTATAGCATGGCAGATCCTAAAGCAGGATCTATAAAACAAATTTCTAGAGACTGTTATTTAAAGATACATTACCCTTTGAAAATGCAGCAATGTAATGATTCTGCTGTTTTTTCCTGGGAGTGCAGGGATTCTATTTACCAAAGTATTCCCTGGCACTTTGCATAAGCTAAAGAATTTGCTCATGTTTTGAATTATACACATGTGGCTTAGCTTTACCTTTGGTTTTTCTGATTGTCATAGGTCCAATTAATGGACGGGAAAATACTGCTTATATTCTTTTGGATATATTATGCTTTTATTTTAGCTCAGATGGAACAAGAGGAAATCTTTCAACTTTTAATTTTATGCAAATACACTGAAGTTTAAATTGTAGGAGGCTTCATTAGAGTGTACAGTTTTCCAGTACTTTTGCAGCATGTTCTCTTCTCAGACTCTGCCTGAAGGCGAATTTGTGTAAAATCCATTCAGCTATACATGGAGGTATCACAATGCAAAAGGCATGTTTCCTTCAGTGAGGGAATTTTTCCTTTGATTTTCTTTCTGTGACTCCTCCCCCCATCCCTTATTTCTTCAATGCACATGTTCAGGGAATAGCTAGAAATGTCTGTGCATCCTATATACAATATTTTCTGAGAAATATGTTTTCAGCTGTGCAAAAGGGGAAAGGTGGAAAACCTTAGAATTTACCATGAATGTATCAAATGATGTTCACATCAGTGTGGGCAAGCAACCAAAATAAGATGTATTTTCTTTGAGTATTTGCACTAGTAAAACTTAAATGCACAAATGTTTGCCTAAAGTTATGCTTAAAAATGCATTACTATGAATGAAGTAAATGTACTCAACATTCCAGGCTGTTCTTTTAGGCTGTTCCCCAAAGAGTATGTAACCCTCTCTTAGCCTGCCCTTGGCTCCCAGCAACAGTGCTTCTCAAGGAAGGTGCCAAGATAGACATAAGACTCAGTGGCAAATATTTTTACAGGTTGTCCTAGGGTCTTGGCCTCATTCAAATCTAGATGCCTGAGTGCCTCCTGTAGAAAACAATATTCCTAAAGACACTTGCTTGAACACCTCTTTGGGACTAGGGTACAACTGGGGCATACACAAAGATCTGAGACCTTCTCAGTTGTGCAGCCCAGGCTACACTCACTAAATTCAGGCTTCCAAATATATCTCAGCATACTTGGCTTCCCAAAGTTGTGAAAGGCTCTCCTGGTCCCCAGTAAGGCATGCATTGCTTTTTATTGTAGGTGGTTGTTCAGGTTTAAGTAAGGAAAGAGTGAGATTTGATCAGATCAAAAATATAGCATTTTAGGCTGGTATTACACATATTTGTGTGAGATGGTCATGTCAGGCAGCAGTTTATTAATTTAATCCAGCTACTTTTTTTCACTACATGTTTTGATATTGCCACCTAGCTCAGCTACATGGAGTAGCTCATGCAAAGATGAAAAATGACAAAGAGGAAAAAAAGGAAAGCAGGCCAGCAAAATGTTACTTTTCCATATGCCTTTTCTCTGATAAGATGAGAAGTTGCATTTCAGCCACTGTTTTCTGTGTGAAAGCACAGATAGGGTGCAGAGGTTCAGTGCCAGCACATCGACAAACAGAGCAAAACATGCGGAACAGTATGTGTCAAACCCCAGAAGTGCAATTAATCATGTGTGCTGTTGTGCACACTCTGGAGAGGTGATGAGGTTCATTCTTTTTCATCTGGGCACTTTCAACAGCACAGCTAATTCAGCACGAGCACAGCAGCTGGACACGAAGCCACATTAGTGCAGCATCGTGGCACGCTAGAGTAATTGAACAGCAAACTAGGTTATTTGCCCACCTACTTTTCCTGCATATTAGATGGGGGATAATGAGCAATTGCTTATGGTCTGTTAGGAAAAAATGACTGTTTGTTCAGCACTTTGAAATCATAAATCAATACATGCTGCAAATGTGGCGTGCCGCCCAAAAGCCTCATTCAACAGAGACCGCACTGGAGAGGGAAGCAGGTGCCCCTCCCTGGCTCTTACATGCTGCCTTCTGCAGAAAATGGGGATGGGTGTGTTTCTTTCATCTTAGTTTGAGAACAAATATGTCCAAGGGGGCTTATTCACCGCCTTGGCCTAAGTGAGCAAAGCCTAAATGAGGCAAGAGGAAGATAGACATCATGGTTTTCCTGGAGCTCTTTGACCTCCACAGACATGACTCTTCAGTTAGCAATCAGGTGGCACAAGAAATTTTTTTTTTGGCACTCCTAAAGCATTTCCAGGCATGTCAAGCTGATTTTTTCAGTCAAGGCTCTAAAAACAAAACTGATATCTTTATGGAGCTATATCTGAGGGCTTCTTCCAATGCTGGCTTTTGGATCTAAGGCTGAGGACTCCTGGTGAGATTAATTTCTCTAGCTCACATTGATGGACCAAACAAGCTGGTGCATTCCCTGAAATGGCTTACATAAGCTTCCAGGGCTCCCTGGTTCAGTGGTTTTCTTGAGCTTTTTCAGAGGTACAGCATTTCTGACCTCTTTTCAGCATCACACTGCTCCCTGTTTCTAGCAGTCTCCTTTTTCTGCACCCCAAGGATCTTCCATGTGATGCTGTGAAAACAGGGAAGATTGTAGGATTGCAGGTGCTTCCAAGCAGCTGCAAAGAAAAGAGCTGAATTAGATTCCATTAATTTATAACATTCCAGAACTGTTTAACTGTTCATACCACTGTACAACATTCTGTCAAATAACTGGCAAATCCTAATGATTTCATGCAGCAGTATTTTTTTTTAATATATTTGCAAAAAGCTGTAGTTGGATTTTCATTTTCAAGATTAACTCTGGGCTTTTGCTTTCTGCCTATGCCATAATCCTAACTCTCCAACTCAGGGAGTTAAACCAGTCTTAAAAGTGAATCTAGAGCATATACTGATCTATGTGATTTTATAATTATAATTATGATCTATGGGGGGATTTTCTCTTTGGCTTGCAATAACGTAGCTGCATGAAGAGATGATGACCGAGACAGAAATTCACTTACATTCAGTCCACCCCACCTTGCCCAAAATACATGGATGACTGTTACAGTATTGCAGTTTTCCATGACAGAGATAGAAAGAGGGAGGTAAAGAGTGTGATTTTTAAACTTGTAATTAATAGGTATTTTGCTTCAAAAAATTCCTTGTGAGTTCAGTAGACAAAGTTTTATTCATAGTTTATTTTAGCTTTATCTAGCTTTATCTTCTTTACTGTGTGACCTACACTAAGGGGGAACCAGCAGTTCTCACAGCAAAATGGAAGGAATAAGGAGAGACTGGTTATGCAGGAACAGCTGCTTGTTTTCAGCAGCATCAGTTGAGAGTTTTTCACATTCTCCTTCTCCGCCTCTCCCCAAATGTTCAGCCTGCTGTGTGCAAGCTGGGTGTTTACAGTTCAGGACTATGGAGGAGGAGGAAATATTTTGCCTATTGTTCAGTGACGTCAATGGCTTCGCTCCCAGTCACTTGAGGGACACTGGTGCTTAGCAAATGTCAGTGCACTGCTGCTACTGCATGTGCCTTACAGTCTGCTTGCAGGGATTTAAGGTCTCTCCTTCAAGATAGATCCAGCTGGCAGACGAGGCGGGTGTGGAAGGCAAGGAGCAGTAGCCATGGAAAGCTGCTCTGCTGCTTTTTGCATGCGAAAACCTCCGTACAAGTTTCTTGTTGAGGCATTAATATGGCGTATTTGTTAGCCTTAAATACAGAATTCAGCTTAAAGATGTCTTTCATTCTGCACCAAGATTATTTTTTCACATTCTTTTCCCCTGTATTAAGCGGAATTTTCAAACCTTGTTTGTATATCAAGGACCTAAAAATCCCCCACAGAATACACCGACAATTTTATAATTAATCAGGATAAATAGTTAGTTAACTCAAAAGCTGAAACAATTCAGTGTTTTTCTGAGGCATTCTCACACCTATTTTGTTACCAGATATTGAAAAGTAAATGGCAACTGTATTTTGCCAAAGATTTTTTAAGCTTGGGGCTGAATTTATTTTTTTTTTTGAATGCATGTTTTTTGAAAGTGTGCTATAGTTAATGTTCCTAACTGCAACTGGAAAGCCATTCTTCAAACATTTTATCTTCATTAAAACATATTTGAAATAAATTTTTAAAAAACTTTGCTGTGAATATTTGTGATTTTAAAAATTTATATCTGCACCCTTTGTGCATGTGTGCAGGAAAATGGGGTTTTAGAAAACACAGAAATTGTTCCTTGGTGTCAGTGTTTTTATGTTAAGTTTTTGTAGCTAAAATTAAAAAGCTTTTGAATAAATAATTCTCTTTTTTTTTAAATTTGAAGAAATAATTCATTATATATATGAACAGAGATGTGATTATGGATGGGACCAGAAGATCAGCTTACTAATTATCTTGATGTGAGACCCTGGATTTGTTTCACATTAATATAATAACCACCATGAAAATGTCAAGTATTCAAGGGTTCATCAAAGCTTATAGTATAGTGCAGCACTACACTGATACCTTAAGATAAAGGGAGAACATAGATGCTGCCATTTTGTAGGAAAAAATGGAAAAGCTAAAAGCAGCCCAGTGAACAAAGAGTCTAGCATCAGGGTGCAGTGGAAAGTATAAAGGTGAGACAAACTATTGCCAGTGCCTTTCAGGTCTTGACTTAGTCAGGGATCATCATCCATTGCTGACAGGTATATACAGTCGCAAAAAAGATTCCATGGGTAGCCTGGCTTTCTGTGCTGAGTAATAACTTCAGATGTTTTGAGATGATATGTACTTAAATCTTCACACTTCACTTTTTAAGTTGCTCATATACATGAACCATTCACTGATTAACAGACAAAGGCCTTACTCCACTTACTCCATAATTATGGCACACAGAATTTTTCTTGTAGATGACTGAGGAACGTATGAATGGCTTTTTTAAAATACACATTAAATTATAGGAGCAAATATTTTCTGGAAAAAAATATATACCTGCTTTATTTGTTTGCACGCAAAATCTTCATCATCACTCTTTAGATTTTCCCAGATCCCAAGTGGGTCTTTTTTGCTTCATTTTTATATCCTGTGATTTTAAAGCAGCAAAGAACTACAGAATGTGACCCTATAGATTACTGTTGTGCTTCTGGTTTGCCAAGCCACCCAGATCAGAATCCTTCTTCAAGAGAAGGATAATCAAAAAATCAAATATGATTTTTTTTTTTTTCTGATATACTGTGCTGGGTTTGGTCAAGATGATAAACACCTGGCAAGATTTCCAAGTATTCTAAGAAATCTGTTTTAAATCAGTGTTGAATGTTGGCTTCAACATCCAAATAGAGAGAAAGGAAAGCCTATTATAGTTTCACTGCTTTTATTCCAATCACTCTAGAATCTTTCAAAATGAAAACTGTTAAAGGCAGATTTGTTACCATTACCTCTCTTTCAAAGACAAAGATACTGAATTCAGTCTGTAGATTATTCCTGGTGAAGAATGCTTGATATGTCTACTGCAAAGCATTGCCAATATATCTGTGAATCCTTCATCAGCTTTCAAAGGCAACAAATATTGAATTCTGCTTTATCTGCTAATTTCAGAATGCCCTGCTACTTCACTTAAGAAGCCTTTTTTGTAATATTAACTCAAAACAAAGAACCATTTTGTAGAGCAAAGGCACACCTTTCTTATTATCTATATAGTCATTTTACCTCATTCATAGAAATAGGAGACTAAAAGGTCTTCTGAATTTGAATCACAACTGAATTACTGTTATCACAGTCTCCCAGTAATGCTTTCCTGACTTTTCAAGAAGTTTCAGGAGCAGGTTAGCATCACCTAATATGAAGGAATGTAAAAATTATAAGACATAATATACTGCAGAAAATGTAATACTTTGTTTTCTTGAGAGAGTTTTGCATAGGTGCATGCATATATTAAATATCAAATTTATGTAAAACAATCTATCAAACTAACATAAAATACTCTTGTGATATATATAGTTATAATTATCTTATCCTTACAAGCAGGGACTATAAGTCCCAAATGACCAAACCCCAAACTATGCTTTGCACTTAGAAATCTTTTCATAACAGAGATTTTCAAAGACACATCCAAAGTTATTTGTATAAATAAGAAAGAGGTGAATGTTGAAATACTCTTCACTCAGCTTTGTTTTCTAGTACCCCATTAACCTGTAAACAAACGTCTTTTTGCCTTTCAAATTCTAGAGGAGTTTCTAAATCAGGGTTACATTTTCTCTGTTTGTCTTATAGGGTTTTTCCTAACACCATCAAATAGCTGTTTGCCAGCTTTCAGCTGTAACAGGGGGGAGGGAGATCTGTCATCACCCATGGGAAAACAATGAATTGTGTCTAGCCAGAAAATAAAGTGAGCACTTTCTTCACATAATAAACTAGTTCTTGACAGAGATAGTTTTTCAAGTAGACAATACAGAAGGAAGAACATGTCATGAATTCCGTTGTTATAACATTCTCCTGTATACCAGGTATGAGAGTTTTGGAAACAAAATCTACTGCAAATTTTCCAGAAAAAAAGAAAAAAGGAGAAAAAAAAGCAAGCTATTACATCACTTTCTGCTTCAGTGGGGATGGGTAGGGACAGAAATTAAGAGGGAGTTTCTTTTTCTCTCTTCTTCCCTCCCTCTCTCTGCCTCCTTCAACTCCTTCTCTTTCCTTCTGCCTTCCCTCCCCTTCCAGCAAGACACATGTCTAAAGCTGTTCCTCTTTGTACTGTGACTCCTTCACTTTAAACTCCTGCAAAGCAGTTCAGAAAATCTTCTTTAAATTAGCATATAATGGCTAGGTCATATTGCTAGAAAAATCATTTTGGAGTACATGAAAAGTATGAAACGTGAAAACTTCATCTGCTGACAACATGATGAAGATATGTGGTTGCTTTGTTTCCTGTGATTGTAGTCTGTGTTTTGGAGAAAATCTGAGCTCATGAATTTATATTCTCTACAGTATTCTGTCCACCTCTTGACCTTTTGTAGTGGCTTGGGCTTTACTCTTCAGACCCTTTGAGAACTGCTTCAGGGTAGTTGTTTCTGAGAGTTTTTTTGTGAGCTCCGCTATACTACATGTAGTGATGGCTCACAAGCCAGGCTTGCCAAGAAAGCAGAGGACCATTCTAAAGTGGGCATTTCTCTCCCTTGGGCTCAGAGTGAAGACAAGCTTTGCCTTTTAGGCATAAATCATATTTTTACACAACATCTTTTTCAGAAAGAGAGCAGTCACTAAGGAATAAGCAGCTAGCTGTTTTCATGAAAATCAAACTGAAATGAAATAAAAACATAGTGAACCTCTTCAAATAAAGGAGGAAAGTACAGTCCTTGTGGTGAGCAATAATGCCACTATTTAACACCATATATAATTCCTAAATAAACATTATCATAGTATATTAACTTTAAATATATTTATAATGGTGTCTCAGATCTTCTGGGAATCCCATATATTTTGCAGACTGTTTCTCAGTCACAACTGCAATGCAGTGGGTGGAACATTACAGCTTTCTGCATCCAAAAAAGTACACAGAATCTTTCAGGAGCGTGCTGTGTGCAAGAGGGATAAAAAACCAAGCTAGCAATCAAATTGCAAACTGGCAAGGAAATACAGAGGGGGGAGGGAAGAATTTATGCTTTTTAATTTCTAAACAATAAGATGTTGTTTCCTTTCTCCTCTACAAGATTACAGCATGTCAGCATGACATGCAAGTCTCATGTCAGCATGTTAGCCAGGGCATCTTCAAGTAGCTGCATATTTGAAAAGAAATGGGAAACAGACAGAATGAGACTGGGAGAGGGGAAATTTGGCATGTTGTTAATGCATATAAATTTTGGGAGAATGGTGCTTGTTGGAAAGTACCTCCTCCCCTTTCCAGGGTAGCCTGGGGAATGGGATAAACACCAGATGCAACACAGAGCTGAGAAACTAATGCCTAGAGGGAATGGTGTCACTTGATATTTGAAGGGGTAACTGGTCTGGAAGGGAGAGATCAGGGAGGAATAGGACACAATGCCACATTCAAGAGAGGAGCTGTTAAGAGTCTGGGTCTAGTGCTTGGCAACAAGAGCTGCTTAGAGCTTAGGAGGTAGGGATCTCACTCCTCAGGTAGGGAAGTTTATCACGAGAAGGGGTCTGACTCCAGACTCGACTTCAGAAATATCCACCAATACAGAAAGGGATATTTGTGTCCAGGCTCAGTCTGGTTTGAATGATGAGCCCACTGTCAGCATGATGAAAATTCAACTTTGGAGGGGCAAAACATTATCCCAGTTTTGTGACTCTGCTCTGTAATTTGCAGCAGCCAATGTCAGGCTGCATTGCTGAGCTGCTTGGAGATACTGAAAACCCAAGAATCAGCATGAAGCCATGCTGAAGAGCAGAGATCTATGCAATCCCAAGGTTGAGGCACCTTTTCCACTCACACTCCCAAGGCTGTGCTCAAGACTAAAGGGGTAGCTGTCAGGATTGCACTGGAAATTGTGAGAGAGCTATGCATCTATGCCAGATACAGCAGGTTAGCCTGGGCTGAAAGGGTCACTACTGATCACAATTTAACCTCTTTCCATAATAAAATAAATTATATAGCTCTCATGCAAATAGGATCAACATTTTATGTCAGCCCCCTTACCTGCCGTTCTATGCCTAATTCAGCAATTGTCCATAGGAGAAAGGAAACTTAAACTGCCAAGTGCTGTAATCTCAATATTTCCCATGTAATTTACAGCCATTTTTAATTGCTTTCTTTTACAGAAGACTTTTATCAGTTTTCTCTTTTTAATAAATAGCATCTATTACCATAGGAATAGTACTGGAAGCAATTTGTGTTGTATTAGTCCCCATAAATTCCAGTGCTGGCTGTGATATGTGTAAATACTAAAAAAAACCTCATTGTGACCTTTGCCTTGAGCAATTTACATACTCAATCTTGTTGCAGCTATATTGTGTTTCATCTGTTCTCCATCAAATCAGAATGCTTAATAGTAAAGTAAAGGAGTAATCCTGTACATACAAAAGGATTCCTGTAGTCATGACTCTTTTTCAGCTCTTTTTGTCCAGGTCATTTATTGTCTGCAGTTGAATTACTTTGCTTTTTCACTCTGTGCCAAGAACAGGTAGGATTCTCTTGTCACATATAAGCAGAACAACACAGAAAAGCTTTTTCTGTCTTCCACCATGTGAAAGCTCTTTTCCCTGAATGATGAATGAACAAAATTCTTAAGCTTAAAAACACTTTTAATTTCTTTCCTATACATAAGACTTGCTGTTTTATCTTGATAGGCTAACATGGGAATTGCCACTTTGTTCTGCTTTCTTTGGCAAGTAACTGTCTTTGACTATTGCCTTATTTCCTTATGGTTAGGCCCAAAACAGCAGTGCTGTAACAAAACTATTTCATGCAGGTTTTTGATGCAGGTGTTTTACACTGGAAGCCAGGCTGGGGTGAATAAGGCTTGCAAAGAGGATTAGCATGATTGTCACAGGGTAGAAAAGATTGTTGAACTATGTCAACATGAACTATGTCAACCTCAGTCCTGCTGCCTCCTAAATTGCCACATAATCAATATTCTCCCAGACCTCTCTTCCTTTTCTGTTGGCCATTTAAGGCACTACTGTCTGCTCAGCTAGATGTCTGTTGCTTCCCTTGCCTTTAACAAGGATCAGGATTGTTTTCTTTGGATCATTGAACTCTTATCTTACTGTATCTGCTTGTGGTGGGTGTGTGAATGGCAAAATTTTTCTGAGCCTCCCATCAGTATTTGTGATTGAAGAAAGAAAAGGAGTGAGGCGGGGTAAAGATTAAATTTTCCAGACCTGTAATGACTACAGGACAGTGCTGCCATTTCACCTCTTTTCTTTTGCTGCTCGAAGAGGAAGCACCGGTGAAAGATGCTGGCAGGCATCTTTGTCCATCCAAGTGCATCTGCATGCAGGAATTTCTTGCATAGAATATGTCCTTTGAAACAGTGACTAAATATATTCAAACTGAAGACAGGATGGGCATTATCTAAACAATATGAAAAGATGGAAGGAACAGATATTAAGGATGGAGGGCAACACAATGAAACAAGTAGCTGCTCTGAGTTGAGGCTCAGCAAAGCAGCAAAACAGACTGGGCTTATGAGACACTTATTTTGCAAATAAATTCTTTTAGCTAAACCTAAAAAGGAAGGAAGATGTACTGAAGACTGGTCGCACCTCAGCAAACATTTGAGTGCCATTAATGGCAATGATATAACTGTTGGCCTGCAAAGGTTAGGCTCAGTGTCCTCATGAACCTGATGAACAGGTTTGGACACACAGAGGCAAAACCCAAGAGTGAACCAGGGCTGAGGAACTTTGGCTGGGTGAATACGATCTCTCTCACTGAGTAAACCTCAGAGACATCTAACAAATAAACTTAAGCAGGGTGTTTGCAGATGGAATAAAACCAGCATTCTATTAGTTTATTGTCTTCTTGTAAATGTTTGGTTTTAATTTTAGATGTTAACCATGTTCAAGCAAAGCTGAACAATAAAACTGTCAAATTTCCATGTTTACCTCTTTCATACTTCCCAAAACCAGAGGGAAAGAGCACAACCCAGCAGACTTGCTGGTTAAGTGCAGTGGACAGGTGCTGTGGACTAACCTTAAATTGTATGGTAACTACAAATTCCAGCTCTGGTAGAGGGATAAGACTGAAGAGAAGAAAGGTTCTTGTAGCAACACTGGCCAAAGTAGGCAGGAAAAGCTGCCAGATGTTTCAGATGACATAAATTAATGAGTTCTGGTGCTGTTACATTTTAAAGATGATTGTGTTCTTAAAAATTATTTAAATGCCGATCCAAAAGCCAGCATTCTCTTGGTGGTACACTGCAGGAGGACTTGCTTCTAAATACACCCATAAAGCCTAGGGAGGTTGATTCGACTCTGAATTCAATGTAAATTGTCTTAGGAAAAGAAAAAATACTTAAGAATGTTGAATAAAATTAGGACTTCCTGCACTGTTTCAGCTGGATATGTTTTCCTGTAATTTTTTGATTTTGCTGGTGTGCAGGTGGTATGTAGGCTTTCTGAGACCATTAATTTAATTACTACTTTCTCCAATCCTATGGGTATATAGATTACATTTCCAACACTTTTTCCAAAATTATTTCTACATGTATGTGCTAGTAGGTCTTTTTTGAATTTTGTTTCCCTGAGCATAGACTACAGCTATAGCTTTATTATTTCTAGTCTTTATTACAAATCTTTTCTGACAGCAAGAGTCTGAAGGAAGTATGACTGGGCAACACTTTGCCTTGTTAGGCATGTACCAGTTTGTTTGGTTGCTATGAAAAATGCTCCAAAGCCACAAGTGATGCCGAGCTCTCATAGGACAAATGATACAGGGCAATATTAAATAAAATAAAACATTCATTGATCTCCAGTGTCTTTCCAAAGCAGCCCATCCTTACTTTGCCTGTTTTCTCCATTCTCTAAAGTTTCTTCATCTGACCACTGTGGAACAAAATTGGAAAATTTCTGGTGTGTAATAAAGAATGAGCCAACATAAATTTAAGTTAATGCATAAAACCAGGCATACTATTCTTTCCCTCCCCAAAACCTGCTGCTTTTTTCTTTCCAGTACTGCTGGAGGAAGAATATTTTTTTTCTGTTGGGGACATTTTTTTGGCCATTCTCATTTCAATTTACTGAGTGTATCTCTTCATTGAGTCAATTGAGTCAACTTATACAGAGGGTTAACTGTTTTTATGAGTGCTAAGAAATTTTAGGAATAGACTGAAGACCAAATTATATATTCATAGTGTCAATAAGCACAAGTTTATTATATTAATAGGACTTGGAGAAAAAAATCCGGTACCATCACTTAGAAAGGAGTTGTCCCATGATTTTAAATGACAGTAAGTTGAGCAAAATTGACTTTCCAGGAGGCAAAGTGTGTAGAAGAAATCCTTCACAGCAAGCAGACATTCATACTGTGTAAAGAGCAGGGTGCTAAGGAAAACAAACCAAAAAATCCAACCAGTCATCAGGTCTACAGGGTTGGAATATTCCAAAACTCGCAGACAGAGTTGGCAGTTGCTGCTCATAAGGTAATTCAAGAGTGGAACATCATACGGTGTTAACTGTCAGGACTGAAGTGCTCTGGTAGCAACGTGTGTGGGAAGCCTGCAGAGCCTGCCTGCAGTGTGCCTAACAACCAAAATTGTTTTGCATTACATTCACCCACAAATCGAAAATATATGCAATATTTATTCTAGTATAGAATTTTATTTCTAGTATAGAATTTAGAGTAAGAATTTTTTGGCATAGTTTGTACCTCTAACACTTTGAACAATTTAAGCAAGCCTGGGGATCTTATCGAGGGCAGTAAATTAGAACATTTTGTTTGTAGAAAAAGGATTTGCTGTACTCCACTGAAAAAGCCAAGTCAAAGCTGAACTATGTCCTTTAAAAAACAAAATAAAACATTTTTATAGATAAACTGTCTCCATCTAGAAAACAGTTAAATAATGACCTTATTGACAGCAGCTGAACAAACTTGCCATAGAAAAATGTGTCATTTTCAACACATTTGGATTAAAGGGTTTTTGTCCCTGTTTTGCTTTATATAAATATATTTCTATAATGTATACAGACCCTCACTGGCATTTGAAAAAACAAACACAAGTCTGGAAAAGATTTTATAATGATTTTAAGTTTTTCAGAAGTTTGCTTTTACAAAATCCTGAAGTACATATGAACTTTTCTGTCCTTTTACAATAATATATGTATGGAGGTACAGACTATGTTTTAGACTGTGAAAATTAAAAAAAAAGAAAAAGATATTTCCATGACTGAAATCTTCTTGTAATTTGGGTGGACATGGCCACTTGAAACTACTGACAACAAGCACTGCAAGCTACATAAATCCTCAGTGAGACTTTAAAAACAAACAAGGAAATTAGGTTCAGCCTACTTCTGAATAAATTTACTGAGGCCCTTTGGCACTACCCCAGAAACAGCTTTTTTCTCCTCTATTTTTTGTCCAATAGTTGTCTATCTTCTCTCTACTGTAATTTACATTACCCCCATTCTTTGGAGTGCTGAGTTTTATGAAGCTTCTATGAGATAAATACTTTCATAATCTTATTACAAGAGAACAGAAGCATTGTAGATCCAGAATACTTGCAGAGTTTTCACAATAAGTTTTGTAGTAGATCACCAAGTTCACTCAGCATCAACCAAATCCCAAATGGAGTAAGTAAAACATTGCATCACTGAGAGTAATTTAATAAAAAAACCTTGTTTTTTTCAGGAATGCAGAAAATATTTTTATTCAAAACCTTGTTTGGTAGAAGGAACAATGATTTTATAGTAGAAAAAAAACAAAACAAAATTTTTAAAAAAGAGAGAGAAAAGCACAATTTGAAACTATAGCTCAAAACTAAAACACTAAATTTTAGTAGTATAAACTGGTCAGCCATAATGTTAAAATTCAGAGTAAAACTGGGCAAGCAGAGTCTTGAGTGGATCTCAAAGTGGATCAGATTGTCAGCATTTGTTCCTGGCAAGGAGGCCCTCTCAAGTGGAAGCAGACACCCAACAGAAGATGTAGTCTTTAATATTTTTATCCTGACCTAAGGCTGTCTTAAGCTTATGCTCCATAAAGCAAAAGGTTAAGTAATGTGAGAGGAGCTTTGTGTTCCATTTAAGGAACCAATGTCCACAGAATTTAATTTCTACCTCTACTTCATGTTGCTCTAGATGCATTTGCTCTCTTTAAATGCCTGGTGATAACCTGTGGCAGAAATTGGGGTAGGGGGTGTGGGGGGAGGTACTCTATATAGAACCCAGCTAGACCACTCATTTTATGCAGATTTTTCTTCCTCTTTTAAATTCATTTCAGTCAGAAGAAAAAAATGACAGTGTTTTTCTCCAATAATATGAAAATTAGGCTGAGCATTTAAAATGTATTTGGATTTATAACACTGTATTTGATTTACTTGGTTAAATGGCAACTTCACATAGGAAACCCAGCAGGGCACCACATAGCACAAAGCTGTGGTAGTTCCTTCTAAATCCAGTTTATTCTAGTTTATTCCCATCCAGCCACAGGGAAACCTAGGCAGAATGAGAAAACTGGAGAAAATGCCAGCAGCAAATTAATTCCTTGTCTTACTTCGCATGTTTCAAACAAGAGTACCGCAGAGAAAAAGTAACTCATGTATTAATTTAGTTGTTCTTTTTCTATGATTTCAAACATTTGTAAAACATTTTTTGTCGTTATGTTGTTATTACGATTGAACATGTTAATTAAAAATATTTTTGAAGTGCATAGTAAGGAGTGACAGACAGTCAGAAACTGCTGGAATTAGTATGTATTATTAAACCGATGTGTTCTGAGATTTTGAATTGTTTGAATAATTTATTGTAAGTGGTTTATTTAGACAAGACAGCAGCAACTTGTGGCAACTTGAAGTACTCAAGCCAGCCTGATGTGATGCAGCTGGAAGAGCAGTGGCAGCTCAGCTGTGGCACTACAGAGCTCTGCACGAGATACTTTGTCTTGTTCTTGGCTGCTTTTCTCGTTGCCGTCTTCTGCGACGGTCCAGATTTTGTCTAAATGTTCTTGATAGTCATAATTATTATGCAAATAATTTATGCAAATAAATTTCAGTTTTTAGATAGCTTTTTCTGTGCTCTCTTGCATGAAATATGGTGCCACTCACTGAGTCACATTATTGTTTCTGTCCTCTGAGTTGATACATGACATTGCTACAAGAAATAATAAGAATAATAAGGCAAAATGCAAACAATGCTCATTTGTGTAAACTTTTGAATTAGTTTTGGGACTTACAACTCTTCTATGAATAAAATACTGAGCCTCTGAATAGTACCACAGTATAAATAAAAGATAATACTGAAAAGCAACAAAATATTCTGTTTCAATGGGACCTTGTCATGTTGAATGGTAAAATTCCCACTGATTTCACTGCATTCAGGCTTTTAATGTTATTCATAATATATTCCCTAGGGCTTTTTGTAACGCTCTGCCAATTTATTGACATCATGATTCGTTGGATTTTTAACATTTGACTCTACAGCACTATCCTGGTTCCAGCCAGGACAGGATAAATTTTTTGCAGCAACCAGGAAGCGCACGGCCAGGACACAGAGGTTATTCTAAAACACCTCACTTCATTGCTGGGGATGGGAAAAAGGGAGGCTTTTCCAGCAAGAAGGGATTCCTGCTTGTTGAAGAAACATGACAGAGAGAGCCATCTAATATTTTCTATTACCAGGTTGGCTTTTTTCTGTGTGGATCCCTTCTTCTCTTCTACCCTCTCTCATTAGCATTGTCGCTACTACTGTTCTTATCTCATTGCTGTTTCCAGTAAATTATTCTTATCTCAACCTGAGATCTTTGGCTTTTATGCCTCCAATTCTTCTCTCCAGCCACCCTCAGGAGGGAAGGGAGAGCAAGCAGCAACATGGGAGCACTAAACTGGAGAATACCATTCCTTAACCAGGACAAGCACAATCACTTCAGTTGTGATATTTTTACTTGAAATGAAAATTAAGAATATGCTAAGGGTCCTTATTTTCTTTTAAATTACAGATGTTAACAATAAATAGGACTGGATCCTCTAAAAGGCAATCTGGAGTTCTAGCTTTGTGGGTTTTTTTCTTGCTTTGGTGTCTTTTATTTACTACAATGACAAAATCTCAATGTAAAGAAAGATCTGACCTGAGACTGTTTCAAAACACCAGCAGAGCCCTGTGAGGAATGCTCAGCTGCTTTGTCACACATTATTGCAAACATGGTGTTAACACAGCTCAACATCAATTATCAGAGCTAGAAAAAACTCTCTTCTATTTGTATCCCATTTGTGTTGTAAAATCATAGGCCAAAGTGAGAACCCTTTTTTTTTAGCAATGTTAAGAGAAAGAACTAAAAGACTAGTCCTTAACTAGAATTTAGGTTAAATCAAAATCCTAGGGCTTTCCTATTATCATTGAAAGGTCAAGGATGAAAAACTGTTTCCTCAATATCTAAGGTGTTTTTTCCAATTTCTTTCAGATGATGCTCTCAGTCATATGGTTTAGATTTAGGCAGACCTGAATAAAACAGCAACTTGTACTTAATGATCCTTAGGGGTTCCTTCCAACTCAAGACCTGTTCTATGACTTCAGATGCCTACACTGGCATTTTAGCTCCTCAACTCACTGTCAGATCTGCCCCTAATGTCTAATTTATCACACAACCATAGGTTCTCAACCTAATATTGCAATACGCTTAACAGGCTGGCTTGACAACAGGTCAGGAAGACATAACTTCTGTAAGAAGCTTGGGAAAAAGAGATGATAACTGAAAAAATCCCTAGGCAATTTGGTTTCAGCATGGCTTTTTGATTATAGTCAAATAAGCAAGAAGTTGACTCATTATTAGTGTAATATAGTAACAGATAAGCAAAGAAGTTACACAGGGCAAGAAATATTCTTAAATGAAGAGTGTTTGGAAACTGGAAAGTCTCCGATGTTACAAATTAATTAGTCATTGCTTAATAATGTAATTAATTAACCCAAATTAAGTGTTAAAATAATTATTTTAAAGCACCTTAGGAACAAAAAGTGAAACTACAGACAATATTCCATCCTCCTCAATGGATGAAAAATACTGAAGCAAGGCTTACTCACTGTCTAAAATGCAAAGTCTGTGGAGCAGAAATGGCTCTTGCAGCTTGAGGATGTTCCCTTAGTAGTTGAAGACAAAAGTGACTTGGGAGCCACTGAGACATCCAGAGTGAAGGATCTTGCCTGTGCACAGGTTTGGTTCCACAAGCTGTGAGTCAGGGGTAACTGGTTTTTAATGTCATAGCTCACACTTCAGGCATCTGTAAAAACCTTGAAGATGTCCCTGTCGAGGTCAAACCTGTAAGTCTGGAACATTTTTTTTTCATCAATGCAAACTGTTAGCAATAGTGATGGAATAAGTACTTTTTATTGGGGAAAATATCTAGCAAGAGGCCTTTTTAATGAGGGAGCTTGGAAACAGTATTACTGCTTTTAGGGATGTGATCTAATCCTCTTACTAGGTTGCTAATAGACTAAGGAGAGGACAAATAAAGTAACAAGAAGGGTTGTGATTGATTAAATATGATAAACGCTTCTTGCTCTAAATTGTGAACCCAGGTAATTTAAACTTGTTTAAAGTTTATAAGTTAGCCCAGCTTATTCCCATTTGCACTGCAGAATTCCTTAATACTTACATCTTTTAGTGCTTTGTCCAGTCCACTTTCCTTAACTGTACAATGATATACTGTGAACTGGATATAGAGAGTGCTCCAGTGTAAAATAAATGAGGTTTATCATGATGCTCAACAGACACCTCCTTCCTTTAAATGCAAGCTTCATTCTCTCCTTTTAACTCTGAACAAGTCCTCTCTCGATGGGCTCTATGTACTTCTATTGCCTTTATTAAACAATGTTTCCAAAGAGTTTGCAGTCAGCCTTATTATCTGCCCTAAATCCTGTATCTTTTCTGTCTTTGTCTATAGCTTCTAATTTTTTGTCATAGCAGACTTCGTAGTGTTCTCAACATCTAGAAAGCCTTGGATTTCAGCAAATATAAATCCAGGATAACTTCACTAACAGCATGAGTAGCGTAAATTCTCACCCAAGAACAGGCTAGCCTGATGCACACAACAGTCTGGAAGACTGATGGGGTTGAAGAGACGCATCAGATACTTGCAGCTTCCTCTCTCATCCTGTTGCACGTGCTGTGAAATTTTGCAGGGGAATTGGCATCTGCATTCATCCTTTGCATGTAAAAACTATACGATTTCTTTCCAAAGGGTGAAGATGGGCTGTAGACACAACTACACATGTTTTCTTGTTTGGAAATTTGCTGGCTGGATATGTAATTTGACTAGTGTTTTTGTATTGCAGCAAACTTGGAAGGAGAGAAAATTATTTGCTTGGTTTTTAGAGCTAAAATATTCATCAACTTTGTCCAGTTACATCCTGTGTTAGCCTAAGTCTTCTTTTAGCTTTTTGTACTGAAACACATGCTTTTCTTTCTGTGTCGCCCCAGAGCCCAATGACATCAGTAGAATTGTTCTGGATTTACAGCAGTGTAACTGAGAACAGAACTTGGATCTGTATCTAGCTCATTAGGACTTTCATTGTAACAAACTTCTAAGTTCATAAATAATCACTCTACTGCAAATCCTCACCACTCTGCTTACTGAAGTATTCAGAACAATACTTAAAGCAAAATTAATAGAGTATTACTAACTTTAAATACAGCTTAATTAATTAAACTGCGTGGAGTTATACAGGCACTTAAAATGAAGCACTGTTTAGGTAGCCCAGATGTATTAGATCTCTTCACTTTGCATGTGTGTTTATTTTAAAGGAATTTTGAATATTAATACAACCAAAATTATTGCAAAATAAGATCCTCGACACTTCTATCTATTGGAGTACTGGATTCAGACATTTCATTGTATCTTTGACCCCAGTTCCTAGCACATGCAGTTAAACTGGAGATTTTTGATTAGGATCAGTTTCACTTCATCTGTTGATTATTCTAGATAATCTGTTCACCTATGACTAGTAGTGGCACCTAAATCTGAAGTCATACTGCTCTCATTCATTTCTACATAAATTTCTGATTATGATTATTAATTGTTTGGTATGATTCTTAGCAGTTGTATTTCACGTTTCTCTCTGTCCTATTTGTGGCAGTTTGCTTTTTCCTTCTCTAAATATCATTGTATTTTCTTCTTTACATCTGTGAATTTCCAATTATTCTTTCCCTATATATTATCTGTCCTTGTAATATTCATTGTGGTTGAGTGTCCTCTGTAAGAATTATTTATCCTCTGTGTTACCTAACTTACTTATGTCTTATTTTTGTACGAATCTTATTTTAATGACTCTTATCCATTTCAGTCCTCCTTATTTAAAGATAAAAATTGCTCCACTGAGTCAGATCAATGATCCCTTCATCCTAATGCTCTAATGGCAGCTGGTGATGCAGTTGTTAGGGAGAACACCCAGACCTGGGGGCTTTCAGGCACACACTCTCCTTCTACTCCACCATTACTCCAGTTGGTGTATTAGAGACATCAGAACTTTGCCTCTCCCTGATAATGTTCATAGGCCTGTTTTCCATGAAATTGTCTAATCCTTTCATATATCTGCTGAAAGCCTCTGCAGCCAGAATATGTGGCCTCTTGTAATAAACCTTATTTACTACTTGATCTTGTAAGAAAAGCAGAAAGCAGAATATATCTTTGATTTACGGTTTGTCTTAATCTTCCGGATTTGATTAAAGTCCCTATTCCACTTTAAGCAAGATCTCAAAGAGGAACAAGTAATATTTGGTCCTTATACATGAAAATTAACCTGGCAACAGAAATAAGCAATGATATCAAAAATGTTTCATTTCACAAAAGCAGAAAAATAGCGAGTCTGAAGAGTGATTATGTGAGCATGAGATTCTAAATAATACCAGCATGACTAGCCAAAATACATTATTGCTAATAATTATTTTGCTTTGTTTCCAGAACTGGTCCAGTGTGAAACCATCAGTCTTACTAGATCTTAAACCAGTAATATTTAAATAACTGGCATATGTTTATTTCCTTCTCCCCTAAAGATGATCTGGCCTTTAAATTCATGTAAAGGATTCAAATAGCAAAAGGAATTTAAATTTCACATTGCATAGACCAGGAAAACTATTGTGTATACTTCCAACATTCAACTGCACTTCTGCAGTCGTCCCAGCACAGATTTTCCCATTATATGCTCATTTAATCTGGTACTGTGTCAAAACGAATCAGAATTTCATGGCAATACAATGTCCTCTCTTGATACTTCATCAATGTGACTTTATTTACAAAGCCCGGCATTTAAACTTCATAAACCAGTTTTACAGGCATTCTGTGATTCCACATGCACTCCTAATCATTATTGTTGCACTTTGTTTGGTGTATGTTGTAGACAGAGTAGCATATAAAGCCCTTGGTAATTGTGTAGCCCATCACTTTTTCATTTTTACTGCAAACTGACACTTGAAGATTTTTACCATACTGCTTTTTTAATAGGCTTGGAAATGCATTCTTATAATTTTCAGTTGTAATGAAATCTTTGCTCCATGTTCTTTGGCCACTGTGATGAGGCTAGAATTGCATTAATTTAATAAGTAATTCAATTCAAGGTAGAGCGTTAATGTCAAACAAGATAAATTCAACAAAAAGAAAAATGAGTCAAAGACAGAGGGTAGTAGCGTGAATTCAGAAATTTCTACAGAAGAATTTGTATTTCTTGAGCCACAATAAACAACTGCTGTAATGAAAATGAACTGCAGAATCTTCTTCCAATATTTGAAGTAATTTTTTTTTTTTTTAAGCATCACTTCACAGTACATGATTCACACATATTCTGGCAGTCAGTCCTCAGAGCTAATAGGATGTTCCAGGATCTGAGCCCATTCAAAAAGGGACAGTTTGGTAGATGTGGCTCAAGGGTCTATCTAAGATAAACAGTTCACAGGAGTGGATCATTAGATTAATCTCTTCTTTGTCTTTGAAGTACTGTTATCAGTAATGACACTGTGAGAGAGGTCTGAAGATAGACAATAAATAACAAAGTGATCTGGTACATGCACTTTTTGTCCAGTTTTACATCAGAGATAAATGTTTCAATGTTACACTGACAAAATACCACTTTCATAGTACTTTCTGACTTCCAAGAAGAGCAGCTTCTGTCTTTACTTCCCTGAAGTGTTTACTAAGTGTTCAGAACGTGTGGACCAATTCCCACTTCCTAGAATAGCCAGAGCATCTTATGTTTCCAGTTTTAGAATGAAGAGGTAGGGACAGGAGCAGTGACTCATTCCTGTGCTATGGGAGCTGCTATTGATGGCAGAAGAGGAAAAAGACAAAGAAGTTTTTATGGAAGATAGCATTATTTTCACCAGTGAGGAAGGGAATCTGAACCTTTCACATCACAGCTCACTGCTGATGGAATGGAAATGTTCAACTTTTTCATTACTGCTGTTGGCGGCAATTTTCAGCTGTCTCTGTTGGTGTCACAGCCGAGAAGAGAATAATTGAATAGGCTGGTCACAGGCTGCAAGAGGACCTTGCAGACACCACCGAAGAGGCTCTAGAACCTTAACAGGGTGGGAAGAAAAATGAAGCCAGCATTTTACAGTGTGAAAAAACTAATTCAGGCAATAATAGGCCTTGCAGATTAACATCAGTCCTGGAGGAAAGTGAAAATGTTGATAAAAATCAATTAGAAGAGGCTTATATAAATTATACTCATTTATATAAAATTGTATAACATTTATAAAAATAGAATCTGGACAACAGGACATGTCAAATAATGTCTTTTAATTAGCTTACAAGTTTTACTCATAATGTTAATGCTGTTAACACAGTACCCATAGCTTTTGTGGAACATTAAGACTCGAATAGAACTTTCTACTAACAATTTAGAGTGATACAAAATGACTGTTTTACATGCTAAATGCATTAAAGCTGACTAATAGGTGTGTGTTAAAATGGAGCCAGAAAACCCGCGCTCTTAACACACCAAGTAAAAAAGTCTGACTCAAAGACCACACATGAATCTGAAGAGCAAAAGGACCTCATGTCAAAATCACCAGAGATATGTGGCCTGGAGATTCTGCTTTTGATTATCTGTGTATAACAGTACAACAGGCATTCTTCCAGCCAGAGGTATGTCAGATATGTCCAAAATATATGTCTAAAACTATGCAGCTCTTCTTAGAGGGTGAAAAAGTAATGACCATATTTTAGTTAATGTGCATAACCTGGGCTGCAAAATTGCTTGCTACAGTCCTAATGTTGCTCATCCCTGGGTTATCCTGTTTCAGAGAAAGGAACTACAGTTACTGCTTAAGATGGCAGCTAAATACATCTAATGAAAATATCTGAAAATCGCTTTGTCTCTTAGACCTCTTGAACTTCACTGCAATAGTATTACAGGCCAGTGAATATTTTTTATGCTTTTAAGGAGATATGATTAAATAAGTTAAGGAAAGAGGACTGAAGTAAAAAATTTCCTTATAATGGTCCTTTACTGTCAGTGAGTTCAGTCTACAAAGTGACATATTTTCCCCAAACCACAGCATAAACAGAAGATACTCCAGAAGTAAATTCTAAGAAGGACAAGCTAGATAAGAACAAAATGTGGTCTTGAAATATTTGCAAATCCTTCTTTTTCAGTAGAAGGAAAATTCTGCAACTGCCTTTTAGAAGTAACAGAAATCCCAAAAGATAGTAGGAAATATAAAAGTAACATGAGTTTTAAGATGTCTGTGTGCACGGGCAACAGCACAGCTGATTCAGTATTCCACCATGAAATTGATTTACACAGCATAATATCCAAAAATATTCATGCATTACACACAGCACAGAATGCAGCAAATGCAGCTATTTAGCCAGTGATGATGATGATGAAGCCAAAGGTAAACCATATCAGCTCTAAACAAGGCTTTGCACAATGCCTGGCTTTGCAGTAAGCCTGTGTTCATAAAGCAAGAAGATTGTTTTGGTATTAATGCTTGGCAATTGCAGTAACTTTATTTATCACATTATGTATTCCCTTTTTCCTAGATGTGCACTTGAGTCCAGTGGTCTGAATCTCCCTTACCATTTAGCTAAACCAGACTCTTGCTTTAACAAACTCTTTGACAAGAGCACATTTTGAAAGTTGTGTCAGTCTTCTTTAAATGATTTTTAAAAAAGGAGTAAAAATGAAAAAAGATTTTTTTCTGTGTATTGTTAAATGCTTCTCTCAGAAAAGCAGTTCTCTGAGCAAATTGCATGAATCTTCCTATTGAATTTCCCATCTGTTTTTGCATGCTTTCTGTAACAAAATAGTTAAGAGTGCTGATATTTTAAAATACTATTTACATGAGGTAAGAGCCTTGCAATGAATGGGGCTGTTCACGCCTCAAACTATGGTTTCTTTTTTAATCTCTCTGTGAATTCAAAAACTAGTTATGTTGCATACACTTGGATCACACTGGAGGTATTTCATTTGAAAGCCCAAGAGGTACAAACTAGACCCTTACCTTTCCTCCAGGAAGCAAAGCAGAGCCCAGTCAAGTCACTTTTATCAAGACTTCATCTGGTAGACAGGCAATGGAGGAAAGCTCAGATGTAATCACAGACATTTAGTCAAGTGATAAGCTTGCATTAGTGTTGCTGGTTCTGCTCTTAAATAAGCAGGGGCAATTTTCAGAAATTCAGGAATCCGTTTGCTTCTCCATCAGAAAGACTTAACAGTACTGACAATATTTATAATGTACTTGCCTGACTGAACAGAAATGCAAAACAAGTACTGGGACACACTTGCTGTTTATATTGGAAAACCTCACCTGATGAGATTGATCCATAAAAAGGTAAAAAAACTACACGTTGAGGATGTGATCTTTTAAACTAACTAGAGTTATTCTGAAATACTCATTTGAATACATTTGAAACTAATACAAAGCAGATGAAAAATGCTTCAAAAATAGAGTAGTTCTGTACTTTTACTGACAGTTTGTCATCAAAAGTATGGATGATTAGGCCATCAGTTTGGAATAAATAATTAATTCTTCAGTGAACACCTTTTTTTTAAAATATAAAAAGAGAGCAAATAAATTTTGTTTCAACCTGGATCTGTGTCTGAAGTGATGTGCACGGCATGGAACATCATACTAGAGCTACCAGAATGCCTTTCAAAACAACAATTAACAAAATATGTATTGCCACAATATTATATCCTTTGCCATTAACAATTTGTTTACAGCACTAAATAATGGGATAAAAGTACTTTGACTGTAAAAGGGTATAAGAAGAATAAGGCAGGCTTTTTGATTGATAAGGGGTTATCAAGAACTTGATGACTGAAAGTTTCTGGAACTTACACAGTTATTAAAAGAAGAAATAATGGTAGAATCTGGTTTTCCTCAGAGAAATAACTGTGTCTAACATTTTAATATAATGGCAGCACAGGGAAAATGTTTAAGGGGAGAACCAGTATTATGCAATCAGAAAGTAGCCTTATTATTTCTCCTATGAGATCACATGTGTGAAGTGTTGATATCTGAATAGAAAGATTCAAACCAAGGAATTAAGCAAGATAAGTAATAATTTCATGATGCACAAGTCGCAAATTATGCTACACAAAAGCACAATATAAAAATCAGCCTATGGAAATTTTGTTTTAATTTTTTTGTGGCAGATTAATATAATTTAATCATGCATTAAGCCAAATAAAGCAGTCCAAAAATTCTTTGTATGTGCACTTCTACATAGAGTTTTATGTTTTGACTAGATCCCAGGTTTCTCAGTCTCTGTGCTAAGTAATCTATATATGTTCAATTTAGTTAATTAACATACAAATTACTTAGGTTAAAATCAGAATTAAGACTACTGCCACTTAAATTGTGATTTCCCAGATATGTGACAAAATACTAAGATACATGAGCAAGAAAATCAGGTTTAATTGATGATATATTTTGTCTCATTTAAAAGGCAAATAGCAAATATATGGAAAACTTTTTGATCAGAAACAGCTGTTCTAGATTAAGTCAAAGGGCCATCCCTCTAAAATAGCATTTTGAAATTAGAACACACAAAATTCTCCATCACTTGAGCAATAGTATACATTTTGCCCAGTTAAAACCATTTTGTTAAAAAAACAAACCCCAACACCTAGTAGCACATGTATCATATTCCTCCTAGTATCAAGTTGCTCATAACTTTAAACTGATATCTACCAGTGTGCCCAAATCTCAAATTTACAAACTTGTAAACCCTTCACCCCAAATCAACCCTGAAATCACTTCATTAAATAGTTGCCTTGCTGGTTACCTTCCACTCTTCAGGCACCAAGCAGCTCTAAGCAGGAGGTTCCACATCACCACCTGGATCTCGTGATTTGACAAAATAAACGTTTGTTCTGAAATCTCCTTTAATGAGTTTTCAGTTTGCATCAGATAATCTGGTGTGCCTGCCATATAAAAGCTATGCAGCATGAGGGGGTCACTCAAGCTTCTCTATAATGGAAAAAGCAGAAATTTACTGAAGTTTTTTTGTTTCAATGCCTTTTTTTTTCTTTGAGCACTTTAGGAAGCTCTCTAAAAAGTGGGGGTTTTTTTTAGTAGATGTCTTTTTCAAACTGATTGTTCACTTGATCATCTCTCAGCTGACTGTGATATAGTTACTCACAAAATTATGCAGGTATGTGGTCTCTTCAACAAATAATATGCTTCTAAAGCTGCTTAGAAATTTACTAACATACAGAATTTAAACATCACTTTTATACCTGCTAACAGTTTCATGCATTATCAACAAGAGGATATTTTTTCAGGTCATGTGGCCATTACAAAACATCGGAAAAATTTTAGAAATTAATTGTGACGGTACAAAGAGCAATTATATGGCTCTTGATATTTCAGTCTCTTCAGAAAATAATGTCTGGTGATAAAAAAATCCATTCATTTATAAGGTAGAGCACTTGAGTTTCAATAGCATCTCTGACTGCCCGAGGTTATCTATTCTGTGCAGGCAGAATATTACTCAGAAATACTCTCCTAACCAGTGGCCAGGCTGGATGCATCTTGTCTGACCTCGTGTCACAGCGTGGCTGGATACAAGTATGAGGCCACTAACAGCTCTCATTATCAAAAATCTGTCAGGAAGACTTCTTCATCTTCTTGGTTGTTCCTTTGTTTTGGTTTTTGGTTTTTAAGGACAAAGCTCAGCTAGTTCCTCTTCCCTAGAATGTTTCCATTGGTACCTTCCCAAAGAATAAGGATGGGCTATCCATGTTTGAGGTCATCAGCGTTACCAAATAAGTTATACTTTAATCATTCTTGTGTGTAAGAAAAACCACTAATTTTTCTCTGTCCAGAATAGTAATCTGTGGCACAGAGAGTATGTGCATATCCAGACAATGAGCCAGCATGTCTGTAGGACTTTGGGGCATATGAAGTTTGGAAAAAGGAGCATCACTAATATTCTCCCAATTTTAAGTCCCACATAAAGAATTTTTAAATAATGCAGGGGTAGGAAATATTAACCTTGCAATAGTGAAGTCCAATGCTATGTCACTTCAAAAGAGGCATAAAGTATAAATGCAGTTATTACTTTTTAGTCTTCTTCATAGATAGAGAGCCTCCTCTTTTTTTCAGAACAGCATCACTAGAGATGTTTAACTTTTAACTGTAAAGAAGGAAATAAATATTTTCTTCCTAAAATTATAGTCTGGATATTTAACAGGGCAAGGAAGGGGGAAGAGCACTGCTATCAGTAGATGCTGTGATGGCTGCTCTCACCAGAGTTGACTGTGTTGGCCTTGCTCTAAGTGCAAGCATACTGCTCGCCTGGGGCCTCAATCTCAAACCTTCCACGTAGAATGTGAAGGTGGTTTATCAACCACAGAGCTACATTTTAGCAATGTGCTCATGACTTACTAAGGACAGCTGCACATCAGGACAACGTTAGTTTAAGTAGCACTTGTCCATCACTTCCCTCTGACCTTAAGTATTTCATTGAGAAAACACATCTAATACCTGTTTGAAGACTCCAGATGATAGACAATCTTATATGTATAAGATGATAGACAATCTTATATGTATAAGATGATAGACAATCTTATATGTATAAGATCTATTCCATATCTCAATTGGAAAATGATTACAGATAAGCACTAAACTTAATTTTCTGTCCAAACTGAATTGTAACCCATGTAGTTTATATAGGGAAGACAGGGATTTTGAGCCATAACTTTGAGACCTGTAATAATTGTTTTAGAATTAGTCTGAATTATTTTTTACTTATGAGAGTAGAATTAACTTTCATTTCAGTTAAAGGCTGAAAGCCTGTGGGTAATGCAACACAAAAAGACAATCATAGAGTGGTTTGGGTTAGAAGGGACCTTAAAGACCATCTATTTCCAGCTCCAGTTTGCTCTAAGTCCCTCAAAGATTTGTGCTTTCTGAGTTTCATCAGGTGGTCTAGAACCAGCTCTTGACTCCAGTCCAAGAGATTAAATGTGATCTCAGAATATTTGAGTAAATTAGAGTGCTTTGAACAATATATGATACTTCAATCACTAAAAGGAATTTGAATTCCTATTCATCCACTGGTACTATTGATGAAATTGTTGAAAATTGCTAAATTTTCTTTTATTTCACTTGAAGTAGTTTTTCCCCAGTCTCTCCACAGATTCCAACTTGCATAGCATTTATACTGTATTTTGGAATAAGCCTTGTGCTCAGATATTTTGCGGGGGTGGTGGTTTTAATTTTCACTTGTTTTGGTTTTGTTGCAGTATTTCATAGACAGATGGATTTCTGATTTCAGTAATTTTTCGTGAAATGTTTTACTTTGTGCCTGTGTGTGGCTATCAACATGATTTCCTGAACAGAGCACACATCTGCATGTCTCACCTTATCCACTGTCTCAGAGTAATCACTGGAGTGCTGTACCTCTTTCTTACTCTGTAAATCACAGGGGCAATAAGAGAGATAGGGTTCAATAAGAGAGATAAGGTTCATATACAAGCACCTCTGAATGGCTCTGAATAAAAGCAGCGTATAAAAGCTAGGTAAAATGTGTGTTGGGGAAAAGAGCATGGACACATAAAAACAGGGATCTAAAATAGGATTATGACAGTCAAAACACTGCAGAGCATCTCAAATTTAGATATTATCTATAAACTAGCAGTGAGTTCCTAGTGGAAATGGCTTTCTTTCTATAACAAAGTTGCAACTGGTGCTTTTGACTGAGGAATCCATCCTTGTGTAGCTCTGTCTCAAATATTCTAGTTGTTTTTCACAAGGAGCTTTGCTGATTTAATCAAAATGGATTAAGTAGTTCTCATTGTAAAGATCAGCTTGGTTCAGCATCTGATAAATCTAATTTCTACATAAGAGCATCTCATCATTGTGAGCCATAACCTGATGAATTGCAGGCTTACAAGGAGGCTTAGGCTGTGAGATAAAGAAAGGAAATTTTTCCTCATGATTTTCCTTAGAGACAGGATAAAATCACATGGTTTGCAGCTGTATTCTACAAGCTACATTCAGAGTTGCTAATTACAAGGCAGGATTCTTCTGGTGCTGTGGGGATATTCACAAATGCAACTCTAAATCAAAAACACTTGTATGAAAAACTCTAGTGGTGATCCAGGGGTGATTGCTGTATGTTGGGGCAGGCAGCTGGTGCATTAGACATAAATGGAAGGATTTATTCGCCTTGAGGTGGGTGGCATTTTTTCACTCCAGAGCTTTTTCCAGTTTACTGAGAGTTTGGCTTAGTTATGCATTTTAACTATTGGCCAGAACTTAAGCAAGGCCAGTCTGCCCTGCCTGGTGAGTGATATGTATGGTGTTGTGTTCAGAGAGAGTGTTATAGCAAAGGCAGCAAGCTTTCTGCTGTGACATTAGAAAAAAAAAAATAAATTCTCAGCTGTGGCCTTCCTACTTCACTACAAATGACTAGTTGGGATGTTCACAGATGGCAGGTTTCTGTCTCTGATATACCAATAACTGCCATGATGGCTGTCAGATGTAAAAGGTTTATGAGAAGATCACCCTGTGCTCTCTGCTTTGCTCACCTGTGCAAGGGAGGAATTGGTTTTGTGCAGGTGCAGTTATTAAATCAAATCAGATACATCAAAAGGAAGCAGCAGAAACAAAATTTGTGGCTATCTGCTTTGTTGATTGATCTACTTGAAGCTGTATTCCTGATGTGTGATATGTGTGATATGTACCTTTTTTTTAAAATAAAGGTACCTAGCTCAGCTACAAATCACAGTGAAAAAAATCTGTTTCTAGTTAGATTGAAAATCTTACCTCTAGTGCAGTATATAGTAAAACAATGGAATTTAGGGTATATATTAATTTGAAAGTCCATCTCAAAAATTTGATTGCATTTCTTAGACAAAACCAGCTGATCTAATCAGACAGTGGTGGGGGCGGGGGGGGGGGGTGGTGAAAAACAAACAAAAAAATCAGCAGGAAGGAAGGTTGGCTGTCAGTACGCCTCTTTTTCCTTGTTCTATAATCTGCCAAGTGCGAATCATGGTACCCATGAAGCTGAGTGCATTGCAGCTCAAAATTAAGGTGCTGTTGGGCAAACCAAGTACTTGTTTGGTACTAACAATCTTCTGCTAAGCATTCACTTAGCACAATTTAAAACTGGAAAGTCTTTCAACACATAACAGTACAGAAGGTGTAATATGAGCATTTGATATGAGCTCTGCAGTCACACACAGAAAAGGGAGCAAGAAAGGACACCATTCCACTATCAGTGTTTCTGCCCTTACAAAACATGTTTGGCATCTGCATCTTGCAGTTTCCCCTGGCAACTCTCTACTATCACAGAATAGAATGTCCCAAGGCTACACTCCATTACACTGCACCATCTTTTCCTTTTTTTTCTTGCTCCACAAGCTTTAATGAAGCCCATCAAATTTGCACAAGTGCCCTATTTACTGTACAGAGATTACGTCAAAAGAAACGATGTTGGCTTCCTATTAATGCTTGAAGATTGGCAAACAGTCACGAAAGTCGATTGCTGTTCAGTTTGCTGAGTGGTGGCATGTATTGCTGCCTTGCCTAATTACAGCAAATCAGATGTTTCCTGTGGAGGAAAACAATACTAACAAATTACTAACTCTGTGTGTTTTAAGGGGAATAGTATATCTCAAGACTCAATTGAAGCAGAGCATCGGGACATGAAATTCTGTAGATGTTTTACCAGTTCATTTCAATGTGTATTTATGGTTAGGTAAACTAGCATTCAGGAGAAATATTACATCTTTAAAATATATATGACTGATTAACTGCACAGTAATAGCTTTTCTCAACTGATTCAGAGCTGAACTGTATTCAGAGCCAAATTTTTACTGTTGGGTTTTTTCATTAGCTTCTCCCCACAAATCTTCTGTTGAGTTAGAAGAATAAAGGAACATGTGATAAGCAGTGAGAAAACTACTGCCGAATAATCTACAAATAATTTTCAAGGTGCACAGAGATTAAAGGAATTGGCATTACCACATGAAAACCACCAGAAATTTACCTTACCTCTATCTGAGATTTTAGTTCTCACATCGAATGCAGTAAAGATACAGCTGGCTTTGTGCATGTGCATATTCCCTCTATTTTTCAGTCAGTAGTTCCCCAGGATGTGTTTTTACACTGAAGGATTATTAGAACATCATGATAACTCCTACACACAGTCTTAGCCTAACTTCAGCATGTAATTTCAATGCCTGTAGCTTTACTTCGAACAAAAGCAGTTGGTGTGACAGCCTTTGCTCTTTGTAAAGGATGACACTGATTTCCTTCACTTTTCACTTAACTAAGAGAAAGGCTGGATCAATCAATCAAATCTTTGCAGTGCAATACTAAAGAAAACCATTGTTATTTAAGCCTTACTGACAGTATAGAAGTCAGCCTGAAAAAATATCTCCTGAAAAAAATTTAACTAGAAAACATAATGCTTTCTATTTTCTTGAGGCTGAGCTGAGTTGAGTAAGTGAAATAAAAATCATATTTGGGAATTCTTGCTTGAGAAATTGCCTGTTAAGTCATGACATTGCCCACACACCTCTAATTTTGCTCTTGCAGCTCAGCGAAGGAAAAAGAATTCCATGAAGAAAGCTCTAAGGAAGTTTCTTTAAGTCATATGCCAGCAGCAAATCATTGCTACATATGAATGTAGTGAATACTGTTTTCAGGATTTATCAAAACATCTATCTACTCCTGTTTGAGGTTTCTAGGCAGAAGCCTCCCCTGGCCTCTCTGGAAATTTCCAGTTGGATGCAGTAGCGCAGGGGATGAGGAGAATCTCAGTACACTGGGTTCAGCACTGTACTGAGTTTCTGTTGTGCTCTGCTGATCAGAAACTGTTGAGGAGCTGCAGGAGGAGGGGGACCCTCAGGCTTGATTGGAACAAGTGGAAATGAATTTATTTTTGAGCCTAGGGGAAAGATCAAGTAATGTTTTGTTGCATGTTAAGGAAGATCCATCTAACTGCTCAGCACCTTCATTTATAGCCAGACTGATCCAAAGTCCCTTGAAGGACTGAGAGATAGAACGTTCATATGCATTCAGAGGAATTTGTAGTAACAAAATCAGATCTCTCAAATTTATTTTGTTCCCATCAGTTTCCCTTTTTGCCATCTTGCTCATGATCAAGTTCTATGTGTTTGAATTCAAACATCTGTGCTTTACTCTAAAATGAAATTACTATGGTTCTCTACAATTTTCATACATAAATAATTTCAGTGCTACTGAAATGGAAAAATTCGGAAGCATCTTCCTGGCTGCTCTTGTTTAAGGCAGTTGTGACGTAAATGACACAGACTTGCTGTCTTTTCACTCTGTCTCACATTTCCTTCCTTTGCACTCCCTTTAACATTTTCTCCCATCTCTTTCCCTGCCCTCCGTCCAGAGAAGTCAGCATCTCATATCCTGTTCTCTGAATGTTGTTGATTTGCATGACCTTTATTACTCTTGATTACTATAATGAGTGTTTTCAGTAATTATCATCATCCTGTTCTATTTTTCCACAGCAATACCCACTTTAATGGGTTTCAGATTTATAAAACATATGTTATATTAACAAAAGCTTAAGTACTACCTCTCTTTCCCAGTAATGCTTGTACACATGGAATAAAGTAGCCTTCTCCAGTCCTGAATAAATTTACAGTTGGCCTTAGGGAAGTGTCTCAGCTGAAATAAGGGTATCAGCCAAAGCTAAGAGTGTCTTGCCATTAAAGTAGTTTATGCTTCCATTGAACTGACGTGCAAGGAATTTTTCTGTGCCTTCCACACTTTCACAAGCACGTCTGCTTTATTTAATAGGTATTGTTAATAAAATATTCAACAGAAAAAAATTAATAGTGTTGAATGTGGATGCCTATCACACTTTCAAACACTTTCTAACTAATAGTGCTCAAAGAAATCCCTGTCCTCTCAGATCACATTGCAATAAGAGAATGCAGCAGGGAAGTGCAAGAAGAAATTTCTGCTTGTTACTGGTGCTTTGTGAGTCATGCACCAGGATTTTACAGTGATAGGTGCTAAGCAAACACAAGCAAAATGTGTGACCCACTTTTTGAGACAGAAAACAGCTTCATGTTGTTGGTGATAGTGCTAGTGGGATATACTTCTTAATTTTAAGCTATTTTTCAGTATCTTAGTACAGTATAGATAAAAAAAAAAATATCTCAATTACAGCCATTTGCTATTGCCAGTACTACTGAGTGCAGTTACTGTAGTCCAACTGCTCTTTCTGGAATGCAATGTGAATGTGGATTCACTGCAATGTGAATGCATTGTCTGCAAGAACTGCAAAGAGCCACCAATTCCCCAGCTGGATTCTGCCTCTGGGGGACACAATGGCTCCTGATGAGCTGCAGCTTGTGCCATCATTCACAAAAAACAGGGACTCTATAGGCAGCTATGTGATGCTGTTCTAAGTGGCCTTATGACTTACCCGCAGTAAGGTGTAAAGTCCCACTTGGAGGGTTTCATAGAGATCCTGTGTACCTGCATGCATTTCTGTGATGCTCATGTTTGAGCTGGCTCATTCAGCAGCAGCACGCAGTATGGACAAAGCCATAACGGGCAGCCTGAATCTGCCCTGGATTGACATAGCCTAGCGGAGACCACAGCATTTCCTTTCCAAACTCGTCTGGAAACTTACAAATTCCTCTAGATTTGTAGTCAGGGAGAATCAGAAAACATAGTTCCTGTTGGAGAAGGAGGCAGCAAACATCATGTTTGTTAAGTTTCTGATTTGGAAGCCTTGCCTTTGGTTCTTCAGAGCCCTTCAGAAGCTGTTTGTATTTCAGATAGGGGAAGATCTCTCTACTTGCAGATCTATACAGAGACCAGAGAGACCTGACTGCCCAAATTTTTCTCACGATACTTTGCTTTTTCTCTTATAATTCCTCTCTACCCAAACTAATTTCCGATGGAGCTCTGGATCTGAAGGTAGAAATGCAAAGTAGTGCAGACAATTGTGATCAGCAAGGTCCTAAGGTTTGGGAGGTGTCCCCCCATTTGTTCTACAATGCATGGGCACAGCATCCAAAGAGAGAACTAAGCCATGTTATAATTTGATATATCCAGCAGGAGTAGGGGAAAAGCCATATGGTGGGATCTTCCTGTAATCATGTAATGGACAAATTCAAGTCCTAGGCAGAACCTAACCCAAGCCAGATTTTACTTTCTCTGCTTACTGCCTGCTCTCATTTCTTCTCTCCTTTGTCCATTTACTGCAAAAAACTAACCTTCTGCAGCAGCAACTATACAAGAGTTTCATTGTACACAGTAGAACTAAAATCTTCAAGTACAGTCCATGAGCACAAGTTCTCATACAGGGATGGTAACAAATCTTGGATGAGTCCTTTTGCTCACATAACTTTTTAGTGGGGTAGAGATGAATGGCATGCAAAATCCTCAGTATCCAAGGTTGTTTCCCAGACACATGCTCATATTTATAGTGCTGTATCAAAGTTCATCCAGGCAAGTCTCTTGGGATTTTCAGGTTTGGGCTGGAGATGCCCTCTCAGGAAACTTCTAGTGCTTCCACACCCAGTCACAGTGGAAAATCTTTCTCATACCTTTACCTTTACAGTCCCAACAAATAATAAACAAAACCTGTCTGGTTTTGCTTCATGCTGTGAGTACAATGTAAGTTCCTGAGTCCAAATTCCTATTTTTTACATCAACCAAATCTTCATATGTCTTCTCTCAGTGTTTCATCCAGTACCATTTCTACTCCTTAATGCTACTTCAGATAATAACTGTAATTGCTCGTTGCCTCTATCTATCTTTATATGCCAATTACAAATGTGTCTAAGCCAGACAGCAGTGAAAAGAGGAGATTCAGAGAAAGATATTCTCATACAAGTATAGCAGCATCTTGTGTTAAAGGATTGTTCCTTCATTCGATTTCCAATGTTTTTAAAGAAAGTTTTATTTTTAAAAACTTCTCTTTAAACCTTTACTAACTTTGCAAGAAATTATCCTGCTCTCCTCCGATCTTGAAATCCCAGGGATGGGATGGTGTAGCTGACTGAAAGAAAGTCACAGTGTTCACAAAAGTCTCCTTGAGAAAGATTTTCAGGAAACAATGTTTCCACAGGGTGAATAACCAAAGCAAAAAGGAGTAGGTACTTTCATCAACACTTAAAATATTGACCTTCTTTAAAATACGATACAGATCATTTTGGCTGTGTAATGGTAAATAATGACTTTGTGTAGAAGAGTAAGAAATACTTGGTTGCATGTGTTTGTGTGTCTGTGAGAATACAGAGGTGCAGTCCAATAAGGATTTTGTGTGTAGGCAAGTCTAAATTGGGATTTCAGAAATAAAAAACATTGTTTGTGTTAAGAGATCAAGGCGACTGATTAGAGCGATGTGTGTTTCACAGCCCTGATCAGACAACTGGTATCTCAGTTTGTGAGAGTGGTCTGCTGGGCTGTTGCTGTTTTAACAAGGCTTTGCCTGTCAAATCTCTCCTATCCTCAATGTGTAGCTGAGTTAATCTCTGAACATCACTTAGCTCATCTTCTTCTGTGTCAGGGCAGGCCCATGTTTGCTTTTGTCCTTAACCTGGTCATTTTTAGTCTGTTTACGTGTCCCATGGGTGTGATGGGTGTGACATTTTGCCTTTAGGATTAAATGCTGAGCCCATTGGAAAGATTTTGGACCACGTAAAAATATGTTTTCCTTCTCACAAGCCTTGTTGTTGATAATATTTTCTCTCTTTTCTGCTCATTTTTGTTCTTTAGTAGGTTCCATTTGTCATGTTTGCCCTTATTAGAGATTGGTTTGTCTCATGGTACTTAGTGAGCTTAGTTGTCACAGTAAAATATCTTAGAGGGCAGTTGAACTTCAGAGTGAGTGGCTGGGCTTCTTTGAGCATTACAGATGCAATTCCTAGCATTTTGATTCTGTGTTATCTCTTTCCTACACAATAACCTGGAGTTTCAGGTACGAACTAAACTGTAGAAGCATGCGACATGTAGCCATCCCTGAAAATTGCATATTATTTTAATATTTATTGAGTTTTGCAAGATGGATTAAATGTCCTAGTTTGGCTTGACTTTGATTCCTAATAGTTACTGCTAGGTAATAATTATAAAAACATATTTCCATGAGTTTAGCAAACCTTGTGACTCTGAAAGCGACAGACAGAAGGACCATGAAAGACAGCTACACTTTATGTACCTTGGCATTGCAAGTATCTGGGAATGGGTTTGCAAATTTTAAGACTGCAAAGCAGGGACAGCAAGTGCCTGGTTTACAGGCTAAATCTAGAGAGCTTACAGGGAAAGAGTCTTGCTCATGAAACAAAAGTGTGTGTGCAGGAGGAGGGTGGGTCACATGCAGTAACAGGGAGCACTAATTGAAGTCCTTTTTGATGCCAAAAGTAATCTTAAATTTCTCTAAAGGAGAAACCTGGACTCCAAAATCTAGGGACCTTGGTAACTATGTCCTATCTTTAATGTAGTCAAGTGGCTGAATGCCAGAACAACTTTGTAACTAGTGCTGTGTAAATACAGACTTCTGATGCACATAAAGAAATATTCATATTCTCAGATCCGTGTGTTACTGTTGTAATTTTTATTCTCCCCATCTGGGACCACATTTTTGTCCTCCAAAGTTTTTACTGAATGCATAATGAGTCCTCAAAAATGTATGTTTGTGATTTCTTACATTTAATGTCACTGCACATTACTTTTCCAGTGTCCTACAAGAATTACCAACTGAAAAAAATTCTAGATTTAAAAAAATTGGAAAAGATGGATCCTAAGATTTATAGCATTTCATAGAAACGGAGCCATCTTTTCATTTACATCATTTACATTTGTTTGCAAGTCTGGAGTATATGTATAAATAGGATAGTATAAAAACAAAATTAAAATCTAAGATTTAGGTAAAATAATCTATGTCTTCAAAGGACACATTGAAACAAGTAACCTAGGTTGACACATTTTCAGGAACCTAGGTTCTTATACACCCTGAGTTTTAAACCAACACAACAGGTTGATGGGTGGAGTAGGCCAGGTCAGACTGCCAGAGGAGATGCTTCTCCCAGAAGTCACTGTCCTCACAAGAGAAACTGAATTGCACATGAAGCAGCTCCAGAAAGCACATCAGTGCATTAGGAGGCATCCTCCAAGTGATACATACGCTGAGGAATGTTGGGAGTAATGCCTTCCATCTCCCAGGTTCACCTACTGCCTAGAAACCCAGTGGAAAGCCTTGGTTAAGAAGATGTGGGATTGGAGATGTTTGGAATTAGGGAACTGAAAAAGGAGGAAGGAAGCAGCTGACAGAAAAATCAATGGTTTGTTGTCTGTCAATGTTGCTGCCAAGACAAGTTGTCTCAAAATGTGACTGTATTCTGTAATTTACAAAATTACAGATGTTTGGCACAACATCAAAGCAACCTGTATTTGTCCTTAATGAGTCTGCCTTCACAACAGGAGCTGGGCATTTACATGCTTTGTGTCTTACTTGACTATTTAGCCCGTTCATCCAGATTCTGAATGTACATGAAAATGTGAATATCAGCATCTTGAAGTATCACTACACTGTCAACACTGAATATATTCTTCCAAAGTATATAATTATAAAGTACAGCAGGTGTAATCCATTGAAGTAAATGGTAAAATCCTATTGACTTCAAAGATTTTATCCATTATGTATCTTCAATACATTTCCACTATTTTCCTGACTTACCTACCTTATCTAGTGTCCCCATCTTTAGCATTTGAGTGAATTCATACTAGTTCTAACTTCCTCTTTTAAAAAGTTTCCAATTATTCATTTAAAGGCTCAAACTGCATGGAAAACCACTGCAAATCTTCACTGTTCCTTGAAATCAATGGAACTATTGCTCCATAAATGTCACTGGTTGTACACTGCTACATATGCTTTAACTTTGTAGACTGTTTGACATGTATGTGATGGTAATTAGGGGTATTTTTGTATGAAATGCTAAGAAAATCAAGTTTTGACACAAAAAATGTCCTTCTGGGGCAGTTACATTTTGGCTTGAATTTCAGACAATGTAGCACTGAGGTTATTTTAATAAGAGCTAAAAAAGATGCAAAAAATTAAGACTCAAACCTTGCAGTCTGGAGGAGAACTGCATTGAGGTCTGCTGAGATTTTGACTCTCGTTTATAAGAGAACTTGTCCCTTTTTCTTGGCTTGGGAATGTTTTTCTCTGCCTTCTGATTGTACTGGTTTCATCACTAGTTTTATCATTGACCAACATCATGTAATGAAATAAAATTATGAAATGCTTCAGGGACTTGTGGTTACTGCTCAGTCTGTACAGTTACCATGCTGGGGAGGCCACCAGCCAGGGTGCTGTACACTTACTCTTCTTTCCCCCTTTCTGATAAGGACATAACCAGAACAGTAATTTGGGCTCAGTTCTGTCTATCAAAGACAAAACTCAATGTGACATAAGTACAAGTGTGTGGACTACACAGAATGTTTGAAGATGGCTCATTCAATGCCTGTAGACTGTATGGGAATCTTAAAACACAGCGGTGTTGCACGCTGTGGAATGAGGAGGTGAGGGGGAAAAAATAGGTGGACACCTATAAAACTGGCCAAAGCATCATTCATGTGCAAGTACTAGTTGCTGGGCAAAATAAAATTATTTTCACTTGCATATCTCAATATGCTTTTCATCCCCAAGGCCTATACCTGCTGGATTACACTATCATGTTTCAATTCAATAGGATAAGAAAGCTACTCATTACTAGCTTCATGTGAAAGCTAAAATTGTCTTTGCTAGACTAATCAATCCTTTTTAAAAGATGTTGGCCTCAGTTTCATTTCACGTAATGCCTATTTCACAGAAAACACAATGGAAATAAGAAAAAGATCCTAAAATTCTGGAAACTTAGTAAAAAGCCTAAGTAGTAAAATTAATTGAAAGTTGTAAAAATAGGTCTCCTGCACCTAAAATTTTACAGGTGTCAGAAAAAAAAATCCCAGAAAAGCAAGAATGAAGCTCTTTGCTGTTCATATATGTTGAAATGAAAACCTAGGAATTGTATATTATATTCCTCAGTATCTTTTAAGAAAGAATCTACCTGTGTGCTTATCTGTCTAAAACAGTGATGCAGTACAAATTCTTAAATATTAAAATGAGGCTTTGAATTGGATAATACCTCATGATTATTTTTCTACTTTTTCTTATTTCTTGATCATAGAATTTAGGATACTCAATTGAAAAAAAAGGATTTTTTTCTTCCAAGACTTTCTTATTTTAAGTCACAGCTGTTGATATACTAGCCTTTCTGACACTGCTTGTAACCCTTTGATGCAGAATTGCATCTGGTTTGTTTTTCTTTTTTTTCAAGTATCTCTGTGGCATTATCTAAGAGCATTATTTCTCGTTTATTTCTTCTTTTTCAACTGTTTTAAACACCAAGAGCCACATAAAAATAATCCACTGATTGAAAAGGAGATAAAAAAAATTACTTGTGCAATTAGAGCTGGATGAACTTGGAGAATTATCAGTAACAGTGGTAATAAGTAGATAAAGTTTAGGATTTGCTGATCTTCCTGCTCTTTAAGACTTCAAAATTTTTCTGAACATGTTTGTTTTTTAGGAGGAAGTTTTGCCACCCACCTATGAGTGATATAGTGAAGACAAAAGTACTCAGCACTGGCAAAAATAAAAGTTTGTTCTCTTTCAGGTAAGGAAAAATACTTGAAATTTCAACCTGTCTGTTCTCTGTTTTCCTGGGTTTGAAATCAAATGTCAGATATTATTGTATCGGGTCTGACAAAACAAAATGGTTTTGCATATGGTCTGATCACTAAAACAAATATGAGCCATTGACAGCAATGCTTTCTCACCCTTCTTTTTCAGTGCCTGGGAACTGCATGTCAGCTCCTTTGTCCCATGTGATGATGTCCTTTGTGCCTGTATACAGCATTTGTGGGAGCTGTGTGAACTGCACCTGTGCTGGGATGGCTTTGGCTGACTTTGGGACTTTACACTGCTCTGTGGCCAGGAGATCTCACTGTGAGGGCAGACTGTGCTGTGGTCCTCTTCACTAGCAATCCGACTGAAACCCTTTGGAAGTCATTTAAATGCTGCAAAACAGAAACCAGACTGTGACTGGACCCAAAATAAGTTCGTAACATTCAAGTATTCAGGGTTTTTTTTATTAATTCAAGGGTCACATCTGCTGAAAATAGAGGCCCACACAATATTTTGATCAGTGCCTCCAGGTAATGGACATCTGAAATTCTCTTCCTGATGTGTTCATCCGCCTATATAATGCTTGTTGGGCTCATCCAGTGGTATTTACATGAAGTATCTAGGCCATAGATGAGAAATCATTGGTATTCTTTTGATTTAAAAAAAAGTCCATTTTATTGGGGATATTTCGCATGACTTAAATCTATGAATAAGTGTATAGACATAAAAAGGAAAAGTAAAAAGAAAGCTAAAAGGAACAGAATGACATAAGGACAGGCTCTTTTTTTTTTAACTCAGCAGTTCATGGGCAGAAGATTGGGAACTCTGACAGGACATAGGAGAGAGTTAGAGGGAAGTTTCTGCCAGAAAAAGCTGAATTTCTAGCACATATTGGAAAAGATGTCCAACAAGAGGTAGGTGGCATCAAGACTGGAAATCTGGACAAAATATTGCATGGATAAGTTTGAGAAAGCTGGAGAGCATTCCCTTTTGGAGACACCTTTCTTGAGAGCAGTGCAGTCTTCTTATAAAAGCACTTGAAAGCCTGGAAGTCCAAACCATGTACCAACACAGCAACTTTTAGGTCAAATGAATGAGGAGTAAAGTCATGTCAGCAATCTGTGTCCTCCTGTGGAGACCAGCTCACTCTGAACGACACCATGAACTTACCAACCTCCATTCTTGTCTGAGCCACATGGCCCCGGGTCATTTCAAACAGCCCTGAACCTGAGCTGGTATCAGCCACCAGCAGCTTCTGACAGCTCACACAGGCTCTCTGTAAACACACTGAAAATATCACACAAAAAGAACTGTAAGGGAGTCTGTTCCACAAACTGTGCACCAAGGATGCTTCCAGCCATTCATTGCAACTATAACAAGATTAATCTGAGGGCATTGATTTGTAAATAAACAGGCACAGAACATTCACATCTAGTCACTACGAGCAATTTCACATAATTCAGCCCAGAGAAATTTGCCTTTAGATGCTTCCCAACAGCAATTACAGTGTAAGATATGAACTCACCTCCAACATTAGTGTATCTATATTTATGGGGTGGGATAAGCATAAACTTCCTTGAAACTATACTTTGACTGGGGTTGTTGACCCTTTCCTTCCTTTGTTTTCATGGATGCAGGCCACCGTCACTCTGCACTCGCCCACCTTTATTGCACCCTGACAAAGAAACCTGCAGCAGACTTGACAGAGAGCTACTTTGATCACAGAGTTTGCAGCATCCTCAGATGTACATGTTTATGCCCTAGGGAATAGTAGAAATACTTTGGGGAATCAGTGTAACACCTCCAACCTTGCAATTTAGAGCAATTTTGTGGGGAGTGGAGGAAAGCGGAAAGGAAGAGTCAGGCATGAAGTCATTCAGCTGTGGTAGCAGCTTGAACGTGATGCCTCATTTTCCACTCCTTATTCCCAGCTCCCATTCAGATGTCATTGAGAGCAATATGAAGAGCAATATTTGGTCCACTTCTGCAGTCCATCCTGAAGACAGTCAGGGTACAAATAAAGCAATGGGAAGAAAGTGGAGGGTATCTTAGGAAGGAGCCATCTTTTTGCCTCCCCATGTTCAGTGCCTGCCATTTTATCATGTGCAAACAAATTTTACGGCACTGAGATGAATTGGTTTTTTTTAAGTTTCAGGGATTATATCTGGTTATAAGGGGTGTGGTTTGGATGAGGCCAATTAAGCAGCCTCTCTAACATCCAACTTCCTTTCCAAAGACCACAATGGAAGATTGCAGATTTGTGAAGAGGAATGCCTTTCCATAGTAAGAGAGAACATTTCTTGGTGTGCCACCTATATTGAGAAAGGAGAATAGGTAAAAAAAAAAACAACATTAAAGCACCTCCAGTGCTGAGCCAGGACTGTAAAAAGAAGTGAAATAAATTATTTAATCAAGTAGGATTGCTCAAAAAGGCTCATAAATTTGAGGGGTCCTTATATATACTCTGTTGCTTATTCCAGAGAGAAAGAACCACAGTGTCTGAGGAAAGTTCAGCTCTTTTTTCAAGAGCTGCATGGTTAAACTCTCCCATTTTGGCCAAATTCTATGCTTTGGACAATCCTGCTAATTGCTAACAAAAAGAATTATCTATTTTATCTGCCTGGATCTGCAGCAGATTCCCCAAGAATGCCTATATACTTGTCCTTTGTAGTATTGCTCAAACTTTCAATGCATGTTTCCTGCGGCATTCTGAACATCTCTGTTGCGGTGCGTTCGTTTGTCTCATTGTCTTTTATGTTATATGAGTTTCTATGGATAAGTTCAGTTTTATGTAACCCAGTTGGTTTGTTCCCATTTCCCCCCATTCTTAGTTGTAAAATGGTTCGGCCTCCCTAGTTTTTCCCGCCCTGGGCGATCAAGCCTTCCCTGCCACTCCTCTCTCTCCCTCCTGCTCCTTCCAATCAGTTATTGTTACTTTCTGTCAGTTATGTTTCCCCCTCCCTCTGTCTCCCTGCCAATCTGACCCTGGGCCAGTCCTCCTTCTAGAGAGTTCTCTCTTCACCGGGGCCTGGTTGGCCGGGAAGCTTAAGTCCCTCCCATTCTCCTCCCCTTCTGTGATTGTATTGGCTCCCTCCCCATCATCCCATTCCCTCCAACCAATCCTGTGATTTGCTGTTCTCCCCTCCCTTTCCATATTTAAGGTCCGTGCACAGGGTTAGCTGTGCCGGATCTCTCCAGCTCTCCTCCCTGCGGTTACATCCCAGTTCTACCCCATCCTTAATAAATTCCCTGAAGAGATCTGGACGGCTCTCTCTCATTTCTTCGACGGCTTTCACTGGACGTGCTTTCTTCCTGCCTCCTGAGGTAAAGTTGGAAAGCTCCGCCACCAACGACGTGGGGAGTTCCAGCTTTGGACAAAGCTCTGCGGGTTCGCCCTGCTAAGGAGCTTGTCCTGAGGACTGCTGGCGGTCGCCATCCACAGCTAGCCGGGAAGTTTTGGGCATTGACCCCAGCAGGGCGCGGCGCCCAACGTGGGGCCTGAGTGGCTTTGAAGATCCCCTTTGGACTACTTCGGACCCTCGGACGAGTCCTCCAGACTCACTGGCCGCCCGTCCACCCGGTGGAAGCAGACCCTGCTGTTGCAGGGTTGCGCTCCCGGGGTTTGGATCCCACCTCCCGGCACCGGGGAGAGGATCCTGTCGTCGTGAGCCAAGCACCGGTTTGTTTGCCCAAGCCACCGGTTTGGTAAGAGTTTTTCTTCCCCATCCATTCTTTTTCCCTTATCCCTCCCGAGTGCCCCCATTAAGCGTAAGCCCCCCTCTTACCCCCTCACCGTTTTTTAAGGAAACTTTTCTAATTTTCGGGTGTTCGCGGCACCCGCTTGGGTGGGGGTCCAGTGGTGCCGAGCATTTTCGTCTGTTTTAGTTCACGCTTTAGTTATCGTTTTCAGTGCTTGGTGAGGAACTGTACGGTAGAATTTTACTAACGAGATGGGTGCCCGTCTCTCTACCGTACAGAGAGAGTCCCTGTACAAAGTTATTGGTTTACTCGTTAGTTGTGAGCTTTCATTTAATAAGAAAGAATTGAAAAAACTTGTGTTATGGATCTTTTCTCATTTCCCTGAGACTACCCCAGAGCATTTCACTAGCCTCCGATTTTGGCGGGCAGTGATTCATCAATTAGAAACGCAAGTCAAAAGTGGGAGAGTCTCAGCAACTAGAAATTTGTTTTGGGCTTTCCAAATTAAATTAAGTGTAGAGAAAAAGAGAGAAGGAAAGAGAAAAGATCCACCAACACAAGCTCCCAGTTCGTCCCCACCTTCAGTTCTTCCCTCCCGATCTTTGTCCCCGTCCCTAAAAATGTTTTTCCACAATGTACAAAAAACTGAATGGCCCAGGGATTAGATTCTTTTCACCTGATTCTCCAAATGTATCTTAAAATGTCCTTGACTTTGTGACTCCAGTTTAGTTGATAGGGGACTCTAATCAATTAATCATATTTTCCTATTAGCTTTGTTTTGGCTTATTAACCATGTAACGAAGTGGTCACTCTTTAAGAAACAAAGTAGAAGAGGGTTTTGATGAGCTCTTGCTCAAGAATCAAAAATCCTCTCCTGATTTCATTAAGTATGGATAAAGAGAAGATGGTCCCACTCAGTGCTGCAATTTCAAAGAGATGATTTTTGGACAATAAAGAAAATCACTAATGAATTTTTTTGAAAGTAAATATTAATGTGACTAGATATGGTAGTTTTAACGTTTTTATTACAGAGAAAGAAGAAAACTGTAAGTAAAAGCTCAGTCTGAGGAAGAAATGAAATGACAGCAACAATAACTATTTTTAACAGACAAGAAAGGAAATGGTAGTACCAAATGAAAAAATGGAAGCTCCTAAGTGTATGAAATTTCTGGAGATCGAGAAGATAACTTTGGGAATTAAAAAAAAAAAAGACTGGCAGCATTAGAACTCTGCAAAGGAGTTTATGCATATGCAAAAAAAATTGTAAAGAAGGCTCTTAAAAGAACAGGTATTAAAATTATCCACACTAATAGAGAATAAAAGGTTTATAGGACATGTTTTTTATTTGTGTCACATTGCTGTTACCTTTTCTAAATCATGCAGATAAGACATTAGACACTGTAAAGGGCATGCTGTTTCCTATAGCAGACTTTCACAACTTAAAACTCTTTTAGAGTAGGCTAATTTATTTGAATGCTAAACTCACAGGAGTCAATTTTTAGTACAAAAAAGATGGCAATGAACTTATGGAATAATTGAAGGATACAGAAATTTCAGGCAATGTATGCAAAGAAAAAGGAGAGGGCAAGGATTAGGAGACAAGGGTGTAGACAAAAATATATTTTCATTTCTGTTCCTGACCAAAGCAACACCTGCAAAGGATGATGCTTTGTATCAAACAAGCCAACCCAGTCACATCATAGCAATATTAAGGGTTGAGATGCTATTCTTCAATATTGTACCAGTGTTCAGAAGAAATGCAAATAAAGGGAAAACTGTATTAGTTCTAAGTAGCATACTGCTACCAATTCAAAGTACTGCTTCTCAGCTCACAATCAACGACTACAAAGAAAATAAATCTTGTCAAAAAAAAATCTAATTTTCTTTATAGAAGATATTAAGAGGCCTTTAATTGTGCAGTGGGTAATTTTGATATCAGTCATGGTATTCAGTGACAGTATTTTTTCTAGGTAGCAAATCTCTGTGTGAATTTGAACACTGTTAGCTGTAATTACCACCTGGATGTGCAGGTGAGCATGACATTATGTAAATAGAATACAAATATAAAATGTAAATAATTCACTACATTAACAGCTTGATTAATGAAAATCTGAATGTCAGAGATCTACCAGGACACAAAAGTCTCCAGTCACCTCAAGTCAGGCAATGTTTTGCAGTTGTCCTAGAGGTTCATCGTGAACACTGCTTACATAAGTGGATAAATAATTAATTTAACACAGTTAAAACAACACATTAAAATAAACTTCCAGTAAACTACAAGGGAGGCTGATAAAAGTGTGCAATGTTAGATTCAAAGAATTCCTAACATCTCTGTAGAACGGAAGATGGCCTATGCAGGTAGGTAGGCACCAAAGAGTGGTTGTCAGTATGCAGATATTTCCCCTGCATACTAAAAATCCATCCAGAGAGCATATTTCTTTTCATACTAACTCCAGTGCAACCTTCCATAGGAGATATAGGGCTGGTCATAATTTCAAGTAGCAACACCAGGAAAGAAGTACTCTTCAAACTTTCTTCTTCCATGAAAGATCCAAGTAAACCAGTTAAGCTTGAATGTGTCTCAAGTGTAGTGCAGTCTTCTCAATTTTGAGGAAATTTATCACTGTTTCTAGCAGTTGGTTGTAACAATTCTATGGGAAATACCACTAATGCTATTACAAATTGTAGCACTATCAAGATCAGTTGTTCCTATGATTTTTTTTTCCCTCTGCATTTTTCTACTTAATTCAGATTTGACTGGCATCAGTGCATATATACACATCATATACACTGCTAGATACATATTAAAATTATCTCAAACATTAGTCAAAAATACAGGATGCACTGAGAAATACTGAGTCTTTTGAAAAAGACTGAAAAATGACCAAAAAGTAACTTGAGTGCAAGCACTGTACGACTTCCTCAAACATACATTTAAAATAACATCAAACATTCTTTTGTGCTATTTTAAATCCTTATAGTCTTGTGTTTTACCCATCTAACCATCCAATGACAGAAAACACTGACATATTATGTGACATTTTAAAACTAAAGATAAGTCTCCTAGCCACCATAAAATATGAGCTTAAAATCACCATACCTGTAGCCTAGAGTCTAAGCAATTGATCTAAAAACTATTATCTTCCAGCAGCAGTAGAATTACAGCTGCTCTGAGGTAAGGATAGCATCTAATTCTCCAGTATTAACCCACACATCCTTTATACTGCACAGATTACGCAGAGCTGTCAGGACTGGAGCGAAACTACAGCAGGTCAGATTTATGCCATACTGAGTTGAAAACAGAGTGTTTGAACTTTCATATATCTCTTTGAATGCCCACCTGTGCACTGGTTTTGCCTGCAAATAAGTCCCTTTGTATAGGAAATAAATGTTTCAGGTGGTATATCCATGACTTAAATCAACAGTCCTACAATGTAAGTTGGAAAAGTTGCATTAACTTTTGTCAGATTTTTCTGAAATTCATCATCCTAAACTGAAAAGACTTTAACTGCTAAATATAGCACGCTTGACATCTCGAAGACCAGCAAAGGATCAGAAATTCCAGCCATCCACGAGTTCGCAAAAAAGTAATTTTTCTTTCACAGTGTATTCTCCCTTCCTGTCTGTATTTCAGGATCTGATGGATGTCTGTTCAAGTTTTGGACCAGGTGGAACATTACGTGATTATAAACTGATCAGTGTGGTAATAATAATGCTTACAGATATATGTAGGTATATACATGTGTGAAAATATACTATATATATTTTCCATCAAAAATAAAAGAGGAAAACACAGCTTTCTTAAAAATTTGCTGTGAGTCCTGGTCTTTATGATGAGAGATAATTAATAACCTTTCTAACCTACCTTCAAATATTTTGTTACCATTAGAGTCATAAGATGAAAAGAATTAACACAGAAGACACTAAACCCAAAAATATGTAATGCATGCTGTTAGCACTATTATTTACCACTCAGCTTCTAGATTCCTTTCCATACAATTGACACATGACACAATTCCATACAGTCCACTTTAGTTACTATGAGAACAAGAGATATACGTATACAAGAATGTTCTTTTTCCCCTCACACAGAACATTTTTCCCATAAATATTAAAAACAGAAGCAACCTGGTACAGTGACATTGATTCAGGTAAAAATTCCTAGAACACAGTTTGTAGAATATTTCTAGAAACAGGAATAAATTCCTTACGAAGCTCAAATTCATGCTGATGAAGAGAGATAGCATTCAAGATTTTATTTCCATGTGCAATGACACATGCAAATCACAGAATTATAAAGAGTGCACCTGTTTAAAGCATGTGCTGCCAGCTTTTCTGGAGGAATGCCATGGGAAATTATGTCAAAGGCTTTGCTGAAATCCAAGTAGACTCATCCACTAGATGGGTCACCTGGTCTTACATCAGCTGGTACAGGCAGAACCTGCCTTTCCAAAAACCAATGTCTGGGGCTAATCCCCTGGTTGTCCTGTATGTGCTCTGTGAATGCACTCAAGTTGATCTTCTCCATAACCTTCTCTTGGGACCATGGTCAGGCTGACAGCCCTGCAGTTCCCCAGACCCTCCTTCCATCCCTTCTTGTGGATGGGTATCACATTAGTTAACCTCAAGTCATCTAGGACCTCCCTGGTTAGACAGGACTGATAATAAAGGATGAAGAGCTGTTTAGTGAGCTCTTCTGCCAGCCCCCACAGTACCCTCAGGGGGATCCCATCCAGCCCCATATAGCACAGGTACATCCTTTTCAGAAACCAGAGGGAGTATGCAAAAAAAAACCCCAAAAACCTCAGAGAAAGGCGGGGCATTGGTGGTCAAAGTTATTTCAGTGAACATGAGACAAATTTATTATGACATATATTTCTCAGTGGTCGTTCTGTTCTTGTCTCACCCCATATGAAGCGAGAGGTATGTTCTTGAGATCATAGAAATGTGCTAGAAATTGTAATGACCTAAAGTAAAAAACTAGGGGTCTTCATTTATTAATAGAATTTTTGGAAAATATGTTGCATAATAGACTTTCCATGAGTTTCTCCTTTAGCAGCCATCTCAACACTCATTATCCTAATCAAGATCTGCAGTTCTTAAATCCCTGTCTTCATGGATCAGCTGTCTCCATAAAAACCTAAGAGAAAAAAGGAAATATTCTGAGTTGCAGAATGCTGTAACATGTGAAAGAAGTTTCTTCTGATATAAGTGCAGAGCTGTTTGTTTGAACTTACTATAATTTTGAATATAATGAATAGCCAAGCTCCATGATGCTTATAGCATGATACAAACTCTGAGATCCTGCAGTCAACATCAAAGTTCACATATGAGCATAATCTTCCAAGGTTAAAGGTCATTGTAAGAAGAAAGGCAGAAAACCTCAATTTATTGGTTGAGAACACAATGATAAGGTGTTCAAGATGGACAATATCAACTATTTGAGAATTTGAGAAAGCCCCATCTTCTTTAAAGAAAGAAAATTTTCTTTCCCTGTAAGATAATATTATTACAATTTACAACACAAAAAAAAAAAAAAAGGAGTTAAAAGCCAGCTGATGTTTAAGAACAGTGACAAACACCAGGTATACCTAGTCAGATTCATTATGGGCAGCTGAAACAGCATGACCTTAAAACCCTTTGAAAGCAAAAGTGGAAAAGAGGGAAATTACAGTTTGTTACAAATTTATCTGAAAGTGAATAAAATGAAATTTGAGAGTGAGAGTATAGCAATATTTTTCCATTGAAGGAAAACACTTCAGGACTCTTTCATTTTCAGATAATTTGCCAAGACCAGTATGCAGCCATAACACTATTAGTGCTTGAGACTGATCTCAGTGAGCCTCACACAGAGAATCTCACAGTCTCAGTTACCTTACAATGACAGAAGAGATAAACACAGCTTCCTCAAATGCTTCATCTATGTTTCGTCTTCACTGTTCTGTTGGGAAAACATTTTGACCTTTCCTTTGCACAATTTGTTCCAGAGTTTATGCCAGATACAGTCTGTACTTTTGCAGCATTGCTGAGAGTTTTATTCTGCCATTAAATATACGGTGTTTACCTCTCACATTTTCTCAAATGAGAAATTTTTGTAAAATCTCTCTGTTGCATTTAAACAACCCTGTGACTGCTTTTTCTTATATTGGCTGAGGATAACAGCCATAGCATCAGAAAGAGCAAAGGTCAGATCCAGAGAGCCAGAAGGGACTCCTGAACCTACATCAGTGATTTTATTGTCCCAGTCAGAACTTCAGGCTCACCAAAGGCCATGTCCAAACAATTTCACTATCCAAGATTCCTGGAACTGTGTAACTTAATTTGGACAACTTCAGTAGATAAACTTAAGGCTCACTTATTGATTTCCACTAATACTAAGGATTGAATTCCATACTAACAGCTGGTTCTGAATATCCTCAGAGAAGAGAGAGGGGGAGGAGTCTGTCCATTTTTTCAGACAAATATTTGTACTAAGTAGTGGCACTACTCCACCAGTTCTACACATGTCACAGGTATGTACTTTCAGAGTTTGATGAACAATAGATGTTCTGTATAAAATGCAGCAACTGCCATAATATTCTATTCAATCCAGCAAAAAATAAGTGATGGCAAGACAGGACCCAGTCATATTTCAGAGCAGATAATAGCAAGTTAGTGGTATTGTTATTATCTAAATTTAATATGAGTCTAGAGCAAAATCTAATATTTGGTTTTGCAAGTTTCAGTATCAACAAAACAATGATTTTTTTCCCAGAATAACCTTTTTTTTTCCCTTCATGATTTTTCCAGATAGACTGAAACAGCGAAAAAAGCCCAACCGAACCAAACCCAAAACCTTAGCTCAGTGTGCTAGACTTTTGTATACTTCTGTATACAGTATTATTCACGATTGAGAATACTCACACCTTGATTCAAAAGAGAATAGTGTGTTTCCAAAATTAACATACAGCACATAATCTGGCACATCTGGCCCTTACAAGTTAGATCCTTGCACTAATCCAAGGAAGGTGATACACAGCCAGCTCAGGCATATGAGACAGTATATGTGCATTAAAGTAACACTACATCCAATCTTCCAATCTGATGAGTGTTGCTTCCAGCAGCCATTTGGCACAGTAATACCATTACAGTACACTTTACAAAGGAGAACATTCCTACTGCTTGCTCTGTTACACGGTGAAGAAAAACTCAGAAAGTCCCTCGCTCCTGTAATAATGAACACATTTCTGTAACAAATGTAGATGTGCTCAAAACCATTACGTGAAGCAAGAGGTGCAGTGGGATAGAGCATTGAATACATTTGCCCCAACATTGAAAAATGTTGACAAAACAAAGTCAAATACCTACAAGCCATACATTTAAGAGATCTCTGCACATGACCAGGCCTTCTTCTCACAGAGGGAAAGACTGCATTTCAGAATGCTTGCTAGCTTTAAAGCAAAGCAATGGCTAAATGTAGTTGACATGGACTCTTCCTAAAGGATAAGTAGGAAATTGAAAACATTTCTTCACATATTGAAGTCCTGCAGGAAGAAATAAAGTGTCTGAGAGATTGTGCTGTTTGGTTTGCATAGCTACAAGTAGGGGCTTTACAGTTATGGATATGCAATGTCACAAGTTGATTGACAGAGCTTTTGAATTAGTAATTTCTCTCCAATCTAATATATAAACTTTATACTTACAATATATAGACATATCAGAAAACCTCTGAATTCTGTTGTAACAAACTGAGGATGTGTTACCGCATTACACACAAAATTTTATTTGCAAAGCTTGCAAAAAGACTTAGTAGCCTTCAAAAAAATTATTGCTAGATCGCAATGCTAAGAGGAAATTAATATTTAGAAATTTAGTATAATAGTTGAATTACTTTGTCTGGATATGTTTTAAGGAATTATAATTGATCAAGTTAAATAATGAAAGAGTTGCTTATGCTAAACTAAGACCTACACTGTCATAGCTCTTAATAGGAGTATTTGTATTTCTTTGGCTCATGTAGGCCTACGACAGAAAGCTTGTCTCTAGTCTAGACACCTTTCATGTCTTGTTTAGCTATATATCAATCTTTTCTACTCTCTTGAAGAAATAATGTAGCCAACTCTAGCCTTATTTTCTGTTAAACATGAGGATGTTAATGAGGTTTTTGTCAGTCTACTTTAGTGTAGAAGCCTTGAGAAAACTTACATGTGAAAGCTTTTTATTTTTCATCTTGACAATAGAACCTCTGTCAGTCTAGGCAATTGTTGTGTTGCACTAAATAGTTATTTAGTTGTTAGCACTGGGTGTTGGAAAAAATGTTATTGGGTCACATATTCCCCTCAAAAGGTTTCTCCCTCACATAACCCCCTGGTTTCTGTATGCTCTGGTGGTCTGTCCCATGGGTGGTCCCACCCCTCACCCCTCCCCAGTGTTACCCCCATTGGCCGTGGTGCTCTTTCCCCACCCCATCACCTGGGGAAGAAAACCCCGCTGCAGGTGGGGGACACTCTTTTGCTGCCTGGGTGGTCGCTGCCGCCAGAAGTGTCCTGTCTCAAGCTAATAAAAGGGACACTCGTCCCCACGTGGCAAAGAGCGCTTCTCGTCTCTTACTTCATCCATGCAAGTCCGTTTGGGCTAGAGTCCAGGGCAAGCCGGGTCGGACCAACATAAGGCTCAGAAACCAAACAAATTACTGCAGGCAATGGGAATAGAATTTATGTCAGACAATAGAAGTAGCACTGAGATAATTCAAGAGTCATGCAAAAGACCCTTGTTTGAGGTCTGTTCAGATTCTGGCTTTGATAACACAGTTCTCACCGTCTGGGTATCTGGGTCAGAAAATTGACTACTTCAGGCCTGAATTCTGAAAACCTTTTACAATTTAGGTAGTAACTATGTATTGGATAATGGAAATCATTCTGCATTTTACTAGCTTAGTTGTGTGCCATTACCAAACTTTGCAGAGCATTCAGTGGGTCAAAAAGGCTATAAAGATAAAACCTCTCATACTTAGTGACACCCTGGCTGTGTGTTCTCTCTCTCTGTTTGACAAATTCCAGTTTATATCATGTAAAACAGAAATAGGAAATTTTGAATTCTAGGATATTGTCTACCTGCTGGAGCAATACCTCACACCAGAATATTTGGTCTAATAAAGTCTCTCTCATTTTATTGAAAATGCGTTCAGTCTACCTTAATTCAGAAGAAGAGCAAATTTGTTGTCTCTAAATTTTTCTCAGTACTTAGGAAACCCCTTCTGATGCACTTCTGTTTCTGAGAAAGTTTCTATATGAGCAATAAACAGCTAGTTCTCCTAGCTGTTCCTTGCTACTCCTAGAAAACAGCTTGCAATCTATTGATTGGGATATTTATATATACCTTTTTTTTTTCCTCCTGAAGGGATTTACCCCTGGAACTCTTCATACCTACAATTTTCTGTTATTGAAAACAAAATAACAACTGCATTTTTCACCTGTGCTCTCTAATTCTAAGTCATATTGGAATGCTGAGGTGCCAAGCAAGAAGATTATTTTGCATTTATTCCTATCTACAGATCTTCATGTTATATTTTTTCTTTATTGTAAACCTTTCCAGTAGTCCACTTGAAAGATATTGTTTCTGTTTTCTTCAATTTGAATGTGTTTTCAGTGTTAGAACATTTTTTTTTCAGTAGAATAACTCCTGATTTACACAAGTGTAAGATAAGCAACTCTATAAAACAAGCATTACCATCAAAAAAGAATTTATCTACCACTTTGTGATGTTAACGTGGAAGCATCTTGCAGCACTCAAAAGTATGATCAATTCATGCTGTTATAATTGAGCATTGCTAGAAGTTATACCTTGAGTTCCATAAATTTATTGATTTTAGAAAACCAGAGAATTATTTTCTTTACAGTCACATAGTCACTTTTAGTTATTTTAAATTGATGTTTGTTTCACAACAGAAGGATGTCTAAGATTATACATACTTTAAAAATAGTCTAAATGAAAACAAGTATTCCCATTTAAAAACCACTAAAATATAATCTCTGTATATATCAGGCATATATCCTGTCATATGTTTCATGCATGGTATACACTTATAATTATCATCAGAAATAATAGCTGATTTCTGCAAGTTCCAGACCTTGAATTAAATTTCTGTGCAGGACAGTTTTTTCAACAAAAACATTCATTATCAGTTTTCACTTGATGTCCAGGACATAATTCAGAAGAGTCTGCTTCACATGCAGCTAATTTTTTCTGAATCTAAATATAGGCAATATTATTTAAGCTCCCTTAATATTATTTTACTTTAGTGCAAGACTAGCCTTTCAAGCTAAAAGTGAGGTATATTGGGTTTTAATGTAATCTGCTAGTCTAGACAGCAAATGAGAAATTTGGGTTAATGTGTGCCAAAAATACATTAATTCTTTGGGGTTTAGTAAAAACTGCTTATGGAGGTGCAGAAATTACCTAAATATGGGAACATAAACAGATGAAACCATCTAAAGGATCAGGGCAATTGTTCATGTTCTTTTCCTCTACAACTTGTACATGGCTTTAATTACTTTATGACTTTATATTTGCTCTTCAATCATTTTGTGCAATTGGGATGCTTAAACATGATTATTGAGTATATATTTCTGTTCTTTAACTCAATTATATCTACAGAGTTTTGCTTGGTTGGGTTTTTTGTTTGGTTTGGTAGTTGTTTGGGTTTTTTTAAGTCAAAGGGGGATAATAGAAACAACAGAGTATGAAGTGCTATGCACATATTATATGTTGGTTCCAAATATTCTCTTTGTTTTCAACTTAGTCAACATATAAATATTTACTTAAATGCTTACCTAAAAATTTAAATATTTACATAATGTTTTTATCAGTATTAGTTGCTGTGTTCTAATGCAGAATAATCTTGAAAGCAAAATCAAGCACTTTACAGTAACGTAGTCAGAAAATAAAAATGAAGGAATCTTCAAATTTCTGAACTCTGCCCAACTTAATTAACTAGTCAGCTTCATCCAGGATCAATGAGACCCACCTGCAATGCACAATGGAACATTAAGCAGAGAGCGAAAACTGGTGAAGACCACTAGAATGAAAAAGCTTCCACTACTGGGCTCAAACAAGCGCAAATGGTAACAGCCTGGCTGCAGACTTGGAGCTGCTGCTTTCAGGACAGCAGTTAATATTGCTGCAGAGTGCTGTATTTGCAAAACCACCATCTTTGCTCAGCATTGACTCTGATAACTTAATGTGGCTCCTGTATGCAGCAATATCCCAGCAAGCTGTGGATGGAATGTTCACGGCTGAATCCTTTACCAGCAGTAGCATTATTGAGTTCCTCTGTGGCATTGCCCCAGACATATTTAATAAGGCAGATCTTTTATTGTGAATACATGTCGCTCTTCAAGCCATAAGAGTTCTCTGCACTGTAATTAAGGAAAAAGACCCAACACTTCTAATATATGCCAAGAAGTATTAGCAAGGTAGGTCCTATCTTCTATGTACCGTTTTAGCATAAAATGAATAATTTTATTTTGTGTGATGCTGCTTCATCTAGGTTGAGGTGCATTCTCTCCTTTAATTTTTTCCAAGATCACTGTGGTAGGCAAAAAATTTTATTCTTCTCAGTGCCTTCTACTTGCCTTGTTTTTCCAGTTTGCCCCACCCTGTATTTCAACACTCTCTTAGGAGAGTGTACACTCCCCTTCTGCATTCTCTCCTTCAGTCCTTCAGAGGTTACCAGGCTTTACAATTTACATGTCTGCCACAGCTAATTGACTATTTCTCTTTCTTTTTAGGCTGTTGATGATGTTTTGAGGGCGTATACAACTTACTGAATATGTTACTCATCATGGTAACATGAGAATTATTTAGACATGATTTCATCTGGTAAAGACATTGTAAATATTGATGATGAAAGCCATGAGCAAATGTTTGCATTTCTGTATTTAACAGTCTCTGGAATATGATTTTATGTCACACAGGCAGTTTTCTGTTGGAAATTAAAAGGGAATGTAATGAATTATTTATGCTACTTTAAGTCACTTTTAGGTAGTGATAATTGACTTCAGAGATACCAATTTTTCTTTCTGTATCTGGTCAGCTATGAATGGAACCTGGTTCAAATCAAAGTTTCATATTGCACAAACCTGAAACAAATAGAGGAGAAAAGAAAAAACAGAATCTTGCTGCTGCATTTAAGCTAGACGTACATTTAAAAATTAAAAAAATCCAAACAAAAACAAGATCAGTGACATTCTCATAAAAATATTTTTAAAATGTTAATTCACTTCTAGTATTTAAAGGGAATAATGTCAAATAAAATAGTTTAAGATGTTTGCAATCTCTCCAGCATGACTTTTTTCTAGTTTTAGTTCCCATTAGTTCCTATTATAACTATATTTACTTAAAAATATCATACATTTACAAAAGCCGATGATGGGTTTCCAAAATTGTAAGGGTAGAAATTACTCTCCCATTTGACCTCTTTGACTGTCACAACACCAAAAAGGACCCTATAATATCCAGCTGTTAAATGGGTCTTCAAGGTAATAGTACAGCATGGCAGGAAGTGATTGGTTATTGTGTTGTGGGGCCGGTTTCAGAAGCAATCTGTGGACGATTTCTGTCGAGGACGAGGTTTCAGATTTTGAACTCTGCTGGTTATACACAGTTACTGCTGTGAGTCTTTATTAAGGTTGAACAAGTAGAATCTGCTGATCTGCCAGTTGTTCCAAATGATTGTGCTCCCGTTGTGAGAATACTTCACCTCTTTATGCATGACTGACCTTCCAGTGGGATCCTGCTGCGAGATGTGAATGTGGCCATTGCAAGTAGTCTGCCAGCACAACTCCAAGCAATGGATACAGTAGCCAGGCTTTTGCAGTTATGGGCAGCAATACTGGATTATATAGCCTGTTTTAAAATTACCACATCATTTCAAAAAACCTACAACTGATTACTTGGTTTCCTAGCTAATTTCTATTTTTGTACACATCAAATAACTTTAATTGGCCAAATCTATTTATGGGAAGGTTTTTATGTCTCTAAGATAAAAATCCATATATAATCATTGCACTAATTATTTCCCCCTAGTTTGTTTTTTTCCTGTGAAACATATAGCTGACAATGAGAATGCTGTATTACAAACACATTTGCTTGGAGTCCATTATAAGAAATTTTTACACCTGGCCAGTTCTTTCTCTATGACATGGTGATAAAAACTTCTTTTTGGTAAATTTTATTGCAGATAACCCTCCAAAAATAACCACCAATTTGAATAACACCCATTTATGCATTTCTCCAGTGATGACTCCTTTGCTATAGTCCCTAGAGCCCATAGTTCTGTTTCTAGAAGACCTGAATGTTGATGGTTGAACAGACTGGAGGAATACCTTCCAGCTTCTTCCTTGGCAGTGTGAATGATGATGACAGTTTACACTTTCCCTGCATGGAAAATTCTCAATATTCTCAATTATGTGCATCTGAACTCTTCATTATTGCTGCGAAATGCTGGTAACTTAAGAAGAATTACTGAATTTGGCAAATTATACACACTTTGCAAACCTATAATGTACAATTTTATATGTGACAAAACCAAGAACTTTTATTTGGTTTGTTTTTTTTTTCATTCACATATATTTTTCTTTTATTGACAGTGGAAAAAATACAACTTAGAGGTATATAATTCCTTAGTTAAAGAGAGAAACAGAACCCTTCTGTAGAAATAAAACAGATGACTGAAAAACAAGTTTGTAAAGGATAAGAAATACCAGGATAATTTTATGAAGTAATAAACACATCTCTGCTTGCGTGACTCTATGTATCCCTCATAAATGCAGAGTGTTAACTGTTTTCCAGGGAAAGAGGGTGCACGATCAGCAACCTAATTATTTGAGGGGTGGATACAGAGATCTAAATCTTCTTTTAAAACTTGTAAGTAAGAGACACTCTCGTATTACCTATGCATTTTAAATAGTACAGGGTGGTGTCACAGTCTGGGACAATATGTATGTTTCTGATCTTTGACATATTCCCTCCTTTTTTTTAAATTTCACATCAGTGCTCTGTTGCCATTATTCAGCACCAGGATTTGGTGAGAAAGATTTTCTCTGATTAATCTGATTTTAAACTAAGTTCCTGTAACATATATTGGAAACATCATTTGTGGGAGGTAATTTTGACATACAGATTGGAGATTTAAATGTAAATCGTGGCATGACTATTTAGCTGACTTCTCTATTTCATTTAATTATGGATCTTTATTTCATGACCTTTCCAGTTTTAAACCATGTGTATTTTCCTTTGACTTTTTTATCTTCATCTTGTTTTTAAAATATGCCAAATTTCAAGTAGGTCCTTATCTGAAATATCTTATATTCTATCATTAAGTCACCGGTCAAATTCAATACAATTATCCATTTCTCTCTGATTCATACTTTTTTTACATAAAAATTTATTTGTGCTGATAACATGACTCTGCCTGTTTCTTGTGCATGTGACATTTACATCTCTGAGTAGAACTGAGGGGCCTGCTTGCCTCTCAGTTTGGCTATGAGCTGTAGAATGGAAGTGGCTCTCAGGTGTTGGAAGTTTTATTGTGATTGCATGGAGCTAAGGTCAAAATTAGAAAGGAATTGTAGAAGAGCTGGAGGAGAGATCTAACCTTCCCTATAGTTTTGTGAGGCATAATGCAAGTGTGTTCATTTAATCAATTTTAACTATCTCACATAAATTTCTGCAGTAATCACCTCCTGTACTCAGCTGCTGAGGTCAGCTCACATTCTGAAGAGACCTGAACTTTGTAGGAGCACAAGTTGGGACACTTGATTTCTGAAATCAGTTTTCCCTGATTTAAATAAAATGCACCATAAGAAGTATATAATTTTTTTCAGATTTATTTATATAGATCTTATGGGTATTAGTAATAAATTATAGATTTTATGGGTATTTTTATGGCTTAATTTTTGGTCTGTTCTTACTGATTCAGAGTTTCATTTCATGCCCTTACCAAATTTCAGGATTCATTATGAAGATAACACCTTTGATAACACGTGTTGATGATAGAGAAGTCTATACCTGTAAGATAATTTGATTGTTATTAGAAGAGAATTCTATATGTATAACATAATTTGATTGTTAATAGACTTAGTGAGATCACTAAGTTACTTGCAGGATTACTGATAAAAATGTGTTTGTATTTCCCTCTCTTCTGGTCTACTATAATTAGGAGAATAGACATCATCTTTAGAAAGGAGTGTCCAAACTGTGTTTTGTTAAATATTGACTGATTATTGATGCAGTATTCCCACATGTTGTACATTCTGTTTATTGTTGCCTTGTGAATCCTAAATTTTTTAATTAATTCTCCTGAATCAAGAAGATTATCAGGGTGGTACTGACACCTTTGATTTTCAGTGCTCATTTATTCTTGTTAAATTAATAGAACAGGTATAATCCTTCCAGCTCCCATGGTAGAGTTTTGAGCTTGATTAATGAGAACCTGTATAATGACATCCTTTAAAGAGCAAAATTACAGCAAAGTAATTTTCTCTTTCAGGTATAATATTGCAATCTCTTGAGTTTGGGCAGCACTGTCATTAAATATGCAGATACGTTACTATGGTGCCACCTTTTCCTTCAAATTGAGTTTCAGGGATAACTGAAAAACTTTTAAAGCTTCAATACTGTCTCATTCAATTTCAGAACTGAAAATTGCAAACGAGTTAAAAAATTACTATCAAAATCTTCTGAACCTAAACAGAAAAGTTTCATCAAGGTACATTTAATTCAAGATTTTTTTTTTTTACACTAACTCTATTTTCTTCCTTTAATTTATAGTTTATCACTATCATTCCCTACATATATATCTCTGTGCTGGGAGCTTCTTCTAATTAATTCAATGCATCTATCATTACTTATTTCTCTTACAAAGCCAAGGAACGTGTTAATGAGTCTTCTAGAGCAATGTGTCAGTTTTTAAAGTCCATTAACTTTCAATGACTTTTTGCATACTAACACTCATTATGAAATTATTTCCCCTGAACTTGAAATCAAATTTAAATTCCAACCACGAATTTTCAGTGATGGAACATGTTTTTTAATTGCTCTATCTTTCTATGCTCTGTACTGAACTGAGATAAGAAGTGGCATGTTATATTTTTAAGGTCTCTTTAACACATTTTCAATGACAAATGATCAACATGAGAAAAAATTCATAATTGTGAGACTAAAAGCTTTCAGAAAATAAAGGTTCCTCTAGAATTTGTTATTATTTCATATGTATTGTTACTGACATTTTCTTACAATTATTTTGTTAAAACTTTCTTAATTCCAAAGACTACAAATACAAAGCCCAGCAGATCTTCCAAGATTATTCCCTTATGTCATGTCTTCTCTCTGGTCCACACAGAAGAAATATAATCTTGATCTCTCTTGAAGAATGTTACTTTTATTCTTGTCCTGTCAGGACTGCATATGCATATCATGAGATTTATCATGCAAATGACAGGAAGAAAATGTAAATTAGCTTTAAATCCTCATTTCCATGTTTACTTGATGGTTTTGATAAGCTTCAGTCTCTCTGTGAAGCCCTGATCTGACAACAGAACCACTCTCTTCTAGGTTTTTGACCAGAAAGAAAACCAAAAAATGTGATCCAGAGAAGAGCAGAACTGTGACAGTGTGTCCTCCACTCTATTTTAGCTGATAACCAGAATTACAGGTTGCACACAACATGCACTTGCAGGTGAGTTTCAATGCAAAGGTGCACAACTGGCACATAAATTCCACAGCAGTTCTAGTATTCAATACAACCCTAAACATTCCACTGGACATTTCAATAAGACACTGGAGAAAACCCACATAACTGCAGAAAACAACCAGGCCATGTGGAAGTCTTAGTCCCAAGGTTTTTAATCATAGAAGAAGCAAGTGAGTTATTCCCAGAGGTTTGAGCAGCAAATTTGATATTTATCTTAATTTCTTGAGGAAAAGTCGCTGCAACCTAGTAAGATTTCAAAATTTAACAGCAGATGTTTTACTTTAAATTGAGTGATTGTGGAACTGAAACAATTTTCATGCTAAGACTGCACTCTACGCTGAAGATGTAGTTTGTCAAAATCTACATTTTTGTTGGTTTTGTTTTTTAGTAAAAATAAAATTTTCAGTTACTTTGAAAAAAAATATTAATTGAGATGGATGTAAATCTAGCTAACTAAATCTAGTTGTAGGGACACATCACTGCTATGTAGCAGTTCCACTGTGTTCGGGAGTTTTATTTTATTTTGTTAATGAATGAACCTTAGACAACAGTAGATACAACTTTGACACTAATGGAAGAGCCAAAGATCCCCCTTGAATTATCCTGCAGCAGGCTATCCCTTCAGGCCACTTATGGTGTCTGCTTATTGCTTTCTGCTCTGCTTTAAACCATATGATTTTCACTGTGATCCAATGTCACACACCTTGGAGTAGCAGTAAGAAGTTCTCCATTTTTCCTGGCATGGAGGGAATTAGGTATAATCTTCACCATAGCGCCACATCAAGGAAGGTGGTAGCGTCATAGAGTTAAAAACATAAGATAATTGAAATGGGCAAATTCCCATTTCTCTAGTAAAACAGTTTTTGCTACATTCACTTTCAAATCATCTCTAAATTAAGTGCAGAGCTGCTGCTCAAGTTGTCTCCTGTTTCATTAAGATCTAGTTTTATTATATTGATGTGCCAGGAGCAATAGTGTCTGCCAAAATAGTGCTGATAGTTAAATCTATGCTTGAACTACAGTTGTCCTGAAATTAAAACTGGAAAACAAAAACAACCCTGTAATTAATATGTCAGATCTTATTAGAGCTTGAAAACTGGCTATACTTCATTCCAAGGTTTGCAAAAATGATGAGCATTATCTGTATGCAGTTAAACACCCATGACACTTTTCTGCCCTGTATGGTTTCCATATAACAATACTTTCCACTTTTTGCCAGGGATATAAACAGGGCACCTAATCAGATTTCGCATACTATTTAACTGGTCTTGTACACACCTCATTTTTTTTTCTAAAACCCTCCATTCCATTTACATCATTGCTTTCAATCACAGCTTATATTATTTGTCTCTATTTAGAAGGTAAAAATTTCGATTTCCCTTTGGTTGTGCACCAAATGTACAGCATCTACAGTAAAAGTGAGAGCAGCAGTGCAGACTGCTTAATTCTACTAGTAGCACACTTGATTGACTACTATCTGAATGATGGAAAAGTATCAGCTGCCTTTATTTGCTCTCAGACAGCCTATTGGATTTTCTTCTGAATATCAGTTTAGTGTATTAGTACTGCTACTACTTCCTCAAAAACACGCCATCACTTTTCAAAGTTGCAATAGGTTCACCTTTCATGGTGCATTAGTTATAAAAACATCCCCATCAGAATCTGAAGAGGGCCTCTACACTCATTGCTGCTCCATGTCAGGTCTCTGAGGGATACCACCAGAGCATCTCAGGGCATCCTGGCAGTATCTCTGAAGAAAACTGTGCATCTGGTCTTCACATCAGGGATCCCTTAGTTACAACTAGTTTCTGGTTTTCTCTTTTAAATCATTCTATACTAATTCAAGTAAAGCTTTTCAATTTAATGGACTTGTGAGGAAATTCTGAAAACCATGGAGTCAATGAAGAAGAAATGTGTCTTCCAATTCCTCTTAGAAGGGGAGAAGTTGTTCCCCTATCAAGGGAAACAAAATCTTTTTTTCAATATATGGTAACAATTTTACTAAAAATTTGCATAGAACGCCATTCACATGCAAGAAATCCTTTACAAGGAGGAATAACCTACATGACAGTAGGGCTTTTATATACTGTACATCAAAATAGACAATGATAACTTGTATAAAATCTATTGCTACCTCCATATATTTTAGCTTTTTACAGGAGTTGAGCTAGTTTATTTATAATCCTAAGCATTTTCTAAAAATGAACCAAGACCTTATATTAATAAAATTGTTTCATGTTCACTTTTCAAAGCTCATCTGACTTCAGAAATTATTAAACAATTTGTCTAGAACATGATTGCTAGACTGACTCTGATTTATTAGAGTTTCTTGTTTACTAAGACTGAATGGGTTCACATTATCCAGTTTTAGATCTT
>JAYDZK010000169.1:48883879-48908839 GCA_034509185.1 Euphonia xanthogaster
AAGGAGCCTGCCCTGAGGACTGCTGGCGGTCGCCATCCACAGCTAGCCGGGAAGTTTTGGGCATTGACCCCAGCACATCTCAGTGAGACATGAGGCATAATCTCTTTCACCTTTTTTCCTCTTTTGCTTCCTCCTCTTGCTCCTGAACAAGCTGTGCTCTTTGGCATTAGTATTCCAGTCATATACTCACATGACTCTACCCTACCACGTTTCTGTTATGTCAATTAAGTTGTAATTTTGATCTTGTTTTAAGTGTTCTGGCTCCATTGTATTTATTTAGACACAGTTTATATCAGTCTAGGTTGAGCATCAGGTTTTTTGTTTTCTTTTTTCTTCCTTCAGTGACTTTTTTTAAAGAGTCACACTTTTCTTTTTTTCTCAGCTTTTTTGTTAGGCCAGCTTGGGTCAAATTTTTCTGGACATGCATGTCACCAGACTGGCAGGATATTTTAGCATATATCAAATCACATTAGCAAACCTATGCTGAAGTTTTTTCTTTGCTAGGTAGAGCTCATTTTTTTCTCATCAGTCCTTCCCATCCATCATGGAAATGCATGACTATGTGAAGGTAACCAAGACATTCCTTCTCATTCCCACCCTTACCTGCATCTCCTCATGCAGGCATTAAGACTCTTTGTCCAACTAGAAACTGCAATTAGAAGCGCTTCCAGACCTCTCTGTCTTTTCACCAAAGAAACCTCTACATCACAAAACCCTCAGTGACCAGTCACTGTCACAGGGCCACTTGGCTGCAGGAGGCTGAAGTAACCTCTAATTTATTTAGGAGAGATACAAGACCTAAGACTTTGTGCAAAACTGGAATGAACCTGGACCCTAATTAATGAAATGCAATGTAATGTTGTTAATGAGATTGATCCTAAAATGCAAAACCAAGAAAATAATCAGACTGAAACAGACATTTGAAAATCTATTCTTGCATATATACTCCAAAGTAGGATCACCTGTATCACAACTGGTCATGAATAATAGTTGACTAACCATACTTATAAAAATAGCCAGTAACAAGACACTGCAGACTATCACAGCCCATCTGTTTCATTATTTCACTCTCCTACCTTTAGATTTTCTGAAGTCAAACAAGTTTCCTCTGTTGCAGCTTACTTATTCTAACCACAATTCATACAGAGAAAAAGTCCCTCCTTCTTTGCAAATTGTCTGGATCTATTTTAGTTAAATAAACAGAGCCAGAATGCATCTTGAAACAGTGGACCTTGATTGCCTACTATGACATGTTTCTAGAACAGACCTTCACATATTCTGGGCACTGCCCTGATTGCTTTCCAAACACAGTCTGAGACTTATCATCAGCTTAGATGAAGCTATGGTGCCATAAAGGGTGAAGAAGTTTAAAGGCCAGATAATGTCTCCAGGACCAAGAATAAACTCCATCTAGTATTGCTTATTTTCTTGCAGAGAAATATACCCTTTGTACACTTAATAGTTATCAACTCTCTGTCTTTGGACTAAACAATGTCAATCTCAGTCTTTCTTCACAGACTCCAGATCAGTCCCACTAAAATCCATTCAATTTTCCCCTGGCATTCCCAGGACTGGTTCCTGAAGTGCGATTCCCAAAGTGCGCTATTCAGTTGCCTGCTCACCAGTGCTGAGTGAAGATGAACATGATGATTTTCTGTGCACTACGAATAGTGTTTCTATTTGTGCATTTCAAATTGCTTTATATAGTTCTCTAAATACAGTCAGTGAACTTAACGTGCTCTTACTGGTTTTGCAAATCTCTAACTTATTTAACAATTTTTAATATGTTATTCTAGCATTTACATACCCATAACACTTAGCAGTTGTTTGTGAAGATGATTGCATTAGCAGCAATAGCACAGACTTTTTGGTAAGCAAAAATCATTAAATACTTTGGCCACTCTGGAGCTGAATTTGGTAGAATCAATTGGTGGTCATGGGGAAGTTCCTATGACTTCTACTGTGTTTGTACATGTTCTGTGAAGCACTGAGAAATTTCTTTGTCAGGAGCTATCTGTCTACCCATTTTTAAAAGCACTTCTCAGTGTTTTAAAATTAAATGCGAGACTGTTAAGACTTTTTAGAAATTAATTGTGCATCACAGACGGAAATCTTTGAAATTATTCCCTAGAAGAACAAATTTATAAAATTAGAATGATGCAAATAACAAAACGCTGTTGTCAACTGACCTCCTACCAATTATCTTCTGCTGTTTTGGCCTTTTTAGCACATGCTAATTGACCTTGATAAATGTTATTTGTTTCTTGAAGCTTCAGCAACGTGGTTTCTCCACTGCCAATGATGTGGTTATACTAAAAGCCAAGCTCTACCTTCCTCTTGCCATTTGACGTGGACTTTGGTACTAAATAAAATGCTGTATTGTGGCCCACAGCAGAGCTCACAGGCGAGCACAGCTGGGCTGCGATCTGCTGGTGGAAGGAGCAGTTGTTTGCCCAGATCAGCCCTCGAGGGTGACTGCATCCATGGCTCGGATGGGGTAAGGAAAGCTGTGTGCTAATCTGCAGTGTAGCTCCTGCTGACTGATAAAAGGATGTGTACAGTAGTCTCAGTCTTATCTTGTTAGCCAGGTTTACACTGGTGTGACAGCGCTGAACTTAGACAAGCAGATCCTGATTTACTGTAGGGCGAGGGCAGAATCAGGTCTGATTCTGCACCACAACCCACGGAGATCACCCAGCCCGCCCTGGAAAGCATCTTGTGTATATTTAAGAATGCTTCAATATATGTAAGCATATTTATAGCCTTTCCCCACGTCGTGAGGATATTTTGGATCTTTCTAGTACCTCTGGATATAAAATCTTTCTGAGCTGAATCCAGGACAGATAAATCATTACTCCGGCTTCTTTCGCCTAGGGTAGCCTGCCTCAATCACTGCCACATTCCTCCCATAGTAGTCGTTTAAAATTAATAGCACATGCAGAGGAAAAACTAAACCCTTTGACGTCACTCCCGAAATGAGGAAACATAAACAGAAAAGGCTTCTCGGCGGCGCTGGCAGCACGGCGGGGATTGGTCTGCGCTCCGCGCCCGGCGCTGGCAGCGCCTCCCCGCCCGCCCGGCCTGCGCCGGCTGACACGGGCGGCCAGACTGCAGCAGCCCCAGCGCTACCCCAGCCCTCTCCCTGGCACACCAGTGCGCTCTCTTCCCGAGCCTTTTTGCTTCTTAAGGTGGTTTTATTGGCTGGGTTGGGGGACTTGGGGAGGTTTTCTTTCCTTTTTCTTTCTTTTCCTTTTTTTTTTTCCTCCTCTTTAAAAAAAAAAAAAAAATCCTTTTTTTTTTTTTTTTTTTAATTATTATTTTAGTTTGCTGTCGTTACTTATTTCTATTCCCAATCCTGGATGCAGTTACTGGATTCTGCAGTACAAGTCTTCATGAACAAGCTGCACCGCTTAGAGATTTCACGGCATTCAAAGGTCACAGAACTGCCACTATGGTTAAATGTCTTGTTTAATGGTTGAGGTATGTACAGCAAATCTAAAAGAAGCAGCATGATTCTTTTTTGAAGGGGAACTAAAATTGTGAGGGGGAGAGGGAGATAATACTATTATTTAGTGGAAAAGATTGTTACTGGTGATTGTTACTACAGCAACCGTTTTTTGAATTTCCTCCCTTTTTCTCTTTATTCAAACTAGATGAAAATTTTAACTTGTGTTGATTTAACCATTTGATGGTTACAGAAGGTTTCAAAAGGAATCTCTTGTAGAAGTCTTTTCTGACCCCGCTGGGGAAAACGTGGTTGATTTTTCTGTGTTTTCCTATTGCTCTGTGGCAGGAGAGGAGACCTGGGACTTGTTTGGCTTAGATGAAGGAAGAAGAAAACAGAAACTTGTTCCTATCCTGAGGGGGCTGTGAGTTTTTCTGAGAGTTAGAGCAGAGGGAGGAGGAGTTGGAAATAAACAGGTCAAGCAGAAAAGAATATCGGCTTCATTTTTAGGAGTACATGTACTGCCTTTTTTTTTAAAATACATGCTTAGATTACTTTACTTGGTTTGGGTTCAGAAGTTCAAAATTAAGAAGCAGCCTGAGCTTTGACTAAGAAACAGATCTCCACTGGGAAGAGAGAGAGCTGTCTTATATTAACACCAGTTTTCATACAGCTTTTGCTACCTAAGCAGAGAAAAGTGAGAATTTGCTCAGGAGTTGAAGTGATGTAACCTGGCATCTGTTTGATAGCATATAGCTTCAATTCACATTTGAGCCAGTGATCTGCCTTGAATGAGTATTGCAGCATCACAGTGGGCAGTGTGTGCTGCAGTAAATGAAGGCAACTGCTACCATCCAACTAACAGTTTGCAAGAGTGTGATTCTAAATTACAAGAGGAAGAGCCACTTGTCAGAGCTTGTGTGTGTGTGTGTACAAGTGGTCTTAAAAATAACTCCAGCCAAGACAGATTTCTGTTGTTAATTGGATTAATATACAGGTATGTTCAATGACCAGCAGTCTTCATATTTTTCTGATTTGTGGAAAGAGACTTTTCATAGCTCTGTTTGAAATGTTGCTGTAGCTATAAATCCTTTGCAATTTGAAAATATTTCCGTTTAACTTTAAAAATTATACCTAAAAAACAATCTCTCTAACAAGGAACAGAACATGAGCACACCTATCTCCTGCAGTGTACCCCATAGGGTTAAAAACATTAACTACACTAGGCTGAAGCATGCTAGCTTAAGGACTGCAAAAATATTAGCTCTGAAATGCAGAGGATGTGCTATGTGCTGTGAATGGACAATTGCTATTCTGCAGTGCCTAGTGGGAAAACAAGGACTTGGTGTATTGCAAATGCATAACTGCAGCTCCTCCATTTCCTTTGCTGTATCTTCACTGATGACTGCAGAAACAAAGAGGTTTGTCACAGATAAGCTCTGTAGTGCCCCATCTCTTTGAAGATGCAGGAAGATATTTTCTCATATCCAAAAACCCAAAGTCAAGGCTTAGTTGAGTGAGCTGTTATTCTGTTATCTCTGTGTCATTCTCTCTTCCTCAGCCCTCCCCAAATTCTTACTATGTGAACTGCCAGCTGTTTTCAAAAACTAAAGTAATACTTCCCTAGGCTCAAGTTCCGAAAGGCTAACAGAGTGTTGGTTAGATGATTAATTTGTAAATTTCACTGAGTGTGACTCAGACTATAGAGACTATAACCTGTTCTGTAGGGAAAAACCCTGTAGCCATGAATATATTCAAGTTTCCAAAAGACAATCTGTAAGATATTTGTTTATAATAATTTCTGAGAATTAAATTATTCACTTACTTTGATAAACAGTTTTTAGAGAAGCTTTGGTTTAAGCTCTGTTATCTACATGTTGGTGCATCTGTGTTCCGTAGCAACTACTAGTGGTGGTACTAATAGAAAATGTGGTAAGTGGACTTCAGCTGAGAAAATGAGTTTTGCTGGTTTTCTAAGAAAAGTTTATTTGCAGTATTTCCTCTGAACAATCTCAGTTCAGCATCTAGAAAAAAAAATTAAGGTTGGCCTCTCTGCAGTGGACAAAACACTTACTGACATTTGCACTCACATTGTCTCCAAAAAACTGTGTATTGCAGAAGTTTCATGGGCTATGAATGGCTGCTTCTTCTGAGTTTATTTCCATAGGGTGTGCAGGAGTTTTCACCAGTGAAGTTCCAGTGATTCCATCAGACCAAGGCACAGTCTGTTGAGCTTAATCCAATATACTACAGATCACTTTTTAAAGTTGTAAAACCTTTAATTGTGTAAATTTAATAGTATATTAATATATCATTATAACAGCTGCTCCTCTTTCTCCCTGTTTGTGTCCTTTTCTCTTCTGAAAATGAGCCCTCTGCTTGCCCTTACCAGACTTCTAGGTAAGTCATGGTAGCAGACTGATGTTCCAGGGTCTTCATTGCAAGTATGATGTATGTTTGAGATATTTGATCATATGTAATTCCTTTTCACTCATCACATGGTTCTTCTACCAATAGCTAAAGCATATTTTAATGAGAAATGGTCTGAAAATTGGTATTCTGTGACAGATACATGGTTTTCTTGTAATTTTTCAATCTCGGGCAAAAACTGCTCTTGTACTGGTAGTTTCATTTATAGGAGCTGTATAAAGCAAAAATGCCAGCTAGTAACCAAGCCATTAGTGTCAACAGAGTAAAACCTGACACATCTCTATTTAATAATAAGAAATATTTGAGACTTAATTTCTCCTCATATCAAGGTAGATATATGCTCTCGATGAGATTGGTTCTGGTTTCTGGGCTAACAGAAAAACAAGCCATTTGGTGCAGCCAGGAAGGAATCCCATGTAAATAGGAATTCTTAGCTACTCAGTGTTGTTCATCATCACATTGTTACTCCATTTTCATGCTTGAAATTATTACAACATTCCATGTGCTTGTCACAGGGTGAAAGTGAAAGGGACAGCTGCGGTCCTACTAGCTGCCAGAACAAAATTAAGTCTTTTGTAATCAAATGATGGTTCAGTATTCCTCCTCTCACATCCATATTGGATAGAAGATGTCGGAAGTATGAAATTCATCGTTCTTGTTCTTCAGCCAGCAAGCTGGCTTACTCTTGCAGGGACATCATTTCTTGCACTTCCAGTGAAACACTTAGCTTTACCTCTATCTAGTGTGGAATTTGCACTTTTCAGTCACAAGCCTCAGGGTGTAGAATTTATGTTCTTTAGAGTTTATACCCTGACGACACTGGGACACAGATAAAGCCCAAGTGTACAAAAGCAGTTCAGGAGTTCTGATGTTTTATCTTTCCCTGGCTACCACAAGGTGCATCAATTTTGGCACCTAAAGATGAATAATTCTGAGAAGATGGGTCACAGTGCCAGGTACCACAAATGCAATCAGATAAGGATTGCTAGTAACCTTTTGTGCTTCACAGTAAATGAGTGGAAACCAAATAACATGCCTTCTGACAGTAGTGGTGGTTTTTCAGATCTGAAGTATTAGCTTTGTATAAATGCTAGAGGTATAGAATACATTTGTTGTATTTAAGACAATTTGTTTAAATAAGTCATAGAATTTAAAAATGCAAAGATTACTTCTGCAAGGATTTTTCTGCAAAAAGAATTCTTCTGTATCATCCTAGAAAGTGTGGAGAACTGTTAAATTTAATTTTTACTATTATTCTTACTACAGTGCCATACCAAAAAAATTGCATTAGAAAAGAGTATTTGAAGCTCTGTAGCCTGTCATTTCTGTTATCCTGTAATAGACTGTGGGATTCAGAAGATGTATTGCAAGGGTTCATAGTGCTCAGGTCTGGGGTAGTGATGGCTATCTGTTTTAAAGCCTTCAGTTTTAAAGTATAAAATTAACAAATCAGAGCCAGATCAGATAGAACAGTCTATTTCCAGAGGCCAGGCTTCAGTGACAAAACTGTAAGTGAAAAGTTTGTGACAGAGACAATTCTCAAAAACCAGCAGTCAAGTGAATTAAGCATTTCCTTTGTACACATGGAATGCTGTGATATCATCAGTCCATTTTGATATACATTTGGCAGTAATTTTGATATACATTTGGCCCTTGTTCTGTTCTTCAAAAAGTGAAAAGTCAAGGGCTATCTTTTAAGTGTGTAAACCGTGTCAAATGAGAGAAACTAAACTAATGAAAGGCTACTATTGAGTTGTATTTTTTTATTCTGTTCTTTCTCCCAGTAGGAGCTGTGAGTGAGGATGGATAAGAATTCAGTTCAGCTGCTTATTTAAGTCACATAGTCTTGTGGTGGCATATGATATTCTTCTGCCAGCTTGCTGTCCAGCCAAATAAGAAACCCAGGTTGCCTGGATGGATAAACATAGCTGATGACCTCTTCCTCTCAATAGGTGGACTTGAACAGTTAGGATTCTTCCAGTCACACAGAGACAAATTTGCTACGTTTTAGCTAAAGAGGAATTGTCTTCAGACGCAAGCAGCAAGATTTACTTCCCTTTGAGTAAGTTATTTTTAAAGAAGTAGAAACAAATATTTTGAAGGAAACAGTTGCAGAGGCATTTTTTTTCTGTGGCTGGTAGGTTTGTACTAGTTACCCACAAAAATTTCTGGTATGAGAAAACTCAGCAATGAATATCTCACTATGGTGTGTGTTAATGCTGGCAGTGTAAGATTTTCAAAAGAAGAGCAAAGAATCTCCTGTCAAATTAAGTTTAGCTAATTGTTGCGGTGGCATAAAAACACATTTGTGGGGCAGCTGCTGTGAGGACCTGTATACAATTTTCTGCATGGTTGTTCATGGCAGAGTTTGTGATACTAACTCCTCTGAATGTAGGAAAGGGGTTTTGGGAAGGATGGTCATTACCTTTCAAGGAATAAAGCAGGAGGTAGGAATATTTTGCCTGAATATGCAGCAACTCAGGAATGGCATAGAGAAATATACATCTATATAAATGAAATTAAGAAACATCAACTTAACTAGAAAATTCCCAGAGGATGGTATTGATCTACTGTGTGATCAGTTCTGCTCCCGTTGGCAACTGCCCTTTGTTACTTCTGGAAGGAAGGATATGTTTGCTCAGGTTCTTATTCCTTCTCTTTCCCCCTGCACAACTTAACACACTTCCCACAGGGCATGTAAAGACTGGCTAGGTTCTGAGGCTTGTTTTAATGAGAGGAGGCAGAGTTACCATCAAGTGTGCAAGGATTCATCCCTTGGTAAAAGAGGTGTGGATCCCCAGGTGGTTGCTGTGCAAACAAGCACGTATTGACATGAAACGCCTCAGTACTTTCTCAAAAATTCAGCTGTCATCCACAGGGTGCAGCTATTTTCCCCTTTATGTACAGTGATCCAGGTACAGAGTGACAACTGGGACCTCTGCTTGCACAGCCCCAGAGGACATAATCTGCTTCATATTTCTGTAGAGGAACACGTATGCAGCTGCACGCTGAAGTACGCTAAAGATGGCCAACACCTGATGTTTGGTTTTGCCTTTTCCTTAACTTACCATTTGGCTTTGACCCTCTGAGAAGGTTAGACAGAAGGAAGGCTTGGTGCATACCAGGCTGCTGGGATGGAGGAGAGGACATCACATGGACACCCAGAGAGGTGAAAACAGATGCATGACACCTTCATGGAGAAGGAACACTTCTAGCTTTATGTGAACTGAAAACCATGTCGAAAGAGGCTATTTTCTAGAGCCCTTTCTGTTTCAAATGTTGGAATATGACTTGGCTCTGTCTGACTTATGCAGAGTCATTTTTGTTTTACACACTGCCGTAACATCTGAGTATCTATTAATAACAAGGTTCAAGTAGCATCAGAATGGCCATCATAAATGTAATTAGGCAGTGTATCTCCATTTAATCAATATGGTCCTTAGAAGACCATAGGACAGCCAGGAAAACAATATTAGTGATTAATAAAGAAGAACTTGCACAGGTCAGTGAAGGAAAGAGAGAAACTTTGCATGTTCAGGGCTTGGGAGGACACCAAGTTGCTTTCTGCTTCAGCAGATCTGAGAACACTTATTAAAAAGCGCTTGAAAATGCTCTTACAATACTAAATAAAATTCTCTCATTAAAAAAATTAATTTTCTTGACCAAACTCTATCAGCTAGAAAGATAGAACTGGAATGTATTTCTTTACCAAGCAAATTCCTCCAGTGCACAGTTGGTTTGTTTTACTAGGACTGCTTTGAAAAGCAGAACAACTAAAAGATAAAAACACGACTCTAATTGGAGTGCTGTGAGCGCGTATAAAATGTCATGATTCCACCAAGTTTAATAGGACTGCATCAGTTTATACCTGTGAAAAGTCAGACACACTGAGCTTTCAGGACTAAAATGCATTCCTTCTCTTCAATGGTTAGATCAAATTTTAGGCTCAACAGCCTTGCTTCATACCTGTTTCATACCAGTTTCCCACAACTTCCCCAGCATTGTGGTACCACAGGGCTGCTTTTCTGGTCCCACAGAAGCTGTGATGCATTCTTTTCCTTCCGTGACACTCTAACCCTCCCTTCTCTCCTTCTCTTTCTCACAGAAAATAAATGTTTACCAGATTTTATTTGAAATCAGACCCCTACATTTAATTTTTAGCTTATGTTCTAGCATCTGCAAAGCTTTATATATTTGCAATACAGAAGGGGCTGATGTTGCTCGTTTTCATAACAGACCATGATCTGTTTTAAGGACACAGCTATGTAAGTAATATTTTTAAAAGCTGAGGGATAACAGGAAAACAGTAATTTTGTTTAGGAACCAACATGTACTGTGCTGTATCACAAGAAAATTTTCATGCAGTAGGATTGTAACATCCTGTCTCTTTGAAGCATGAAACTGTAACTATAGCAATCCTATCCACTACCAAAGTGTAACCTCTGTAATAGTATGGTAACAAGCACCAGTGCAACATGAGAACATTGAATGAAGTTCATCCTACATATCATCATCAAAGCTGATAGAAATGGCCAGGCTTTCTAAAAAGCTAAAATTCACTTTAGTCTCTAAATGAAATGGCTGGATCTGAAAAATTGCTGTGTGTTAGAGGTTGCCTGGAAAATGTTTTCCCTTTCTACCTCAGACAGACAGAAGTAGCCAGTAGCTTGTTGTTAGTGCTTTCAAGAAGGTGTGGAAGAAAAGATTCAAGTTCCTTCTCTGCTTCTGTCAAGCTTTCCAGAGATGGATTACTGCTGCAGTGTCCCCTAAGGGTTGAGCTGGGTCTTCATGGGGCCTCATAGAGGCAACCCACATTCCACTGCCCCAGCTTTAGCCCCAGTGTGGAACTTGAACTTCTAATATTGATTAAGGTGTTTTCAGGCAGACATTTACCTGCAGTTCCAGGTGTCCTGTCCTGAACCCAAGAAACTTTTCTGATGGGTGTTTTCTTCAAATGAGCACCTCCTTCTGAACAACTTTTGTACCAATAAACAGTTGTTTTTAAAAAGAAAGCTCAGACGTATTTTACAGAGGAGGAAAAAAAGCATCTCACCACTACTGCACCATGTCCATCTTGCTTGTGAGGACTGAGGGGTACAGGGACATTGTTTGGTTTGGGTGCCTGCTCATGGGCAGAGGTGAGTGATAGATGGTTGGACTACATGACTGACAAGGTCTCTTCCAACTCTGATGATTCTGTGAAGTTCTGGTGACCATCCAGTGACCATTTTGAAGTGTCTGCTTAGTTTTTATTTTAACAGCACCTGAATTGAAACCTCAGAGAACACTGAAACCTTTAATTTCCAAATGTTTCAGCAATCCTCTTCTTACTCACCTACCAACAGACTTAGTTCTACTTCTGCTTCTTATATTCAAAATAAGTGGGGGAAAAATCATCAAGCCATACTTTATTTATAGGATCCCTATAATGCTGAGTAGATTTTTCCTGCATGAAGATCTGCATGTAGAGTGCAATTTTTTTTTGAACTGTGAAACACATTTGCTTTAAAAAGAGATTTTCATATGCAATACAGGTTGTTTATTATTATTATTATTATTATTATTATTATTATTATTATTATTATTATTATCCCTCCCCAAATTCCAAATTCTCTACCAGAGTAAAGGAGTGTGGGATTCAGCTTGGGTTTTTATTTTTTTACTTAAACACCATAGCAAACATTGTTTCATTGTTTTGAATCCCATAATATGACAAAGGGAGGACTATAATGTTTTAATATGTCAGCTGATCAGAAAGCATCTTCAGGGACAATGTCACAGTTATCTGGACCACCTAATACGCCACTAAAGCTAGGTCTCAGTACCTTAGAATTGTTAAATTGGTATTCATGGTTTTAGAGCACTACTTGGATAATAATTTTTTAAATTTTTAATCATGTTTACTACTAATGTGAACCAGCTGGAGCTGACTTCTGCTATTTCTAAGTATTAGTGGAAACTATTTCACATTTCACATAAAAATAAAGCTAAAATCATTCAATTTCAATTTGTGCTTGGCATTGCACCTTTTTATGATAGGTGATGAAAATTATTTTGCCAATAAGCAAACCAGTTTTTAAAATGTCTCAAGAGGTCCTGATGTTTATGATGTAGAAGATAATTAGCAGAGAAGTCTCAGTGCTTTCTAGTCACACTTTAATTGTCACCTGTTGACAATACTTCAACTGTTGAATTTCTTCAGCTCTGACTTTATGAGAATTTCAGAAGCCTCTGAGCTAATTCATCAATTTCTAGACACATTTTCTAAAATACTATATTAAAAGGGCATTTCTCCTCTGTGAATCTGCAACCCTTATTTTCTCCTGAGAACACTTGTCTTAAAATGATATTTTCACCACACTGATTTATAGGTTCTGGCATGGGAAATAATGCTCTTACTCCTAGTAGCAGACAGAAAATTAGTCACAATCTGATGTTAACAACTTCTTCATTACCTAAACTGTTTTACACTTTATTCAGTTCAACACAAGCAAATCTATTGCATTTGAACCAGGGAGTTCTTGTCCACATTGCAAGTATAGAAGACATTAATTAATTGATAAAGTAACAATAGGAAGTCAATCTCTGTAGCAAACTGGGATCCAAACTGTGATACTACTGAGTTCTGCAGAGAAGTGCCACTTGAGTGCAGCAGAGAGAAAAAAATTGGTTTAGCTAATTCACATTAAAACATCAAATAATGCTGTCAGTAGAGCTGCTCTTGGGGTTCTTCTTGGGACATGATATTAAACATATTTTACCCTGATATTTGACACATTACATATTTTTGTATGCTGGCAACAAATAGAATGCAACGTAGAGAACGATAGGGTGTTTCTGACATGTAGGATACTGTAGATTTCAGTGACAAGCAGAACAGAAAAGCTTTTATGAAGAGTCAGCCCACCACCAGATGTTTCTACTAAGTCACCAGTGGTGCTATAATTTTGCTCCCTTAAATTGCCCTCACTGCTTTTCAGAATCAAGTACTTGCTGAGTACACCGGTTGTTTACTAATTAAACAACCCTCTGCATCTTTCCTGTGAATCTCAGGCAGTTCCTGCAGTTCCTTGCAGCTGGAAGCGGAGCTCATGGAATCACAGAATGGGTCAGGTTGGAAGGGACCCCAGGGTCATCTGGTCCAGCCTCCTGGCTCAAGCAGGGTCATCCTAGAGTGCATGGCACAGGATTGCATCCACACAGTTCTTGAATATCTCTGGTGCAGGAGACTCCACAATCTCTCTGGGCAATCTGTTCTGGTGTGTGTTGGAAAGTCAGTAATGTAGTGGAAATGGCCTTAGTTTTAGCCCAGGCATATATGAAATTGTGTCAGCCTAAATTGTGACATTGTCATATATGGTATAAGAAATTATAAGGCATTTTTCATGTTTCATGCATGCAATGGCATTCACTCTTCTCAGAGTCTAGTATAAAAAGCTGTGTTAATGAAAACCCTCATATAGACAGAGGATGTTTCTGAACACACTGATGAATAAAGCAAAAATTGGTTTTTTTTAAGAGAGGCTTTACCATTATTACTTTTACAAATAGAGGCATAGAAAGAGTTTTAGTTTGACTTGATCACCCCAACGCTTTGACTTTAAATGAAGATTCTTTTAAGGGCCAGATTCAGAACTTTCAAGCTTACCCTCTTCTTTAAAATGTTTTGGGGAGCTCATTTTGAAAAGTGTGACCCTTCTGTCCGTATTTTATATTACATTCACAGCAGCTGCTTACTGCTTCTAAAAATCTTCTTACTACATTTAGAGATGAAGAGTCTTTTATCTAACTGATTTTTAAAAATTGAAATATCAAAGGAAAAATAATCTTTTTTCCTCTGATTGTGAACCATTGCAAGTGCACTGTCCTTCTGGTCTGTGAGCAGAGTTACAGGCAGTCGATGCACTGCTCTGCAGGCAGGCTTCAGAAGAAGGTATAGCCTCATCTATCAGAAGATGTCAGAAGCATTTCTGATTGTGACTGATAGAGAGTGAAAGGGAGAAAGGCAAGCAGATATGGTCTCAGGGACTCTGTATCCCAAATAGGAACATGATATCATGTTCAGACTCATACCAAGTGAAATGCTAGCCTAGGAAAAATTGTATTGAGCTAAGAGATTATTTAAGGCTCTTGCTCTATGTTGCAAAATGTGTTGCAGCAGCAGCAGAGTATGAAAATATTGTATGTAAAATGTAAATCAGATCAGTAACAGTCATTTAAGTAAGACACGTGTATTCCCCACAGGTAGAAATGCAGATGTATCAAAGGCTGCTTTCTGGAAATGGCTTCCCTCTCTGTGCATAAATCTTTTAAAAGTTGGAGATTCCATCTTTTGTCATTCCATATTTTCAAACTCAGAAATTTTTTTTATTAACTCAGAGATCATTTGGTGTTTAAATACAATACTTACACTTTCTATTCTTTGTGAATCTAGTTATTTGACTGCAGAACAATCAAACTCTTGTTCAAGCAGTTTATGTTGACAGAGTTTTCTACTATGGAAATTTGCCATTTCATAAAATAAATTATTTATTATGGCAAATTGCTCTGTGTGGTAGGGATTGGGAATTCTTGAAATGAGGGCAGAACGAATTCATGTATCTATTTGATTTTTACTATTTAAAAAATAAAAATGAGGTGTTTAGTTCACCTACCATATGCACCTGGAGTACAAACTGTACCCATCTCCCTCTGAACCCAGAGCACAGACTTGTTCCAGCAGGGGAGTGGAAACCTCACATATCCTGGAGCTTTGTTTCCTATAGGCAACTCCAGAGCAGAGAATGCCAAATGGAGTGATCCCGTAGCTCTGCTAAGAGTGCAGCTTTCCTCAGCATCACTGGGCACAGCTCAGGCTGCGAGCAGAATCTCCCACAGAGAATTTGTCGTCTCTGACCCAAAAGCCCCGGCTCTGCTTCCCGCTGTGCAGGCAGGGTGGGGGCAGACAGGGATGGAAGAGTCGAGGAGGAAGAAATGGGAAAGGGTGGGTACAGAGAATGATGGGGGGGAAATTGCACTGTCTCTTGCTATGTTAAACATCTGTAATAATGCACCTTTCTCTATCTGATACTGACTCTATAATTGCTGATATTAAGTCCATATCAGCACTGTTTCTCCTTGTTTCCATCAAGTCTTGATATTTTGACCCCCCAGTATTTTTACACAAGTTGTTCTTAAAGAAAATTTATCTGTTAAACATTAGCTGTACTCAAGGACTTGGGTCCAGCTTTGCACAGATTTCCTTATGGTGGTGGGCTGCATGTCTGTGGTGACATAAAGGCTGTCTCCAGCATCAAGATAAAGGTTTTATAGGAGACATTTCTGTGAAATTTCAAAATGAGCTGCTAAGAAACTGAGGATTATCATATTCCTCAACACTTCCCTTTCCAAGTGCAATAAATATTTCTCCCAATTTTTCAAAGAAATCATCACGTGTTTAAAAGAGGGTAATTGAGACTACAAATGAAATGTCACATATACCACAGTCCTAGTTCATAGAGTACTGGAAAGTATTCACCCTTGAGAATGGGGGACAAAACAGAACAAAACCTAAAAAGACTGTTGGAAAGGTAAAGATTTGCCCTTGAAGAAGAAGAAACAATGAAAATCACTATTTTTTTACTCCAGAATATTTTTTAACCTCAGTGGTTCACCCTGTGACATCCCATTGCATGCAATTATCTGGACCATTCACACAATCTTTGAGAATCTGTTGTGGCAATTTTATTTGATACGTGAAATAAAAGTCATTGTGACATTACCTGCAAATAATGTGTTTCACAAGAGCAAGAACATGCTCATTCCTTTTTTTTTTTCCATATAGAGAACTGTGATTTTAAATACTTTGAATGTTTTAGATCATTAACAATGTATTTAATTATGTGAATAGCTTTGCATCTAGGAGTGTTTAAATACTGAGGAAGTGCCAATGTCTCTGCAGGTCTTGACAATACTACTACACAGTACCAACAATTGATTTCTCAATTACTAAATCATTTTTAGAAAAGTCTGTATGGTATTTAGGCAATTGTTGCTTTGGAAAATTGGCAAAATATATCTATGTATTTGATGAGTTTCTATATGTTTCTATATTTTATATCAGTATGAAAGATTTCACCTCTTAATTGTTATTAAATACAGATATGAAAAAGAAATTAGGATCTAGCACAAACTCATAAGGTGAAAAGGTCATGTCTGTGACTGCATACTTAAGCTGTCAGGGCATCCTGAAAAACTGCATGATACAGAAAACTTGGTAGACATAAATAAATTTCTCTTTTTATACATGAAAGGAGAAGACTGCTTGGCTTCATGGTAATCTTTGTATGTATGGAAGAGGAACATGTTACATAAAGAAATTAGTATTGTTTCCAGTGTTTTAGGATTCAGCTTATATCTAAGTCTAATAATAAGAAAAATCCTGCTCTCCTGTTTTATCAGCCAGGCCTTGCTGGTTTATTATGTTTTAAGTAAGTTCTGTGTTAATATTCTGACAGCTAATCTCTACTGCATTTTACTTTGAAGAGACAAATATCTAACAGTTTCTGGGATTACAAAGTCTTGGCCATATCTCCAAACAAGTATTTGTGCATAAATAAATGAATTTGGCAGACATCTTCTTGTCGCTAGCACATCAGCAAATCAGGCTATGCCTTTGTCTAGATTCCAGATTCCAGTGAAGAAATCAGTACAAATTTAAAATAAACTTGCCTACAGGCACCTGAAATTATTGTAAGTAATGAAATAGGCCCTAGGAACTGTAGTCGTTGTCCTGAAATTGTCATTAGTTTCTTACTTTAAATTCATATATTCCTCTCTCTCTGCTGTAGTCGTTTTTTGCTTAATCCTCTGATGGCTTCTTTCCCTTTAAGTGATTACCCTTTGCATCTTCTTGGCACCAGGTTTATTTTCAGCAAGCTGCACTCAGAGTGCTGGCAGCCATCCCAGGGAAGCTGTTCTGCCTCAGTGGCATTTGGTACATGGGAATTCCAGAGAAAGGAATGGGCAAAGGTTACCACGTGTTTTACATCACTCTGAGAAACATCAAACTAGACTATTAGCGTTTGACAACAAACAATGCACGAGGCCTTTAGGCATTGTGGTCTGTCTATTTCTTTATTTTCCCTTTCCTTGTAGCTCCACTCATACCAGCCTCGTTGGAATATTACCTGTGCATTTTTCTTGTAATATCACCCCATGATGTAGGAAGTCCTGATAAAAGATGCAGTTTGACACAGAATAATTTAAATGCTAGGAAATAGTTAAACTCTTCTGAAACAAACCAATGTTTAATGAGATTTGGATAGCTGTACTCTCAGACTTTTCCTGGACTTTGCTGTTTTAATATTCTAAGAGTCTGATTTCAGCCTGGAAGTTACTTTCCCTGTATGTTCCAAAGGCAGACAAGCAGCAGCTTTCTTTGTGCAGCAAAACTTGTTTGTTGTAATCAGAAATCTCCTATCAAGAAGGAAAAAATGCACAAATATACATATACATATATATATATATATATATATATATGTTGCTGAAAAGATGTGGCAGATCAGTTTCCACAGTTCTGTTTCATAGGGAAGTTCTGCCTGATGGAACTTTAGCCTACAGACCTGTTTAGCTGTCTTCTACATGCTCCTGAAAGCTGGTGGTGAATCAAGTGTGCTGCCTGATTTGCTTGCCTCCAGACCATTTCTTGATGCACAGTCTGCCTGGCTGTGCCTCGTGGTGTGGGTGGCAAGTCACCAAGATCACCAGATGGTGCCATTGGGGACCTTTGTTTGCCCTAGCTGACAGTTCCTGGGAGCTGCTCTGCCCATCACACACGTGGCTGAGGTCTGATGTGCCAGGCTATGTCACTGTTCTTTATCAGCTGTGCCTGCCTATTGTTATTGAGAAGTGTTTTGGGTTTATCCTGATGTGACAAGTCCTGTACTAGTGAGTTAGAGTGGTCAGGTGAAGAACATTGTTTGCTGAGTAATGTCAGAGATTAACATTCACTAAAATAAGGATGGAGAAAGGAATAAATGAATTAAATGGCAGGGGTGAACACAGAAAAAACAGAAGTGGGCTGTTAACTCAGACTGTACTGGTGATTGATCTTAGATCAAACTCACTAGGATTTGATTCATAGTTGATCCTTCGATATTGATCCTTAATACTTGTAGAAAATCACAGGCCACAATCTTAATTTTCTTTGGTTTAAATAAGGAAAAAAGTTACATGCTCTTTCATTTCATGATAACACTTTGAAACTATTTTCTTCCCTAAAATATAAGGTTTTCTAAAAATTGTATGAAGCTATCTGTAGGAAGATTTATAGCAATATAAAAATGCCATAATTTAAAATGTGCATTTATTCAAGTCAATGTTATGATTAACTAGACTAGCCTTCCAGACCTACTTACTTCCAGATCTCCTTATTAAATCTTTAAAAATGGATTTGTTACTTACAGCAGAAGATAATTTAGGATGCAAATGGGAATTTTTACATGAATGAACTGAGAATAACTCTTGTAAAAACAAACACCACCAGGCATAGGTTCAATACGACAAAAGAAGAAGTTACTGATCCATAATATCTTTTTCTAGTACAACGTGTAGAAAGTCCAAAGTGCTGATTTTCAAGAACAGAGTATAAACAATTTAAAAAATCAGATGTAATAATAACATAACATCTTGCTACCTCTGGTTTTCTGTATGCATCATAGCCATGTCAAATTAGCATTTCTGTAGCTATTTAGGAGCACTCTCTTAATTTGAATGCAAGGGTCAAATGACCACGTGGCAGTTTGCTAAAAGACCAATCCACAGGAGCCATCTATTGCAAAGCCACAGGGCTTCCCTGTGCTGTTCAGATTCTGCAGAGAGTGTTTTCTTGCTTCATTTGGTTCATTATTTTCAAGGTGTGGAAGCTTTTCTTACTGTGAACAAACTTTTGGGTTTTTTAAAATATGGTCTTATTTTAAGTGAAGGATGGACTTGAAAACTAGCAGAAGAGAGTATGAATTCCAATTAGTATCTGAAGGCATGGTTGCTACTGGAAAGGAGTGAGAAGGAAACTGTAATATTGTGTGAAGTTTGGAAAAGATAAGGGTGGTATATCCCTATTTGAAGGTATGAATTTGTATTCCACAGGATCAGGAAGAAGGTTTCGACCACCAGCACCAAGATGCATGGTATCAAGATGTAAATAGACATTTTCTGTCTTTATATGAATAAAACAATATTGCCCATTCCTAGAAATCTGTTATCTGATTAAATACTGGACTACTTAATTCTGACATACAGAACCATTTGACAGCTAAACTGACTCTATTCCTATTTCAATATGTGAAATACAATAACAGATCAATGCTGTTTTAGACCAGTAAATTTTTCTATTATGACAAAGCAGATTTTCCTTTTTTTAACACAAAATTTTGTCAAAGATTTCTAAATTATTTCACGGTATCATAGCAAAGTCTAGTTTACTTTTAAAATGCAAAGCCAAAGACAGACCTGAATGAAAAGAAGGCAATATTGGTTTTCACTTTTCCCATGTTTTTGCTCCCTATGTGTTTACTTGCATTGCATCTATCCTGTTTCCCTCTGCCATCTCCTTTGCTCTAGCTGCTGTGTAATCAAGGTGACACAGAGAGAAAGGCACTGCTTCGGTCATTTAATTGGCAACAAAAGCCACGTGTAGCAAATGAAAAAGAAGGAGGAACATAAGCATATAAAAGTAAGATTTGATATTTGCATGGCTTAATTGTTGCATAAACTGGTATCTAAATTTTTGTATGTTAAAATGAGCTAATGAAGTACAGAACCTTTTCAGATATAAAAATTCTTTCAGTGATGTAGATGTTATCCTTTATATTTACTTCGGAGCAGAAGCAGTTTTATTATTTTTGGGGAATTCAAACAATACTTTCACTAGAAGTTATTGGTTTTTGATGCATTCTGGCTAAGTTAAATGGTTAGCCTACCTTCAAATCAGTCTTGATTCAATCTAAAACAAACTTTGTAGGCCTTCTTAATTCATGGTCCTTAATGACAACTTCTACTGAGATCCTTAGAGGCTCACAGTTTATTAACAATCCATGCTGTGAACCCACATCTGGAGCACTGCAGATCCAGTTCTGGGCTCCCCAGCATAAGAAAGACGTGGAGTGAGTTCAGTAAAGCACCACAAAGGTGAATAAGGGCTGGGGGGATCTGTCATGCATGCAGAGGATGAGAGAGTGAGGAGACTGTTCAGCCTGGAGAAGGGAAGGCTTGGGAAAGGTCTTGTCACTGAGTATAGAATGCTGTGTCACCGAGTATAGATAGCTGTGTCACTGTGTACAATGGAGTGTGTTAGGGAGAGGCTATGGACCAGGCTATCTCCGGAGGTCCCTTCCAACCCCAACCATTTGGGGACTCCAAGAATGGCACACATAAGGCAGGCAGAGTGCCAAGCCCCACAGCTGTGGTAGCACTGCCAGCAGGCACCAGCTGGAAGAGTAGATGCCAGTAATATCATTTAGAGAGAAGACAGAAGGAACATCCTCTATTAACAAGTTTTCTGTAGCAGAAAGGCCCAAGCCAACAAATGATTTCAAGTAAGTGTTGAAATTAGTACCTTTGCTTCTTTATCAAAACAATGCAGATAATTTATGTTTCCATTATCTTTCAGAATATTTTAAAGATATTCTGGATTATGTCTGTTCCTGCTTTTATTAATCAGATCAAATGACCTTTCAGAACATTTTATCCATTAATTCACATTCAATAACGTACCCTTTTGCCACTGGGCATTCTAGGTCATCTATGCTTTGATATTTTTTCTGGCACATCCATTAGTATACTCTTAGAGTTCAAAAGGAACACGATAATAAATGTTTCAAATGTAACATGTGCTTTCAGTCTGTATTTATGCTTTCAGAAGATGAATAAGAGTCCCATTTCTTATGATGTTCCAAATAATTGCTACTACAGGTAATTTGAAGGCCTGATTTTGTTTATGTGTATGTATATGTGTGTACATGCCCAGGCATTGGTACTTGTATCTCTTCCAAAGACTGTGAAATCCACAGGGAAGCCACATTGTAATTTGCACATAATTTACCTTTACAACTTCTAATTTTTTTGAGCATATCTGCTGCCTGTGTTTGCTAGATTTATTCAGAAGGGAAAATATTTCTGATCCCACTGATTAATAGCTTGTATTAGAGGGACAGGGTTATGTAAAGCATCAGCTGCATGTTCTCTGCTCTAAAAGCCTACTACCGCAAAGGTTTTTATAACTATTAATGAATCATAATTTATAATTCAGATATTTACAACCCTGAAAATTTCTGTGACTCTCAATCAAAACAAATGGAAATTTGCTACAAGTAAAGCATAAATCCCAAACAGTTCTCAGTTTAAGAACGACCTTGAAAAACCCAGTATGTTGTCCCTATCATCAGCAGATAAAGTAGGAAGCCTGCTTCTGTGTGGCAGCCCTGCTTAAGAGTCTGCATTTGAAGATGAGAAGCAACATGTAATTCTGTGAATCTGATCTCACACAATATATCCCAGGTCCCTTGTTAGTGTTATCTTTAATTAATATTTTAATTAAAGTGTATCAAATGAATGTAATGAGCTCTGTAATAAATCTCTTGTGAACTACAGCAGAGCCAGAATATCACAATAACCATGAGGAACTAGCACAACAGTAGGAACCAAAACTCTGCAGAACTTATTAAATCTCCTGACATGTCCCAGTCTGCCCTGTTTGATTACTACAATCATTCATGTGATTCATCTTGATCAAGAAATGGCAAAGAATCTTTCAACAAAATTATTTTTCACTCCATTAATGTGGGGCTCTTTAGCTATTATCTCAGTGTAACTGAGTTGGATTTGTTCTGTTCTCAAGTGAGAATTATTTGTCTCTTAAAACAGTCTCTTTCTAAAGCTGATCGCTACACTGTGCTTATTCTTATTCCCATTGTTAGGAACCTCTTTAACTTCCGTGTAACTAGTCAGCCAAGAAACTTCTTACCAACTAAGAAATTGAGGATCTGAATGCAGAACAAATAGGCCTGTGGAATTTTTCAGAAGGTGGCATTTCAACACTATGGTCATTAGTCATTTTGGCAGCAACACACAAGAAATATACCTACCTGAAACCTCTGAAAGAAATCATGTACCTAGGGGATGGACTGACTGCTTAGTTTACTTCTTAGACTTCATTGCAAGGTGTGGATAAATTACATTTGCCAATTCTTTGCCGCCTGCTGGCAATAATTATCTTGGTTTTGGTGTTGAATTTCAGGAGTATCTTTTGTTTGTAATGCTGTTAGAGGACGCAGCCAATTGGAATATGTAAACATGGTTCTTCCTGCCTAGCAACGGAAGTTGCAGTCAATACAGTGGAATTGAATGTGTTTCAATTGGTACGGTGTCTGTATGCACAATTTGCTGAAATTTTAGTTTCACATGGGCATACATTGCAACCTCATACATTGAAACCTGATGATGTAATTATCAGCATCAATTGAGATTTTATTAAAGTGTTACATGGCTTGCTTACATTTCCTATCCAAGTTTTTACAGTGTGTTTTTAGCAATAGACTGCTTGAACCTTCCAAGTGCAACTGCATAGTCTAGTTACAGAATATTTAATAAATCAAAAGGCTGTGTTGTTTGTGCAAGGTTCTATGTAAATAGGGTTTTCTGAAACAGTCAACATATTAGTTGGATGTTAGTTTTGTGAAGACTTTGTTTGACAAACTCATAATGTTCTAAATGTGTTTTTTGAGCAAGGCTCTTCACACATATATATGTGAATTTGCTTTGCTTCATTCTTCTTCTGCAAATATTAGTTGTAATAACTCAGTAGCAGCAGGCCTGGAGTTATGTTAGATTGGGAAAAGTGAATTCAGTGAATATTTGATGTCATGCTTGACAATAACAATAAGAGGCTTACTAGTTCTTAATGAGCCAGACTTTTAATACTAGAGCTGTAAAAGGCTTTTAAGTCCTACATATCGTATTTGTGGTCTTTCCATAGCTGTGTTTGTCATATTGAAGAATTTTTAATTATAATACATTTGTACACTCTTATTTGACTCCCGGTTAGTTATTGACGTGGAGAAATCTGTGTGTGATAAATATATAGTACAACAGTGTCCCCTTTGTTTCCCAGAAACAGAAGAAGGAGAGAGTAATGCTGCAAAATAGACAAAATCATTCCATAACAAGTAAATGCACTTTGTAGTTTTCAGGTTAATAGTTTTTAGTTCATTATTTATTATCTTATTTCTTTAGTATAATGTTCTTATTCTCATCTGCGAAGGTATTTGTGATTTAAGTGCAGATTCAAAGCCCAATAAAATACATGGGAAGTCTCTGACTGCAGTAAACTTTGACTCAATTTTCTTGTCTGAGCATTTCTTATAGGTTCTTGGTAGGAAAAAGGTGCCTGCTAAGTGTTTATATTGCTCCTTCCTAATAGTTATAATTTGTAAATGGCATGTAAATATTGTTCTTTATCATATTTGCACAACCCAGTAATAGCATTTTATGCAAGGCACACCTGCTTCATTTGCCACATGGGACTGCATTAACAGTGATGGTGGACATGGAGCATTTTTGTATTTCCATGTAAAAATAAATGCCCATGCAAAAACAACTGAGCCCTTTACCTACTGTTTGGGCCCATAAGATCTTACCAGCTTTGTTGTGAGTTCTTCCATTGCTCGTGTTTCAAAATCACTGTTTGTTTAAAATAGGACTTGCAGAAGGGCAGTAGAAAGGATCTCTGTTGCAATGTCTTGAGTACTTGACGGTGTCTGAAGTTTTGCATTTATGTGCCTTGTAGTTTGTACGGTTATACATCTTGGAGCTGGACTTTGATGATCCTCGTGGGTCCCTTCCAGCTCGGGATATCCTGTGACCAACTAAGCTGTGATCAGCCTTAAACAGGAACAAGAACTTTGTCTGATAGGGGTCATGGTCTCACATTGTGTCAAAATTAATTATTTCAGCCTCTTGTACCTTTGTTTCTGTGTGCTTGAGTTCTTTGAGCATGTGGATGTTTTAGACATAGTTTATAGTTTACTAGCTACTTAAAAGCTACAGGTCTGATACCCTTATATTATTTCTGTTACCCTAGACACTTCAAATGTGAGCAAGTACTGATTCTCTTTCTGAATGACAAATACTCGTACAACGTAATCGGTACATGTTAGCTGCCCATGCCTCCATCTCCTTGGTCTCTCTAGTAGTTATAAATTTAATAATTTATCCTCTTTTTGCACTGTATGAAAGCATTCTCCTATATTTAAAATTCAAATTTATTGTTCAGTCCTTTTACCTTTATATTTTGTTTGCTAGGCACACAAAATTCCTTTGTCTTCCTGGTTTTTATGGTGAAATTGTTGTTCTGCTATTTCCTTTTCCATTTAGTAACTAAGTAAGTAGTCAATTTTTACCTGCATAACCTGGCTTGTTGCTAACTTACAGGTTATGTTCAAGTGTTCCATCAGTAGTATAAACTTGAAAAATATGAATCAAATCTGAATCCTTCTAAAGTTCTAGAGGCATAATCTTCACAGATGACAAATAATCCTGTTCCCCAAATCTGAGCATATTCTTGTCTGGTTTTCCCAATTTTTAATGCCTGGAATTTAGATTTCCAAATTATTCCTGTTATTTTGGTATTTATATGTTAAAGCCCAATTCCCATAGAGTTCATACTTGGGCCCTGAGAAAGTAACGAATAGAAATTCATAACCCACTTTAAAAAATATGTTTGAGCTATTTGTAAAGCTGATGTTTCTCATCTTGAAATCCCTGTTGGCACATATTTGCATCTTTATGAAGCAAAGTAACAATCTGTCCCTTAATTAGGAGCCATAACCCAGGAACTCTGTGAGAGTAGCAGGAACCAAATGATGGTTAATCCTCAGCACTGTCACTGACCTGATAAACCAGGCAGAGGTTCAGTGGGAGAAAGTCAGAAGGTTGTGAAGTTAGGTTTTTTCTCAAATAGAGACTCAGAAGAGAGTGTGGGGATTTTTTGTTCTAACTGAACTGACAGTTGGGGTTCTTTCCTTTTAAATGCTTTGTATAGTGTTAGT
>JAYDZK010000169.1:48912502-48924645 GCA_034509185.1 Euphonia xanthogaster
CTGAGGTGCAGGAGCTCCCCAGAGCTCCTGAATAAAACCTTGGCTTAACCCCTGCTAAGAGTCAGCCCCTTTCTTCCCCCGATGTCTCTGGTGTCCCTTCTGCTGCCAAGGGACCGGCCCAGCTGCCCTCAGCACCCCTGGGGCACAGAGAGTGTCTGAGAGTGTCTCCCCGCAGCGGCCGTGCTGGGGCTGCTGTCCCGGTGTCTGCCCACTCGGGGCTGGCCGGGGGCTCCTGAGAGGCTCCCAGAGGGACAGACAGCTCCACTGTCTCCAGAATTTAAAGGTGAAAACAACTCTAATTTCCACTAAGGAAATATTTTGATTCTGCCTAAGTATGTGGGTATTTCTATGGCTGCACTGAAGATTGCCTGAGGTCTGTTGTGCTTCTTCCCTGATTCATCATCATCCTCTACTTTCAGGTACAGGTGACTGCCAATCAGATTTTCAGAGAAATCCAGGGTGTTCCTCTTTTCTGATTTCTCTTTTCCAATTCCTTTCTAAGAACTACTTCCCCTTTTACTTCCTTTCTTGTAGAATTTATGATGATTCTGCTGCACCCTCAAATTTACCCACATCCCCATTTCCCATTTTCTGTGCCAAATATCAACCTCATCCTTTGTTTTACTCAGTACATGTTCTTGCTACAGCATTGGGTTTTTCCTCTTTGTTAGATTGGTGTTCTCAACGCAGTCAGCCGATTTCCACAGATAGTGTGCCTAAGCTTCTGGCACAGCAGCATTTCCCACTCACACTTGTTCACATTCCATTTCTCTGCTTCTTGTACCAGATTTCTTTCATGATCTCTGTGTCTCCTCCTTTCTCTTCTTTTTCTGCATTCTCCATTAGTGAGATGTCATATCCACGTATTTTGCAGTGAAATAATCTGATGCTGCTGCTGTTCCAGGTTTCTCCATTTTTAGTATCCCAGCAGAAAGTTCCTAAAACTTGGTTTATGCCAGCCTGTCTCTCAACTCTGAGTAGTTCTACAGTTAGTTCCAGGAGCACAGTTAGTTTCTGCATTCATACTTTACTGCAGCTTTCTTTAAGCTTGATGATAGACACAGTTGATAATTACTCGGCCCAGGCCTTTTTTGCAACCAGAAAGAAATTGCTTCAAGATTTGTACTTGTTGACAATTTCACCCTTTTTCCCAAGAACACATTTCCCAAGAACATTTCAGAGGCGTCAGTAGTATAAAAAAAGATGGTCTGTGGCAGAGAAAGTGGTTAAGAAGTCAGTTGTACCTTTTCATATCAGGAGTAGTGATTAATGCATTTCTCTGAAAAGCCCACAAACAGTGTATTTGTCTGCCTTCTGTTCAATTCCAGCTGTGTGTTGACAGGGAGGTTGAAAGTTCTGGAAATAAATGAGTTTTATGGTGCAATTGTGAAGCTGATGCCAGAAATGTCATGTAAATTCAGAGACAAATATTTCTTATAGAAAATTGTTTCAAGCCTAAATAAATGAACTGTGATGGTAATTCCAAACAGTCAAAGCTAAAAGAGTGACTTACCGGGAACATTTGCCCAGAATAAAAAGGGAAGAATCTCCCCCTCCCCCAGACACCAAATTGGGCACTGACTAGGAGTTTGTAATTTTGAACACATCAAAAAGATATTATTGAAGTACAGCTGAGGATGGAATTTTCCCCTGGGTTTTTAGAGGTTGTCTTCCTTATCTTAGAATTTGGTAACACGTTAAAGAAATGAGGTAAAGGTTGTGCTCAGTTTCCCCCCCAAATTGTAGCATAAAGTCAAAGGTGAAGTAATTTCCACAGACCGAAGTGCACTCCATGACTGAAATGTAAAATACCACCTAAATGAACCCTCCTTCATGGAGAGAAATTGTGACAGACCATGGCATTTTAGATTCTCAGAGAAAAGCTTACTAAGTAAAACATCCATCCTAGCCACATTCCATATTGCCGTGACAAGGTCAGGCCACCAGTTCAGCCAGAATGCCACCACCTTGCTCTGGCTGCAGCAGGGTTTGTTGAGCATTACTGCATAAATGGATTTGGCTTCCAGGTGGAGAAAAGCAATGGAGTGGAAGAGGTGGGATCACCAAAAAAGGGAAGGATTTAACAGAGGTCTAGAATTTTTGGAAGGCATGGAATTTCACTTTTTTGTAAGACAGAAATGAGGAAACACTCAATGAGAATGTAGGAGAGCAGAGTTGAGTGAAAAGGAAGTACTTTTTCACACAATGCATAATTAAATCATGGAACTCCTTTCTACAGGACGTTGAAGAGGCCAAAAATACAAATAAATTCAAAGATGAAAGATGCAAATTCATGCTGAATAGATCCATTAAATGCAGCTAAACAAAATGGCCCAGTAGCAACCTGCTCAGGAAATCACAGTCTTGCCAAATTCTAGAAAGAGGACAGCTACTGTCCTGGTTCCTGCCAGGACAGAGTTAATTCTTTTCAGTATCCGGGAGGCAGCATGGCCAAGACCTTGAGGTTATTCTATCACTCTCATGTCATTGCCAGAGGCAGAAAGACAAGAGACTCTCTTCTGAGGAGAAGGGGTTTGGCTGAGCAAAGGTGCCAGAGGGAGCCAGCTGGTACTGCCTGCTGTTGGGGGATTTTGTGTGAATTGTTTCTTTCTTGGACCCTTCGTCATTAGTATTGTTGCTATTGCTGTTCATTTTCTTACCTCATTGCTGTTTCCAGTAAGTTGTTCTTATCTCAGCCTGGGATATTTGCCTTTTTTGCCTCCAGTTCCCTCTCCAGCATGCTCCAGGGGGTGGGAGAGTGGGGAGTGGGTGGCACATGGTTTTAGTGGGAGTGCTAATTTGGAGAACACCATTCCCAAACCATGACAGCTACTTACCAGAGGAGGTTTGATCTCCCCGTTCTATTTCTTAGGGTCTTTACCTCAATATCTCTCCCTTGTCTTTAATAAAATTATTCACAAAGCAGGAGAATCTCTTATGTGACCCCATTTGTTTGGGTTTTTTGCTAATTATGGACAGAATCAGAACAATTGTAAATTCAGGGATCCCAACCACAGCAGCCCTGAACAGCTGTCCAGAACAGCTCTTGGTAGTGTCATGTTCTGCTCTCAGCTAAGCACTCCCTGGCTGAGGCAATGTGTCAGGAACAACTTGATTTCCTTTCTTAAAGCTTTTTCTGGCTTTAGTTTTTTAGAGTCAGCCCAGAAGAATATGATCCTATGACTATTTACATATCTCCTTGGGTTGACGTTTTACCTACATGGCATTATTTCAAGAATTTTCCATTACTTTCTTTTAACAAAAGCCAAACTCTTTTTAAAAAAATCACCTTCTTCTTCTTCTTGTTATTTTTGTGTGGTTTATATGAAGAAGGTGGACAAAAGTAGAAAAAGGCAAAGGATCCTTTCTGTGATCCCTGCATAGCATGGCAATCAATCACAGAAATATACCATTTTCACACAGCACAACTACTCAGTGCTATATTTTGGTAAAAGCTTTTGCTGGAAAGGGTCTGTTTTCTTTGAACATATTTTTTTCTTCAACAGAAAAATGAAATTTTTGGTCACAGGTGGGGACCAGACTAATTTTGGCTCTTCTCTAGGAGAGCTCAGATGTGTTCCGTAATTAAACTCTCCAGATACAAAAATCATGACAAACCCCTACCTTTGTTTGAAGTATGATTATTTTAGTTAATAGAAACTCTTCAGATGCAGATATATTTAGATCTGGCATAAGTGGTTGCAATTCCTTGGAACTCCATGAAGCCCCAGCTGTTTGGGGCAGTTTTGAGCCGGTCAGTGCCCTTCACCACCACTCACCACCATGCCTTCCCAAAATCTGTTAACTCCTTTGTAACAGGATTTACAAAGCAAAGATCAGCTAAATAATATATCTGCAATAGATAATGTATAATCATTTCCAAATAAGAAACTGAGATTTTTAGTAAGAGTGGATGATGTTTTGCAAAATACTCCTTTCAAAATCACAATTTTGGCCAATGATTTTTTTTTACCCAATTCTTACTCTTGGAAAAAAAAAATCTTTATTTTGGAAAAAAACTCCCACATTTCTCATAAAGATGTTTTTAAATTTTCAGTTTTGTGGGCCTTTTTTCCTAATCTCTCCCCTTAATCAGTTTGTTATCTGTAAAGTATAGGAGAAGAAAAAAGCAAAATGGGACAAACCAAGGAATTACTGTAATAATGGTCTCACGTGCATTGTTCTATTTCAAAGAAGATGCAAAAAATTAGTTTTTTCTGCTTGTTTAAATTTGTGAAAGAAATACCAATAAAGCTTCTTGAAAAAAATGAATTATTAATAAAAAACATGAAACAAATCAGGTGATAGATTTAAAAAATTATTTTCCTCAAGAAAATAATTTCAAAACATTTGCCTGAGATATTTTGTTTGAAAAGAATTGCATGTTAGGTTGCTAAGACAGTTTGTTTTTCTGTTCATAATTTAATTTGGAAATTCTACATTTTATTTAATCATTTTGAGTTTTAACAATTCTGCAGGTTTGTACAGTAATGAAACCAGGCTTAACACTTTGTGCTACTGGAGCGGAGCCAGAAATTCAAAGATGCAAAATAGAATCCAGTATCATTCTATTACAGTTGTTTAACTATAAAAACTCATTGTGGCACTTTCTGATAAAATTTCTGTAATATCAAAAAAAACCCTGGAGGTTGAAGTAATCCCAGTTATTTACATATTAAACTGAAGAGCAATGTCGATTGTGTTTTTATTCAGTTGTATCACTTAAATATGTACTTTTTTGTAAGGATTTGCCGTATGTTATTACACTCAAACTCACAATGGGATGTTGTCTATCTCTACAAAAAAGTAATATGGACATGGGCAAACAGATGGCTGTTTAACATATGCAAATGTGACCATAAAAACTAGATTCCTTTGTTTAGAGGCCTGTCAGCTCAGTGGTGTTTCTACCCTTTCTGCAGTGAAGCTAAGTGGGGTCACTTTGCTATTTTCCTGATTAACAAAGGAATAGCAACCCCAAAGAATACTGCTGTGTCATACAAGGGCTCCAATTGTTTCCTTTTTTTGTTCCCCCCCCCCGCCCCATTGTATTTTATAGATTTTATTTTGCATTGGTTTTTCTGCCACTGGCCTGGAGCTTATAAACTCCAGTGTTTTTAATTAGAGAAAGTTCTCCATGTATAGATAAATGTAGCAGAATTATTTTCACACAGTCTTAAAAACAAGTAGTCACATGAAAGCTCACTTGGCCTTTTACAATCTGGTTGATTTTCTTGCATTTCTACTTAACCTGTCCTTGAATGTCTGGTAACAGCACCTACAACTCCCTTCCTGGAAATTCTGTTTGACAGACAGGACTTTGACTCAAAGCACTTCTCCTGCTTTTACCCTGCTTTTCTCAGCTGCTGTGGCAAGTGGGTTTCAGCTGGGATCCAGTTTCCCCTGCCTTCAGGGATTCAGCAGAGATCTGGTGCCATGAAGTGTTTCTCCTGTTGTACATTATCATTCCTTTACTCCTTTATCCATCACACCAAGTTAATGTCAGAAAAATAGGACTAGGACTACTTTATGCCTCTGATAAATACCTATATTCTGGAGCAGTATTTTGGTACACCAAAAAAAATATTTTGCTGAAATTTTCATGTTGGGGAGGCACACAGTTTTGGATACCTCACCTCTAAGAAATATTTCACACAGATCTCCTTCCATCCAACATGCCTGTGTTGGAATAGTGAGAAAAACAGGCAGTCATACTTGGCTGAAAAATGTTAACATCAGAAATATCTCAAATACGCATTATTTTGTTGCCACCAATTCTTTGTCAGAATACTCTTCACTAAGAAGGAAAGTCTATTGCAACAGACGTTTTAAATGGGAAATGAGCATGTCTTGTAGAAAACAATGTAAAGTGGAAAATAAACAGATTTTCACTATTTCTCAATTAATATATTTCAAAATGAACCGCGCAGTTCACTTATTTTTTTCTACCATACCAGTTATACTTCTAGAGGACTTCTGCTGTATGTTGACATTTGTTTATTAAGGTTCCTTAAAGAAATGCTTAGTAACTCTTTACCGACGTTTGATACTTAGTGGTTGTCTTCTGCATGGACAGTGCTCTTTTTGCTTGAAGTTTTACAAGTTTTCATTTTATCTGTCTTTGTACAAGTTAGAAAGATTCTTCATCAGTGTTCTGTTTTTCTATTAAGACTGTGCTTCATGGTAACAATCAGTTTTCATGTGTAAAATGTACACATTGCACTCTTATCAAGTGCTCCCCATGTTTTCTCTCTAACATGAGAGCACTGCTCTCTACCATCCTGTTTCTGCTATTAGAAGGATAAAATCATGAAATAAAATAATATAGGTTGGAAGATACCTTTAAGTCTATGTCAAGGTCCACAGTCAGTAAAAAATGACAGATCAGATTTGAAATCATATGCTATGATTTCTTCTTCCCAAAACTAGATGGAGTATGTCCAAGCTGTGCCATGCTCCGGTGGGAAGTAGATATGTTGAAATGTTGAATAATTTTTCTGGCAGGCTTTATACTTTTTTCTCTAAATATTTACTATAGAAACTTCTTAGAGCTGAAAAAGCAGCACCGGCCAATTTTTAAAAAAACAGAAGTGTTCCTGTGACAGCAGGGCAAAACTAGAATTAGAACACATTAAGGATGGGCATCTGTGGGAGTAGTCCTTGTAAGGCTAGACTGGGAAGAGTCCTTTTTGTAAAGTTCTTGGAAACTACTTTGTAACAAAAGTCTTTAAAAAGATTGGGGTGGAGGGCTTTAGATCACCTTTCAGCCCATGTCATATTTTAGCTATCCCATATCTTCATTTTAAGGAGCAGAAGAATTATTTGTTCTTTTACCAGAATGAAACTGTGACAGATAATGGGGTACTGATAAGCATAATACTGCACGTACAAGTTTGCCCCATTTGGTTTACTGTTAGGCTCTATAAACTTTTGAGAGTATCTAAATTTAGAAAAAGAAAGAATTGTACTATATATGTCTATTCATATTAAAACTGTATGCAAGTAATGCAAATTGTTTCTGTTGAGGCACAGTGTTGCAGAATGGATTAGTTTATGAATGGCGCGTGGACAAAATCTTGAAATTTTTATGTGCTAAATATTCAGGTTCTTGGTTATCAACATTATTTTTAATTTAATGAATAAGATTTTCTTTATATTTGATTGACAGTTTTCAATGCCTCCTTCTACACAAAGCAAAGAGAGTTTTATTAGGGACCATGGGGAAGGTATAATTATAGGAGCACAAGTCAAGATTAGAACTGCTGTTTTAAAGAGAAGGTGTGCCAGATAAGGCGTGCTATGGTAATTAAGTCCACAGCCACATGCTGTGCAATATCCTGATGATTCTTATACAAAGCATCACTCTGGCATCTTGGCCAGCCAGATAAGGAAATCTCTGGTTCTCCTAGACAAGTGATCTCTACCAAGAAGGAATCTGGAGGCTCTGCTAGAGATAGAACACAAGTATCAGATGTACAGGGCATATTACTTTATCTGGTGTAGCTTGTTTAAAGATAACACCCGGGTTTCTACCTTCACTGTGATAAAGTAAATTAGTTGTTTATCTAATAGCTTTGACTAATAATCAGTGTGGTCATGATCTGAAGCTGTTGCACCACAGTACAATTTGTTCTGACAAGTTATAAACAAGGAGGAGAAATATACAGCCTAGACATACTTTGAAGTGGTGTCATGGGTCTCATGCTGCAGTGTAAAACCCAATTTGGAGAATAGTGATGACACTATCACAGCTGAGGAGATCAGTTAATTTTAGAAGATGATAACAAGTACCTCCCTGAGGTGCATTTTGGAGGACAGGGGTGAATAGTTTGTGACTTACCATAATCATGCCTTCTTGGTGTCTACACTGTCTACTCTCAAGGAAAAATTCTTTCTGATTAAGTCAAGTTTCAGGAGATCAAGAGCAAACTAAACCACAAGACAAAAATGTTTTCAGAAATCCAGATGTGATTTCAATGAGTTGCCACACTTTTTTCCCCCCAGAGTTCCATTTTGATTTTGGATTTTCAATTCCATTTTTGCTTCCATTTAGACAGGAAAAAAAAAGGTAGAAAACCTGTTGTCTTCTTCTTCTATCTGTTTTTGGGTTTTTTGTTTTTTGTTGTTTTCTTTTTAAACTATAAGTAAAAGACAGTTATGTGCTGGCAGACATCATCTCACATGCAGATGATTCTATGATTCTGTGAAGCACTGGTCCTAGCTAGGTCTTGTTTTTTGTGAAAGCTCAGTGGTGACTAAATGGAGCTCATTTTTACCCCACATTCTTCTTGGAACTCCTCAGCTTTAACTTGACTTTGCTTACCTGTGCTCATTTCTTTTATTAATAAATCAGGTCAACTGTTTTGGTAAGAATGAGCAAACACCACTACTATGGAAACTAAATTGTTGACTGGAATTGCAGAAAACTTGTGTAGCAGAAGCTTGCAAAGTCTTTTTGGTGTATTTCAACAACATAACTGCCTCATGATTTTTGGCATATCTTCCAACTTCCAAGATGTTGTTAGTGGCAAACAAAAGTACAGCACAGCTTTATTTTGTGGAGCATCTGCCATGCAAACATACTCTCACAGGCTTTACACAGTAACACATATGCAGTATTGGAAATGCAAATAAAACAATATTTTAGCAGTAACATTTTAGTTTTGGTGACAAGAACTTTTTACAGCATCTTTCCAGAGAACAACAGCTTCGATTTGAACAGGGTCAGCTGCTGAATACTTCAGAATATCAGTATTCACCTTTACTCCTCAGTGGGTTTTACAAAATTTATCTTCATAGGGATTGTGTTGCTTATATTTACTGAATGCCTGTGTACTGTGTAACCTCTCTTTCCCATTATTAGTAAACAAACATTTAGGGATTTTATATCCTAGTGACCCCTAATTTATTTCTTTCTAAATTATGTGTCTCTCTGCCTGACCCTTAAACTCTTAAACCATTTCCATAAATGCAGCTCCTTAAAAATTGCTAAGGAACTGTTCAAATGGCTGTGTTGCTCACAGCTGTAATGACTGCTTTTGCCTTCCTTTTATGCTGTACTATTGTTTTGCATCCGAATCTTCCCAAAGCATGGTTTTATAGCAGAATAATATCTGAAAGAATTACAATTTAGTAGTAAAAAGGTCTCGTTCTCTTAAAATGTTTGGGGGTTTTTTTTGAGGCTTACAAAATCAAGCCAGTTATAAACTGAGCCAACTGAGACAACAGCACTTTCAGATAGCAAAAAGGATAAGTAACAATAAAAGCCTCTCTTGAACATCATAGTTTTCACAGGCTCATGTACATGCCTCTGTCCAAGGCACATAGTGCAGCTCCATTTATGTGTTAATTGATCCTCCCTCTGCTGAGATACAGAAAAGCTATTTTTATATAAGCAGGCCACTAACATCACAACAGCATCACTGCTATATTGAAGCCAGTTCTATATGATACGGAGCTAAGAGCAGTGATTTGGTCTGTGACAGACTGACATCTCCTACCTTCCCAGCCTCCAGACCACATGCAGTCTGGGGTATGGATATGCTCCATATGACCATGAATGTGTTCTTCTTTGCCTGGTGCCTTTTAAGATTGAGTGAACCAGGGCCAGGAGTGAGAGTAAGCACAGATCTCATTCTTTATGGTTTGGGCAATGGTGTTAGGAGGCAAAGGGAGCTGTAGTCTTTGCTTTCTGGATTGCTTATATTTATTGGCCAATATCTATGTAATGCAAATACAGAGTAGAGTCAGGAATCTGAATCACAGCCTTTCCTTTGGACAGTACCCTTAGTGACAATACCCTTAGTGACAAATGCTGCAATTTTTTTCTTTTCCCATTGCAAACCAGTCCTTAATGTGTTACTTGAAAATCAGTGCACTCCAGTAGCTTAACAATGTTTGAGGTCCTGAGCTGGCCATTAGCTGCAGTAAAAAGAGGGGGCACTCACTATTTTCATGCCTTTTGTGGCACATTAGGCATCCACATTGCTTTTGGATAAGATATTTATGCATATTATTAAATTATCTTTATTATGTCAGTGCCCTAAGCACAGACATTTAGGCCGTGTGGACCCTAAGGTCCAGTTCTCAAATGAGATATTTCCACATGAGACAGGCAGGGATTTTCTGGAGATGACTCCATATAGTCCTGTAAGACCAGCTCTTAAAATCCCAGTAATGAACAAAGCTCTACAAATTAATTTTCATCAAGTTTTGTAGTTTTTTCCCCACCATCATCTCTCAGGAATACCTCTGTTCAAAGCTGGCCCAGCAGATAACTCTCCTTTGCCTTCCTTTCCATGTTCAGACCTAGAAATTTTTTCTTCTTTGAGGATGATCCAAGTTCATATCAGGTTGATGTGCACTTGTCAGCACACCCTTGAAGACAGGCAGCAAACAGCTTAGTGATGATAAATATATCCAGAAGTGCATCTTTAAGAAGGGGGGAAAAGTTGCCATCAAAAACTTAGGGAGCAGGGATTTTGATGGTGGCATATTCAAATACCTGAATTTCAGGTGTCCTACCTTAGCACCTTCTTTACATCTGTGGTCTGCTGCAATTTCATTGAACTGTAAATTAGAGGACGTAAGTTTCTGGAGCAATTTATGTTATGTCCATGTTCATAAAAGATAAATATGGGAATCAGGTAGAGGAGATAGAATAAAAACATTTAGGAATGGACGAAGGATGACAGTATTGGGAGAAAGTATAGCAGTCTGTAGAAAACTGGGAAACTAAAGGGAAATAATTCAGCAGAGAGCTGGGAAATGACTGCAAAGCTGTGGAACAGTGGGAGAAGAAATGTGGCCTATACAAGAATAAATGTATAACATTATACCAAATAGCAGCAATATTTTGAAAAAAAAATCCATTAAATTCCTATATAAAATATCATGAAAATTAAGGACCTGATTTGCCTCTTCTGCATATTAAATTTAACAGACCTTTAAAATCAAAGACAAATAGCAAATTGGGTCTAAGGAAGAAAATAATAACAGAGGAGAAATACTAAAAATGAAAATGTTTGGGGAGAAAAGTCTGGACACTTTGAAAATAAAATATCCATTTCCCCCAGATTTTTTCTAAGGCCTGCCATGGTAAAATTAAGAAACACTGAAAATACTTTTTATCAATGTGGTGTCAGCATGCACATTCACATCCCATTAATTTATCCCACTCTCTCACCAATCTATACTATTTTCTGGAAGTATTATAGTCCAAAGAAAGAGGGACAAAGACTGGTGCTTGGCATTATCTGCGAAGTAAGAGCATCTTTCTCTATGGATATAGTTATTTTTATTTGTGCTTGTGAGAAACTATTACAAGAATATTCTTGTAAAGAATATTCCTTAAAGGAATATTTAAAGGCCCTTAAATGACAGTAGCTGTGGGCAAGCAACCTTCTTAGCTATTGTATTTTCAGTAACAGTGGACATTGCCTAGATGCGAAATTGCCAGATTATTTCTGATCCCTGCACATACAATTTCCTTTGGTTGCATACCAAGATTTCTATTTTAAAGAATTTAAATTTTCCCAAATTATGAACAAATCAACAAGCAAACATCTCTTTAAGCTCTATTTCTGAAATTATGTTTTGTTACTCAAATGTAAAAAGTTTACTACTTTTCTAAAGGCTCTCTGCAGCAATTATTTCTATATGCCAGATGTATTCTTCATAATTCTTTTCTTATTCTTAGAAGAAAACTCAGTTTTGGAAAGAAAAATTTATATCTTAGGTGTATTTTAATTTTTAAGAGTTTATGTTTCCTAGGAACAAGATATTCTTTCACAATTTCAAACTTTCCACAAGTATTTTGTCTTCATTTATATTCTTTTTGCCTTCCTTTCACATCATTTTATCATGCCAATATCCCCACCTATATTAATGGGCAGATCATTCCAACTGTAAATATGAAATAGCAACAGATGTCTTTACAGATTTCAGTAACTGAATTAAAACAAAGACTTTTCTGAATATTTCACCATCTTAACTTTAGAAACTGTGATGCCCATAACTAGTAAAAATCATGTTAATTCTAGCAGCACTGATGTTTTTTTAATGGTAGAAGGATTATGTAAATGCCAAGTGTAATGGTTAACACTATAAGAAGAAATACAGAGAAAGCAAGCTGGGTAAATGAA
>JAYDZK010000169.1:48924745-48938528 GCA_034509185.1 Euphonia xanthogaster
AACAAAAGCTTTTCTGAATATTTCACCATCTTAACTTTAGAAACTGTGATGCCCATAGCTAGTAAAAATCATGTTAATTCTAGCAGCGCTGATGTTTTTTCATGGTAGAAGGATTATGTAAATGCCAAGTGTAATGGTTAACACTCTAAGAAGAAATACAGAGAAAGCAAGCTGGGTAAATGAAATGATTTTTAGAGTATGGATCAAATTTTACAGACACTATTCAGAGCAAGTCAAACTAAATTCATATTTCTGCAATTCTGTTAATTCTGTGGTGTTAAGTCCGATGTAAATTTAGCCCCTCTTATGTGCCATATTAGCTACCATTAACAGATGGCATTGTCCTAAACTCTCAGAGGAGTAATAAATCCTTCTTCCAAGCACTTGACCATAAGGGGAGGCTTCTCCCTCTTGTTCCTTGCTGTAACCCTGAGTGTAATTCTATAGTGATTTCCACCTTGAAACTTGTCTGTGAGGTGCCACTCTCCCACCAGCTAAAATCACCTGGGCTTTCATGAGTCCCTTCCTAATGGGAATGGTACAGTGGATTTAAATGCCAGGAGCTGGTCATCTCCTGGAGAGTAACCTGGCCGTGCTTGCTGGTTTTAAAGCACAGGAGTTGTACACCACAGCATCTGTAACAAGAAATAACAGAGAAGGCTGCCTAGTGTGAGTAGTAATGAAACTGGGGGGACGGCTCTCACCTTCTGCACTGCATACTTTCAAATTGGATTTGGACCAGTCTTTGCTCCTGTGCTGAGAGCATTTTGCAAGTGCACGGATGCCAGCAAGAGGCGAGCTTATTCTGAGAGTAATTGAGCCAAATGGCCTAAACAGGAGATACATGGAGATTACAGCTACATGTCTGCCTACTTAGACTCTCAGGATTCAAAAACCACAGGCCAGCTTTCTGCAATTTCAGCCCTTTTAATGCATTTGAGCCAATATAGGCAAGGTAAAATGGAACTTTAAATTGTAGGATATTTTTGTTTTCTGGAGGGAATGGTTAAGGCAACTGAATTTTTGTCTCCCGGCTCTCATGGTTACCCAGGGAGGAGCAGGGTTTGCCACTGTTTAATAGGCAGAGATTTTTCTTGCTGGTCTCTTTGCGAGCTGTCAGGCAGAAGTGTGCAGTCAGTGGACTATGATGCCTCTCTAAGATTTCCTCTCAGCAGTCTACAACAGTAGCAATATTGTGTCCTGCTTGAACAGCCACCATTCATGCTAGATGGGTCTGGCTTTCCCCAGTTGCTGGGAGCCTGCAGTGAATTCCCCCACACACGTGCACAAATATCACTATACTAGTCACTGTTACAATTCAGTAACAATATTTCCCTTAACAATGCTGTTTTCACATATATTTCCTAACCAGTTTCCTTCGGAGCTAAAACCGTCCAAGGTCAGGTAACTACATGGAAAATCCATGCCACTCTGTGTACAAGGGCAGCAGCCATGCCAGGATGTAACATGAGGCAGAAAACAGCAGCCACTTGTAAGCCATCTGTAAACAGTAGTCTTACACAGGGGCCCTTAATATGCTTTACACCAAGGAAATAATTAATTGATTGCGAGGCTGTGCTACCTGAACATCTGCAGCCGCAGTGCAAAAGCTCCCAGAGTGAACAGAGGCACAGGAACCCAGAGCTCTACTGCCTGTTCCATCTCCACCTCGGTGCCTGGCTCGCTTCCCTGCTTTTCATGTGCCATGCACTGCTCTGCAAACATTACTTCGCAAACATTATGTAGGTGGGCCTCACAACATCTCTGTGAGGTAATTAAACAGAGAAACCTCACACTGCAAACAGGGAGAGGGAGGCTCTGAGCTTGGCTTTCCTGCCAGGCTTACTGGGATAAGAAGTTTCACAGTAATACAGACAGTTTCAGGGCATTGCTATATTTTAGCATTGTGCTAATCTGTGAGGTTTGATTTGATTCACAGCAATTTCATCCTCCCAGGGTGGACTTGGTCTCACTCCATTTGTCACTGTGGGATGCTTTGGAGACTACACAAAATTTAAAATGATTGATGTCAACTGCTTTGTGCCAGTAGGCCATAAAGAACTGTCCCTGGTATCACAATTTGCTAAGATAGACAACACCTTAATGTCCAAACTGTGAAGATCAGAAAACAATTATGTTTTACTAAATCTGTGCAGATAACTATTTTCCAGACAATACTTTGTCTTTAATGGAAGTACTGATCAGATCCAAAAAAAATTATGTAAAAGGACTATATAGCAAAGTATTAATTTGTAATTAATTATAATTAATTATATTTTAAAGTATTTTCCACAAAAACATGAATTTAAATTCTTTATTCAGGTCCTTACTCTAAATTCTGCCCAAAGACTTGGTCTGATCTGCTGGTCTCCATCTCTTCTGTAATCTGGAGCTGTTGCTCTCAGTTACTTGGTTTACTTTTCAGAAGACTAGATAAACATTGTGAACTGAAGAGCTGAGACTGTAACTTGTTCATGTTTTCACACATAAATTCACTTTTGTTCATGTACATACAGTATTCTAGGCAAAACATTTTCATTTTTTTTTAATAAGGTGTAAAGAGGCTTAAAAATATGTTAACCTCTTCTAGTTTAGAAGGAGGTAAAGATATCTGGTAATTTTGGTGTTCTGGAAGCAAAGATCAGTGATGTGGCTGGTAAACAACGTGTTTCTTCGAAGTCTTGATGATGCTCTCTCTTTGGGAGTAAAGCTGCTTTATTGTGATGATGCATGGGATAAAGAGTGTTTCTGGCAGACTTTGAAAGTATCAGTGTTTTGGTATAAGGGCTATTGGTGTTCTTTGTTAGTAATCTCTGCAGGAGGTGAGGCAAGACAGTTCGTTCCTTTTTGCTGAGTGACAGACATCAGGTCTCCCAGAGGTAACATATGAGTTGCCGGGATTGGAAACCATGGTTAGACAAAATTTTCAAACATGGTTAGAAAAAGTCGTGGAGATACATTTTTGTGACTACTGTGCTGTGCTTGGTCTAGCTATGGAGGGCTGAGCGCTTTTTAAAAGAAGCCTTGAATTTTTACTGTGCCTTGTGGTTTTGGCAAAGATTGTTGGAGAACCCTCTAACAGCATACTTTCCCTATTATCTCTTCTCAAGCAGTCCTTGCACGCTCCCAATTTTCCCTTTTAAAATATCATATTAATCCTTTATGTAGCTGGCTGGTGGGTGGAGATACTCATGTCCTGGACACTTGTGGTGAAGGCCAACAGAGGAGACAAGGTTGCACTATCTTGTGTTTATTTTGTGAAAATGTTCAGGAACAAAATTATAAAATATTTATTTTATGTATTGTTTCAAGTATTATGTAAAACCAATAAAAGTAAGTTGAAAGAAAACATCAGCATTTCTGATTTTAAATATCAAAGGACAGGAAATTCTCCATCCTTGATTTTCCATTGGGATTATAGCAATTTACTGTTTTGAAATTCCCTGCTTTAGTGTGATATACTGTGTAAAGGATAAGCAGGATCAGGATGACATTGAATTTCATCTTTGTTTAGTTTCAGTCAGACCACTCGTAGCTATCACACCATTGTAAGGTGACATCCGTAAGCTTCCAAAGATATCACAACCTAAACACTTTTTGATACTGGATTAACATCCTTTCCATGGGAATGACACGCTTTTATTCTTACTCCAGGCTTCTGTGTTATTACAATAGGCTTTTTTTATCCCTTCTATACAATCCCCAGATAAAAATAAATGTGTGATCAAACAATGTTGAATCTCCATGTTGAGAAGGGAGGTGAACTCAGGATAGAGCTTCCTCTCATAAAGCAATATAACAGTGGGAAAACCACCATACTTCAAAATACTAACCACACTGGCCCATGTCATATTTGGAGCTGTTGTTGTTAGTGAGCACCAGCAAAAGATTTCAGTACCAGCTAAGCAGAAACCATCTAAACAGAGGTGAGCAGTCAGCCTTGAATGAGGGGCTGGGTTATCAGAGTAATGTCCAGAAAGCCATGGATGTGTTATGGCTTTGATTTTTGGTGGACATTCATTGATGAACAGGACCTGTTATTTAACTCATCTGTGGTTAAAACAATAAAGACAGAAGTTTTGTTTAATGATGGTGGTTTAGGAGTTGGATGTAGAGAGGAAAGCAGCCTTTCTGCTCATCAGAAAAGCAGGGTTGAGTCTTGTTTGGGATCTGAGTTGATGGCTGCTGTCTCTTTTGGCAGCTGTCTCTTCTGTCTGCACAATGGTGGATGCTGAGTGTTTTCCACATCAGTCCCTGTCTGTGAAAACTGGAATTTCTAAGCAGCACTAGCCCAGGTGTCAGTAGACCTTCTAATTTGGCTGAAGCATGATTCCCAGTGGCCAAAGAGGACTGTCTGTCATCTGTAGAGCAATTTGTCAATGGCTGAAAACTGAGCTACTCAAGTAGGCAACTTCCTGTATTAGAGAAATCTAACATTTCTGGCAAACAACCTTTTTTTTTTCACTAACAGAATCTAATATTGCAATGGATGTTTCCCAATGCACTGAGGAAGGAGGCCCCAGACAGTTGTGAAATATCACACTAAACACAAGAAAAGCATTGAAAAACCCACACAATAACTTTCTTATTCTCCTCTTGGATTACTGTACATCCAGATGGGAAGATTAGTTTGACTTACAGGTTTTTTCAACTTAAGGAGTTTTTGCTTGGTGATTGTTTTCAAAATTAGAATCTTTTTGGTTTCAGTTTTACGTCTTGTTACAAAATCTGATTTTTCCGGAAACAGAAATTTCATCAGGATAAACCCTTCTGTGTTTTCCCTTGAAGGGATTCCTCGTACACATTTTTGTACAAATCAAATTAGTTTAATGCAAAATGAATGTGTCGATAATATACAAAATACAGCATAGACCATCTGATCTGCAGTGCTGGCAGTGCTCACCCTCTCCCCACAGTTCCTTTTGCTGTTTATGTGTGATGCTGGCTGATACTCCAGAGACTCATCCAGTGGCTTTCAGATGGGGAGGGAGGAGTGTGGAGGTTGGTGTGTGGTGTCATCTTTAGATAAACAGCCACTGCTGTACCAGCCAGGGTCTTTACTCCCTCTGCAGATCAGAGTGAAACAGAGCCTCTTGTGCTGACCAAAATGTTACCTGTATGTGCTGGATTTACTTGCTACAGGTTTATAAGGAAGAAAATGCTCATCAAGCACAGGACTGTTTTAATAACTATACTCTTAAGTCACCCAGGTGCCTTTCAAGAATAAAATCTCCAGAGTTTCTGATTGAATGTGACATTTGTTTTCAAAATATCTCCCCTCAAATCTGATTTTTCTGGCCTAAGTTGCTCAGTTGCTTTAATGAGGTGAGAGTGCTCATCAGTTGGCACTATTAGTTCCTGTATTTAGTCATCCATTACTCAACAAGATAAATGTAGCCATACTGTGCATGTAAGAAATAGCACACAGAATCACAGGCAACTGGAATGTTACTCCCTGCTCTTTGAGTGGGCTGGTGACCTTTAGCAAGTTTGTGTAAGCAGTGCTTTCCTCCTTTTCCCGTCCATACACCACCTAACTGTAAAGTCTTGCCTGCCTCAAGGGTTATGTTTAATAATATTGTAAATGAAAAATGAACAAAAAATTGAAAGAACAAGAAGAAAATTATAAAAATCACAAGAGACGCCAAATGGTTTTCACTTGCAGAGACCTGTTAAAAACTCATTACATTGTTCATGTCAGGCTCAGCATGACAACTGCTGCAGTAACTTTAGTCAGTAGGTCAGCGTTTCATTGCCAGCATTCAAATAGGAGAAATGTCTCAGCATCCATAATACAGATTTGCCTGAGCAACAAGGGTTTACATCCAAATGCAAATTTCATCTGTTGCCATATCAATAGGGGGTACTTCAGAACCTCCTTTAATTGGAACCTGGCACATTTCCCCTCAAAAACTTATTTGCACTGGACAGCATTTTCACCTGGGTTATTAATTAAGATTATGTAGCATAAAATGAGCATCATCTTTAGATTTTAAAATAAAGTCAGCAAAGATAATTAGATACAACTTTATTAGTTATGTATTATGTAAAATCTATTTTGAAAGAATTTTTGAAAATGATAGGAAAGTAAGTTTAAACAAAGTTTGTAAAATCTGTAAAGAAAAGCCATTGCTCTTCCTTGTAAAAATTATGTGGATTTACGACTTGTAATATGTGCAATTTTATTAGAGTCACGTGGCTCAGGTATATTGCAATATAAGGGAAACGATGACTCATTTGTAAAGAATGACAAAGGCTTGCCATATGTAAATACTAAAGATACCATAATAATGTATATATGTTTTCAAAAGAGAATTCTTAAAAAGAAGTGCTTTCAGATTCTGGCCAGCAAAGTGCTTCTGCTCCTTGCTCTCAATCACTGCGCTGCACAACTTCTAAATGTGCCCCTGCTTCCCACAAAGTGCAATTTACTCAGCAATCCTTACCTCTATGAAATTATAACTGTATTTTTATGCTTCATTATAAGAATTGCATTTTATATACAAAGGTCTGTAACAACATAAAATAGGAAAATGGGAAACATTATTTTGCTTACTGCTTTATAATTTTTTGAAGCTGAGAGGAAATAACAAGACTTACCCCTATTTCTCTTTACTGTGAAGAAAATGGCATATTTTCTTTCAGCTGTTAGTGGGCCTCACAGCTGTATTCTGCTGTTCATCTCATATTCTTCCCAAGTGGTAATTAGTACTAATAATGGTGGCCATAGCAGTATTAAAAACATCTTTTTAATTCCTTCAAAAAAACACAATTAATTTGGAGTTATTAAACAGTCCATGTTGTCCTCCTATGACCAAACATTCTGGATATCCCACATCCCAGTGAGACCATTAGCAGCTCCCTTAGCTCTGCTTCCCTGACAGCCACCTTACTGTCGTGGGGCAACTGGGAGAACATTTTTCCAGTTGTGCAGATCCAACCTCTAACACTCAGGATTAACACTGATTTTAGGGTCCAAATGTGCAGCCAGTGTTTACACTAAGAGTCAGCTAAATCCTTCTAACTGCATTTGGTAACAATTTAGGCATCCAGGCTTTTCTCTGTAATCAGATGGGCTAAATAAGTCTCTAGAAATTTCTCTTTCTCTTCCTTTAGAACACCTAGGAAAAAGTCAAGAGCTCAGTTCCCTCAAGTGAGATTCAGAAAAGCCCACCATAGTTTTAAATATTATGTACATGTTAAATCGTGGGAGTTTTGTAAAACGGACTTCTACCAATATAGAGACTTCATTTAAAGAAATAACTTAGTAAGACATTCAGTATCATAGGAATTGTTTGAAAATATACAGAGAGAATTATTTTTCCTGAAGCCTATCATATAAAAATTGGGAATTAAAGGAAAAAATGCAAAACCAATTGGTTTTGAATCCCATCATTAACATAAATACATAAATAAAATAGCAGTCACGCTTAAGTAGCACAAGACAAAACCAAACAGATCTGAGAATAAAATCTTCTGAGAGCAAAATGATAGATAATGAACCCCAGTTTTCCCTTTGGGGGACCAGTTAAAGAATAAACTATGTTTGCCAGGAATTAGTCACATTGCTTGATCCGCCCACTGCAAGAAACTCAGCTGTGTGGTGATAAGATTGGTAACAGACACTGAAGAGAGATGATGCCATGTGTATTAGTCAGAATCAAATTGATTAATACTAAAAATGAAACGGGTTGTCTGGTTTTGTACAGACAGGTAGGGGATACATGACAGAAACTCCACCAGCAAAATGTTCACCATGTTGACTTTGGCAGGTAAGAGTGGAAGGTATGAGCAAAGCCAGGCCAAAAGGCAATCTAAGATTATTCCCATGACAACAGAGGTTAACAGGTTAACATTTCTTAATTTTGCAGATGAAGTACAATTCTCAGTTTTCCCCCTGAAAAGCAGTATCCACTTGGATAGGGAGTAACAACAGACATGTCTTTGCCTTTTTTGCAAAATTCTTGAGGTTTACTAGTTACAGCAGGAAGACATCTCTTCAAGAGAATAAATCCAGATGAAGGGAGGGAACCTCGTTCAACTGAGTCCTCTTCTAACCTTCATTTAGATCCCATAAATAGTAGGTGTTGTTGCCTCTTAGCAAAGAAATAGTAGAAAGAAATAATAGAAAGGAAGTAGTTACTATTCTTTCTCTTAGAAAGAATAGTAACTACTTCCTTTTTCCTGTTTCTGTTACAAAGAAAGCCAGTTTAGTACAGAGAGAGGCATTCTATGAAATTAATTTGTACTTTGCCTTTTTGAATAAATATTACCTTTTTTATATTGTGTGCTTTACTGTATGTTGTAGTTAAAATGTGAGGTACATTTTTCTACTTTTCTACTTCTTTTTTCTACTGCAAAATGCAGTTGTTCATAATCAAGTTTAAAATTGTTGAAAACTTACTAAGAAAACTTTTTATTGATGAAAACTTAGTAAGAAAACTAAGACTGGCAGGTAAAATACTTGCAGTAGAGTGACTTTAGAGGTCTCTTAATCTCCAGTATGATCAGGATATTTTGTGGATTACACATGGAAGTGAATTCTATAATAAAATTTCAGACTTGTTTGAATACCTGCTCTCAAAACAGGATTATGACAGCAATTGCAGATAGCTATGAAGCTGTGATGGCTTTATTTTCTCTAGACTAGAGATTAATGGCTCTAAAAGACCTTGAGTGCAGACCAGGGAACATTTTGTTTCCATTGAGTGTTTTTGCTGGTTTTTATTCCAGTTGTTTCTGCAGTCTAAACTAAGCCTCTTTAGAATGAAAAGCTTGTACAATTTTTGTAAAGAGACTCAACAGGCAAATCACTTGGGAAGGCCTTGGGACTGCCAGAGAAGAAGGAAGATACCTGCTCATTTAATTCCTTGTGTAAACTCCTGGGCATTTCATTCCCTGTGTGAACTCCTATGATGAGTTTTACCACAGTAAAAGAAACATTTGCAGGCACTTTGTCCTTTTCATTTACCTTCTCAGAGGTAAGCATGGATGTAGTCTTGGCTAAGAGATTATAATCAGAATCTGTTCTGAAGTGAAAGAAAAGAGCAGCTTTGTGCAATACTTGCCAGCAATACACCTATTTAGACCTGATGGTTCCACACATAAAACAAAAAAACCCACTCTGCTTCTGGGAATTATTTTCAGGGAGAAAATTAGTCTCTTTAGAATTACTCCAAAAGACTGCAACCTTGGAAACAGTAGCTAGTGTGTCAAAATAATGTGGATTTTTTGTATCTGAAATATGTTCATAGGGATTACTGCAGTAGCATCTAAGTATTTCCTGATAATATAATGGCATTTGTATGGCTCCAGATGTTATTCGTCCCACTTTGAAAGTTGACAAAGAGACATTAGTACCAATGACACTTTCTTTTAATACAGAAGATGTTCTTCCACAATGTCTAATATGACAATTTTTGAAATGCAAATTTTTCCTGTCGAAACAACTCTTGCTGTTTTTTAGCTCCATATGTTCTGCACCTAAAAACATAGTGTATGATGGCTGTACTTGAATTTATAAAAGCCATGTTTTCAGTGTTAAGGTCACTCATTTTTTTTTGTTTGATTTCCTCTTCTAAGCTGCAGTGCTGTAAGAGTATCACAGAACCACAGAATGGCTCAGGTTGGAAGGGACCACAGTGGGTCATCTGGTCCAACCTCCCTGCTCAAGTATATCTTAGAGCACATGGCACAGGATTGAATCCAGAGAGTTCTTGAATCTCCCAGTGAGGGAGATACTCAATGAGTATTACACATAAGTGCAATAAGTACTTTTAATGAATAGCTATGACTGTAGAAGCAGGTGTTAACAAGCTAAATAGATGCCCATTTTTACAGTAAGTGTTTGGTAACATGCTGGACACGTGCCCACAAAATATTTTTATTGGGCCAATTTTGCAGAACTATTGAAGATAGCACTTATATATTAATATTGCTTATAATGGCAAAAGAGCTTAAAAATAAGTACAATGCAGGAGAGCTCAAAATGTTTGAAAAGCATAACCAGGAGCAAATTTGGGAGTAAAACTGTAAGTGGTTGGCAATAAGCCCAGGAGATACTGTGTGGCACGAGCTATTCATGTTGTGACACATTGAAATCATCTAAACAGCTAACCAAAAGCAGGCCTGTGGCCGTCCTTTGGTGGTGTCCTCTTCGCTCAGAAATTGGGCCCAGGTCTCCCCAGGGCATCATGGGGCCTCCAAGTGTTGCAGAAGGGACTTTGTATGAACAAAGTTTTATTTGCCCAGTTCCTTACGGGTGCCAGACAAAGTTACCTTAGGGAAAGAGTGAGAGAGTGAGAAATGAGAAAGGGAGAAAGGTCCCTTTTAACAAGATGGCCAATTCTGCAGTCCTTTGGCAGCTGTCCTTGAGACCCTACTACCTTCAGACCCAGGGACTGTGTGGTGCACAAGCAAGGAACTGGGGAGAAGTAGTTTCCTGTCTTCTGCCTCTCAGTGCTCTGTTTTCACTTCTGCTGAAGCTGTCAACTTGACAAGACCTTCCACATGTGTTTTCAGGTTTGTTTGATGTCTTCTAGCTCTCTCCTATGTGGTTTGTTTGGTCCAGTGCCAGTTCTGTTACCTAACTATGCCAGAAAGTGAGTGAAAGCGGTGGACTCATGAACCCATTATTTAATTGTTGGTATGTTTTTGGCATGGGTTGTTTTCACCAACCCCTATTCCTTAAAAGTAAGCCCTAAAAGGGTGAAACAGGACTGCCTCAGTACATTCCAGTGTTTTAGGGAACCAGGAGTGCCCAGCTTTGAGAAGCAGGTGGCCACTGGTGCTTGGTGCCGCTCAGGAAGCGGTCAGGGAGATGGTCTTGTTAGGCAGATGAGTGTCAGCTCACTGGCGCTCAGTCTTCCTGTCCTTCCTGAGACTGTGCTTTTGTTTGCAATCCATATGGTATGCAGTGGGCACACACAAACAAGCAGGTGCCAAAATCCATCCCACACCACTCTGAACAGCCTGAGGAGACTTTTCAGGAGGTTCGTTCTCCCACAGACCTTTGATTTGGTTATTGGAGAGAGTGGTGTGTCAGCTGGTGCTTCCAAGGCTTTGATCCAGTAGATAGGGGGGAATTATGTGACAAAAACATGTGGTTGAAATTGAGACTTAAATTTTCTCAAATTAATCCCATATTTTCCTCCCATTACATATTTCAATAGAAAGTAAAAGTTAAAATGGCTGTGACCATGGAAAGCAACTAGGAGAACAGCCCTGCTCTGCAATTCAGAGGAGGAAAGATAATTATATGGTCCAGGAAATGTTTTAAATACAAAGAACTTTGATGTTTCACATCAGAGCAACAATAAATAGAGAGGACATACTTGCCTTTTCCCTTATATTGGTATTTTCCTCCCATCTTCCCTCCTACTTAGAACTGTTTCTGTGGTGGGAGGATCCATTAGGTAATCTACAGATGCTTTACATTCTTAAATGTAAACTAGAAAATGAATTGTAATACAGATTCATCCCATGAGGGTAAAAAACTAGCTCTTTAATGTTTCTTGGATGATGGCACCCCTTCAGAACATGCCTGAAAGTTGTGCCTCACCCGTTAATGCACACTTGACTGTAACTTACTGCTTAATAAAACCCAATGCTTTTATTGCTTAGTAATTCTGGATTTGGCTCCCAGTGTCCCTGTTATAAACACTTAAAAGTGGGGATGCCATATTGAAACACTGACAGATTCTCATGGGGTTCAGGGCTGCTGGCGCCTCCCTAATGAAGTCATATGCTGTTAATTTTTTTTCTCTTGACTCAAGAAGAAAACAAAGCAGTTAAACTGCTATATCCATTTTCCAGCAACATTAATCCATTTCAAACCACTCTTAACCATGTTAAATCACAGGTTTGTGATAAAATGAACTGCCTAAAGGTTCACCTCGGGCTATTTAGCCCACAAACAAGATGCTGACTACTGGCAGCAATGGGGGGTTGGCAATTATTGCACAATTTAGTTGCAATTACTTAGTTTGCTGTGTCTTCTTTTCAGACTAACTGAAGGTCTACAGCATGGTAGATTCCAGAGTGAAATGCAGTGCCAGGGTTCTGCTGGAGATTGACAGTGACAGTGTTGAAATGTTACTTGAGCAACATGTTTTAATTTCTTGGAGGGAAGAGAAACCTTCCCTTTCAGTGGGAAAACTTGGAAAGGGATGAACTCTCTGCACAAGTCTGCCCAGATATAGCTATTCTACTCTGCAGAAAATCATCCAGATGTTAATAGAACCTGAATTTTCAGTTTAAGTATGCCTCAATGCTGATACTAAATAGGGAAGCTGTAAGCTTTACCCATGAAATACAGTACAGCTGCAATATAATAGTTGCAATGTAACAATAGCAATTTGAATAGCAAAAAATGTAGCATTCTGGCTTCTAAGAGTATTTTAAAGGCAGTCATCAGTATGCTGTGATTACACCATAGTTGTAAGTGGATGGACATAGACATAATACATGCCAGTTCAAGGGAAGAGTAGTTTTTTTCAGCCCAATTTAGTGAAACCCTTAACTTGCTTAATGTAGGTCTAAGTTTTCAGGTAAGTATAAGATTTTATCTATAATTTTTATGGGAACTTATTACTAAGTCCTTGGGAAATAGTACCTAAAACCAATCACAATTTTTTATTGATCTTGGGAAGTCCATTAGCTGAAAGATTCTAGTAGTGTTTGCTACCAAACACTACTAGAATAGTATGGGAAAGTTAATTCATGTAATTCTCAAGCTGTATTCATTATACACATGCCTTCATGTAAGAAAGGCTAAGTAAAATTCTTAAAGAATGCAGAGTCACCAATTCAAGATCACATGAATAGGGTAAGCTTCTGCAATTACTGTCCTCAGAGAAAATGGATCAAATATGAACCTGTTAAAATTAAAATACAGTGTGATATAGAGAAAAGGAGCTTTTGTCTCTAAACAATAAAAGCAGTGGCTTTATTTCCTTTGCTAAGGCCAACAAAGACCATGGATAAAGATTCAGCAAAACGCAAAAGTATCTGACATTTAAGTGCATCTCAAGATTCCAGAATATTGGTAGGGAACTTCCTTGTTTTGCATAAAAATTGATTTATCACTAGCAGATGTTATTACAAGGCTTTTATTTTGGGGGAGGTGATAGTAGAAAGGCTTCAGGTAAGAGACATTACACATCAGTCTGCCTTTGTAGTTTCCGTACTTCCTTTTGTCCCTGTCAGAGAGGAGAGGCAGAAAGGGAAGCACAATGCCTTGGATATCCTACAGTTCCTACTCTCTAATAGTTTATCAAGTGAATCAACCTTAAAAGACCTCCCATGCAGCCTGAAGATGAAAGGCATATGGCCTGACTCTCTGAAGTACTGCCTCTAGATTTCAGCTATTTATGAGTGGTCTGTTGTTTATATGGAAGTTTGCTAAGACTTACAAAACAGCATTTTTTTTCACACTAGCATATTTTACATCAATAGTCCTTAGGCGAATAGAATGCTGTTTTTACATAGTAGAGAACATTATTTATGTACTTTTTACAGGTAATGGAGAAAGGAATGTAATAGGAAAACAGAAATAGGAATAACACTAGCATTTTTTTGCTGCTGAGATTATCCATTTATTCATAAAAGCATAGAAGCTTTTTGCTCTGCCTTAAATTCTTCTAATCGTTTTCATGAGTATATCTTTTAGCTCTACTTTCTAAAGGAATAAGAAATTATGTGCAATATTCTAGAAAAAAAAGAAAATGGAAGGAAGGAAGGAAGGAAGGAAGGAAGGAAGGAAGGAAGGAAGGAAGGAAGGAAG
>JAYDZK010000169.1:48938589-48976382 GCA_034509185.1 Euphonia xanthogaster
GAAAGGAAGAAAGGAAGAAAGGAAGAAAGGAAGAAAGGAAGAAAGGAAGAAAGGAAGAAAGGAAGAAAGGAAGAAAGAAAGAGCTCTTTCACCACACTGTATTGTTATGTGGAATCTACTTCCATCTACTATTGAAGAGCAGAGCATACTAACTGAAGGTTACTTTAAAAAAAGAAATCAACAGATCCTTAAAAAATATGCCATCAATGTGCAGTTAAGACATCTCCTTTGTTTGGCAGTACAATAATCCCTGTCACCTCCTGCAAAAAGAAAATGATGCAATATTTATTGTCATGTTTGTCTGATCATGTTCATCAAGTACCTCCTTGATTATTGCCATGTTGGAAGAGACATGTGTTGAACATCATACTCAGGACATGCAGAACAAGACAGATTAGAGTGAAGAAGCCTGTAAATATGGTTCCTACTCCAATAACTTTTTAAACTGGCTTTAAAGAGCTTGGTTATCTGCAGCTTAAAAAGGTCAAAAATTACACATGTTAAAATTCCATGTCAGAAAAATTCATACTATATTTTTAAAACACTATATAATCTAACAAGATTAGAATATTTAAATGCTAGATCAGTGTTAATTATATGCCTTTAATAAGGAGAAAATTAACATGCCACTTACTGCAATTTTCATGAAAAACACTTTCAGACATTTAATTGCTGAATTTTATCATAGAAAAGAGTTTAGACCCATTTATTTCAATTACTTGATTTGCATCTTCCTCCTTAAAATGAGTAATGCATTAGGTTATCATACAGAGAGAAGCTGAATAGGATGACTTCAAAACCAATTTTTCCATAGATAAAATTTTCTCCATAACATTAAAAAAGAAAACAAAACCCCCCAGCAAACCAAGAGCATATTCTGTCTGAGGTATGTACACCCTGTTTATTGCTACATATCTCAAATCCTCAAATGCAGCTGGTGTGAGCCCAGGCATGCTGGAAATGGAAACCCAACCTATGAATGATCACGTAACACCAGAGGAGTAACATGAGATGCATTACTGCATCTCATGTTACTGCATTAGTGCACAGAGTAGATTTTCCATCCATTCTCTGCATGAGCTTTTTCCTGCTAGTTATGCCCTGCTTTGTTGCAGTTTTACTCATACTGTTTGGGTACAGGGCTTCTTGCAGATGGCTGCTCATCTTCCTGTGTACTCATAGGATCTTGCTAAGTGAGCACCCCTCTCATCTTGCCTGAGAGCACCCTTCTCCAGCAGAGCCTCTCTCTGTGGAAGGTGGTGCCTGTGCCTTTTGGTGTTTCCCTTTTCTGACAAGTGGTACTGGGCCATCAGAGCCATCCAGACTGGTTTCAAGCTCTCCAATTTACTCACCTTACTGAGTTCATGCCACTGAGTTCTGAATTCCATGTCCTTTTGTCCCTATTCTCATTTTTCACTTTGTTTTATTTTAAGCTCCACTTTCAGCTGCTCCATGATTCAGTCTCTTTTCCATGGGGACATGTAGGTTCCATTCTAGTTTACTACCTTGCAGCTTGTGTACAGGCTCAATATCAGGGCATGTATCTGATCTCAAAAAAAGGAAGTAGAGAGTAGATAATTTATTAATTCATTTTCTTATATAAGTATAAAAAACTTCACATATGTAATGAATGGCAGGCTACAATTGTATGTGAAAATGCATCTCTATTACTGAAAATATTATTACCTGAAAGAACCTATGCTTTCTTTTTCTCCAGAAAGAGAAAAAAAAAACAGTCTAGTCCAGAGTTCTGTTATTCAAAATATATGAATATACAATGACAACTCAGAGGGTTGAATTTTACTTGTGTTTGCCCATTTCTTTGTTGGGTAAAGAAGACCAATTCAAAACACAACAGTTCTTTCAAGATTTTCAACAACAAAGGCTCTCACAGTTCAGGAAAATTGAACACTGGTGGTATTATTTTCAGCAGTGCTGCCTCTGTGAACTCACCAGCCCAACATCCAGGATTGCATATGGCACAGCCAGTCCAACCAATACTATATTGGTCCAGCCATGAAGCCCAAACTGAGATTTAAAGTATCCCAAACTCAGGTATGTCCAGGGTCATTCCTCCTTCTCTCTCTGCTATCTGACTGGTTGAAATTAAAAAGTAGAATAACCAGCATCTAATGTCAAATTCCTATTTCTTCTCCCTGATAGATTATTTACTGATTCTATAGCTAACTTAGGTGTTTTCAGGAGGGAATGAGCAGCTGCTGTAAGATTAGTTAGGAAATGGATTGGGTCTGGAGAGACTTTTGGCCACATCTCACAGTACCAACCATGATGTACAAGCAGGCAGAACAAACCTAAATGGGAAAAGGAAGTAAGCCAGCCCAGGAAAAGGGCAGAGGAAGCTTATCCAGCCCTGGAAGGAATGCATAGTACTTGTGGTAAAGTCCCAATTTAATCCTAAAGATTAAATCTTGAAATCATTCCTCACTTCTTGTTCATGGAAAGCATTTGCTAACAGTAAAAATGCACAAACAGCCCTATTCTGTGCATGAGCAAAAGTAAGTTCCTGCTGTATTTCTCTGCCATTTTACAAATCCAGGTTTCAGCTAGGTCCTTTTTGACGCTCTGAGCAGTGTGGTAACAGTTTATTTTTCACCCCACTGACATGTACCAATGAAATTTTACTAGCAACAGAAGTGAAATTGCTACAGAAGCTCTTTCTCCTGGTATTTCCAGCTGCAGTGGTAGTGGTGAAAAATCTCCTAGGCTGACTGTTGTAACATGATTTTCAACCACTTCTGTGGACTGTAGGCATAAAGGAAATTCAGATAAGGCTATGAACTTGGCTACAGTTATCTGAATCTTACTTGCAAGGTTTTCCAAGTTCATCCATCATCACAATGGCTCCCATGGGACATTAGTTAGCTCTGGGGAACATTAGCCATTTTCCCAATTTCATAACGCTAGGACTGGTGAGTATTGTTAGATACTGTAAAACACCATTTGCCAGCCTGAAATGTGATGTTTATGTAAATATGTCTGGAACATACAGTACCTCTGAGGGACTGAATCAAAAATAACCAAAGGTTTTCACAGAGCACCATAATTCCAGGGTGAAGTGGGCAGTGAATTTTGACATGCTTTCTACCATCTGTGTTTGTCTAAGTATGCTTGCTTGAGAAGAAGCAGCTGGGAGACTTCTGTGAAAAGATGCCTATAGTTTAGCATTCTTCTCAGAAGAATAAATCTCAAGTTTCTGTTTCTCCTGACAGGGAGCTGGTATAAGAGCATTCGTAAAGTTAACTTTGAAATGCAAGGTGTTGTTTTTCTTTTTCATTGTTTCTGTAGTATGTGCTCCCACCTAGGAAGGTTAATACAGGCATCTGTTTACTCTTTTTAGATGTAATGATATATAAAAAGACTGTGTGGGACTTTTGTTTGTTTATTTCTGTTTATTTCAGTGTGAGGGAGGTGAAAAGTTTTTAACAATAGTGAGTTCGAAATGTGTTGTTCATTTTTGAAACTGCTGCTGTGTTTCATCTTCTTTGATGTTCTGAGGTTTTTTACTTACCTGATTTGCAGATTTTAATATTTGCTGCAATGTCACTTCTATTAATTAAAAGAAAGCAAAAAAAACCCCAACAAACAGTTCTAACAGCTTCACCATAGGTGCTGAAAAGGAGAAAGTACATAAGAGAGAGAAAGAAAGAGGAAGGGAAATGGCAGCTCAGTTATTTTTCCAAACTTTATTCACTCTGCTTTTACTCCCATTTGGTCATGGGTACCAAAACCTTAAGTAAGTAGATAAGGAAGTATAAATCACATTTACCTAGAAAATATGAGGCTGTCCTTAAGCCCCTCTCATGAGCTTTGGGTGTAGTGATAGAAAACTGAATCCTTTCTGTAGCACCTAAAGAAACCACCACTGAAGTTGGTGGGATCTGCCCACTGATTGTCTTTAACTGAAGCTGGATCAGACCCATAAGCCGCACCAATTATGTTTGTCCTGGCAGCTAAACTGACATGTCTGCATAAACTCAAAAATGATATCTTGTATTTAAAAATGTAATACTTCTGTATTCTGATCATAACTCTAATGTTCCTTGATTGGGAATTTACAGGGAGACAATCATCCTCAATGATAGGGGCAGACATCAGTCTTAGCTTAAGACAGATCTAAAGGCAGTAAGACATTACCTAGAGTTTTCCTCAGCAAACACCCTGGAGTACAGTGTTGACCCATGCTGACACATTTGCAACAACCCTTTTTTTCTGAGACTTTGGCTACTTGCAAAGGCTTTCATGTTGACGTTTTTACAATGTGTCTTGAATATCTCTAGCTCCAAAGCATAAAGAGGGGACGGGGGTACTATCACAGAGACTTTAATGAAATATCTTTTTTTTCCCCAGAGGTGCGGAGAAATCTCATTTGATAGTCCTGACCAGAATGCCAAATGTGTGCGCATGCTAGGTAAGGGTAAGAATCTCTTCCTTTTTTTATTTAAATGTATGGATATGGAAATATGTTTAATTGGGAATTTCTTCCTAAAAGTACATGGTAATGACCATAATGATCCACAATGGCATTTACATAGCGCATCCACATACAGTCCTCATGAATATATTCTTTGCAATGAACTTTCAATTATTTAAACAAAGCACATATATTCCAGTAGTGTTCCTGTGCATAGATGAAAATATAACAGTACCAACACTGTAATTGGAAGCTCTGATGAGCTGAAGTCCAGAACTCATATTCAAAAGCTGAAAGTCTGTACTTCTAAAGACAGTATTAATTCCACAAGCATGTATCAAAAGTCTCTAAAGCAGACCTTCAGCTGCATCTGTCAGGGAAATTTCAGTCAATATGATTTTACATATTGGCCCTGGTGTAGCCTTGTAAAAATTCATATTAAGCAGAAGTGCCTATTCTTTAGAAACAATGCAGAAATATTCTGCTATGTTTCACTAATTTCTGTGACCAATTTCATTGTGGTTGTTCGTTTTGCCTACAATGGTAGTACTGAAACATTAATAGCTTGGCTAGTATCACAGTGAAAGGCAGGGAGTAAGTGTCTGAAACCCTAAGAGATAAAGTTTACTCAGAAAAAAAAAATGAAATCACAGAACACTTGCAGGATTAAGCCTTAAATTCTGAAGACCTTTGACCTGCCAGGGAAGAGATAAATATATGCTGTAAATTAGAGCATTGCATCTAATAAAGTGAAGATTGAAATAACCACAGTTTTTAAAACTGCAACTGGCAATGTCTAGGAACATAATTCCCATCTGGGTGCATAGCTGTGCTCTGTAATAACAGATTATGTGGTTGTTGTTTAGATTCATTAAATCCTATTGTCACAACAGACTATAATTGCTGCAGAGGAAATCTGTCATGCTTGTAGTGCACAGATCCCAACAGATGAACTGACACAATGGGCCATAATGATCTGTTACATCAATGATCCATGGTTAGAGGTCCTTAATGGAACAAGCTGACAAAAAAAAGATACACTTGTGATCCTTTATCATGCCAATTATAATCTACAGTGTAAATACAACTGAGTTCCTAATACTCTAGTTCTAAGGAAGTTATAACCATGCAAATGTTATTATGCATTAGGGGCAAGAATGGGGGATGGGAGAGAGGAGAACAAAAAAAGCCCCTTCTGCATGGGTTGGGTCATAATTTCATTTGGCATTTTTAGAACAAGTGAGTCCAAAAGCGGGAGTTTGACTTCTCTCTTAGTGCAAACAATTCTTTAGGAGAAGTGAGAAGAACAAGATCTTGTTTCCATTACATGTGCTCTTATCTATGTCTTGTAGTGTATACATGTACAAGAATGAGAACATATGCTGTGCTGTGTAAGGAAACTGCTAGGAATGTAAAAATGACTCCAAGAGCACATGCCAAAGCTGTAACTGATTCTCAGAGGTTACAGCTCTTATATTACTTTGCCTGTATATATTTTGCCTGCTATTGTTATTTTTTAATGTTGCTAACAAATTAAGGACTGCAGTGTCATATATAATATAGAATTTTTCATTTCACCCTAAGGAATTCCAAATCATGCACAGAACTGAAACTATTCTAAGCACAATTTGTATATTCCAGAACTGGGTCTGTAAGACGTGTGGAAAGGAGAAGCTAACAAGTACAAACACAGCAGAAACGATGGTTTCTCTGAGAGTGACTGCTGGAGACAAGCTCCATTGTCTCAATTTATCACAGAAATCTCTGTGGTTCTGGTAGCGCTGTAAAGCCAGAGGGTGTCCATTCTGGACACCTTTCATACTGAACTTGTAGGGAAGAGCAGAAACCAGAAACTGCACAGCCAAAAAGCCTGAGACTTTGTGTTGAATGTGTCATGCAGTGCCCAGCCTCATATTTTACAAGGCAGTTGAATTTCCAAGAGAATGTAACACAGTTTGCCACTGATCAATGCAAAGATGACATTATTAATGTCTGTGGGTGTAACCAGTGAACAAAGCACAGCGTGCCTTCAGAGAGGGACATCTTTCTTGGCTGCTCTGTCTTTGAAATATGCTGAAACTGTCGTGCTGTCATTTAATGTAACAGTGACACAGTGCTGACAGAAATCTAGAGGGCAAGTCCCAGCAACTGCAAGAGGATAATTACCCTAGCATGAGAAGAAACACAGGAGCCTGGAGTACTGACTGTATTTCTTCAGGCATCTTTGATGCAAGATCAGTCCGTATTTGAAACTGCACATTATTGAGCTGTACTCTAAAATGGCAGTAGCTGGTTTTGTCAGAAAATGTCTGTATCTGCTTTATACTTCTGGTTCTGGGCTAGCTTCAAATTTAGTTTTTTAGAAGTAATGCCAGGCTTGCCACTGAGTCCACATTCCTTGAGGTAACATGGATTATGTGTATGCAGTTCTTTTTCTGTAATGGTTGAGAAAGAGGGGTTTGCAGTAAAAATCCTGTCTTCTGCTAGAAAACAGTAAATAATAGATTAAAAATGCCAAAACGCTTACAATGCCTAGAGTGAAGTTAGATAACTTTCCAAGGCCCTGACTAGATACCACTCAACCTGAATTAAGAGCATAGAATCAGCTTAATGCCTCATCTTTCAGTATCAGAGTGATGGATAATAATATAATTCAAGTGTAAAAAATATCAAAATTAAATGGTCACTTAGCAGTGTTTCCTGAGGATATAAAAGGTAATAGCTTTGTGCTCTGACCAGAATATATTTAGTGTTAGTGTAATTATCTGCAGTAAAGTCATTACAGAAAATTATGTTCTCCCTCTTATTTTTCGTATCGTGCTTGTCTCTTTACACTTTTATCTGTGTCATGATTTAATCCCAACTGGCAACTAAGCAACGTGCAGCCACTCACTCACTTTGCCCCGGAGTGGGAGCTGAACAGAAAAAAGTAAAACTTGTGGGTTGAGACAGGAACAGTTGAATAATAGAAACAAAATATAATAATAATAGTGGTGGTAATGAAAAAGAGGGAGAGGAATAAAACCCAAGAGAAACAAGTGATGCACAATGCAACTGCTCACCACCTGCTGACCAAAGCTGCTGATCGGCAGCTCCCAGCCAACACCCCCTCACACACACACAGAGAAACACAAGTTTATTTCCTGATCATCATGATGCTGTATGATATGGAACATCCCTTTGGCAAGTTCGGTGCACCTGCTCACAGTCAGAGTACAGGAAAACAAAAAGTCCTTTACTTAGAGCAAGCTCTACTGAACAAAAACTATAATCAGTGTGTTATCAACAACATTCTCGTAGTAAATTAAAAACACAGCACCATATCAGTTACAAAGAATAAAATTAACTCTGTCCCAGTCAAAACCAGGACAATGTGTTATACCAGTTAAAGCAACACAACTTTGATAACTGTCACATAATAATGTTGGTCAGTGGCCTACCTTAGCCCATTGAAGCCCAGAAGTGTTCAGATCCTAAATATATCACAGCTTTCTTGAGTGTGGCATTGGATAATGCTTTGAACCCTGCATATCCATTGTTCTTCAAAAAATGGGAAGATAAGTGCTTCCTCACTTAGGAAAAAGAAGAATAAATTTATAAGTACAGTGAGAAGCTGAAGTTCTACAGTAATATACGTAATGAAAATATTACACTGTCAATAGAAGTGTGTTATCAGAGGCTTCCCTTGAATCTCCAAGTCTGTCAGGAGACAATGGCAGATCATCAGCAAGATCTTCCAGGGCAAGGACGAAAATCTGAACTGTTCTGGTTAAATTGGAACTGTTATCAAGTTAGTGAGGGCACTTGGCCATGAAAAAATTGTCTGATAATGCTGAACAGGATGTCAAAAAACTTTGGCTTTATGCTGCATTCTGGAAGTTAGAATCCTGGGCTCCCCATGCTGTTTACCTTTAATGATTTTGACTTAAAAAATTATAGCTAGCATAAAAATTGAGATTATAGAAATGTACTCCCTATCAGTCAGAGATTCTGACTGATAGTGAGTACATTTATCAGTTATCAGTCTAGAGATTCATATTATGAAAGGCAGAAGGGAGCTATCCCTCTCCCTAGAGCACCCACTGCTCATTTCAATGGCACAACCTGACGTTAATTTTTCCCATATGCAGACAGTCATATTCTGGACTCAGACATGACACAGTATCATATCATGCAGAGATAATTGGGTTAATTTGATGTGAAAATTGCTGGTTGGATGCCTAAGCTAATTAACTCTGCTGAGAAGGATTGTATACAAGCTTATAAGAGTCCAAAGTTAAGGCAACTTAACTGGTTCTCACTTCCTTAACTAGCTCAGTTAACAAAGTTAACTCAGTAACCTCTACATGGCACAGCACTGAGTTTTAAGAATCTGTCCTGGAAAAAATAAGTTCCCATAGCTCGCTCTAGGACTAAGAAGCAAAAAGGTCTGCCAACTAGAAGAGAAGCTTCAATTTTATATATATATATATATATATATGCAATTTTGTTTATATAAATAATTACCTGTTTATACAGAATAGATATGGTTATCCTTATATGCTGTTTAGAAAATAGGTCGATGTACTCATCACAACACATACAAAATTAAATTATCCCTTTGGTTTTAATCTGTTCAACATGATTGAGGATAGTGTAGTAAGGGGGATGGATGATAAGTGCAAATTATTTAGTTTGCTACTCCAGCAAGATGTCTTTCACCACCAGATTTAGTCTTTACTCTCTAATGAAATGCTGGGCAGATTTTGAAGAGGTCACATCTCTTGTTGGCCAACTGCTGTCTGCAGAAATCCTTCCAGGGGAAATGTGAATCGCCCTCCTCTAGGAGCTGGTTAGTAAGATCAAAACACAAGCTTTCCAGATGCCCCATGGCAAAAGGCTGAGGTGCTTTCTTTTCATTACTGTAAATTCCATGCAGACAGAAATTATGTGGCTGAGTTTTGTTTCCCATTTGGTGCAAACTTAATCCTTGCAAAAGCAGACAGATGAATCTTGGTTGGAATAAAAGTAGTTTCCTCACAAATAGCTGTTTAAAATTAATCAAAAACAACAACAACAAAAGCAATTATTAAAAAAAAACTGAGGTAGTGCCACCTTTTTTTTTAATTCTCCAGACTACTAGTCCATAACTTTGTTGCTTTGAGGCAACAAACTTTTTCATATTCCAGCACAGAGAGGTGTCTACCTCTCTCATCTCCCCAAAAAATGGGGTTTTTTTGCATACTTCCACCATTTATTGCCTATGAAGAGTTACAGGTAAACGAATCGGCATTTAGCCATGAAATTAGTTTTGTGGATCCAGCTTCAGTCTTGGTGGCTCTTTGCCCACAGCAGTAAACCACCACACATTTGAACAGAGTTGGCAACCACAGCTTGAGAGAGAGAGACATTACTGGAATAACAACTGTGTTGAAAGCCAGGAGAGAGGGGTACTGGCAAGGCTCTGGCTGGCTGGTCCCTGCCTTATATAACCATTGAAGGCACCTTCCCTTGTGGCAGGAAATAAAATCTATTATAACTTTGCAAAACGTGATCAGGTAAATTACCAAATAACTTAGTGGGTAAAAAATACTGGAGAGTAATTACATGTGTCAGCTTGCCCTGCAGCAAAGGGAGAAAAAGAAATGAGGCATGTAGTCAAATGGTTCTGCACTGACGAAGAACCTGTGAGCCATTCCTGGAGCCCTCACTGACATCATTTGAAATGTGACCCTATATCTCTTGCATATGCAAAACTTCTGCTGCAACTGATAGTCATGCATGAGCAATGGTGTTCTAAATAGCCAAATATATGGACTATTTATATCCCAGTCACTCGAAGACTTACACCTGCACCTGACCTTATGCAGACTTCAGACTTAGTATTCTATCTGTGCAAATGACATGCAAACAAACACATGAATTAATTTTTGTGAAATTAAGCAATGTATATATATTGGGAAAAGGCCTACAATCTATAGTGACTAGGAAGAAATCCATGCTTGTTGCTACACTGCCCATCAGGATTACTCAGAAATTCATAGCTGTCGGAAGGGAGAGGCTTAGGATGTCTGCTATAAAAAGATAGGCTTCTATTCCATGAGCAGCTTGCAACACAGGATGAAGAGATGCAGGTTTTTTCCGTCTATAAAGCAGTGGTATGAATGCATACAGAAAGATGAACACCATGTCTCCTTTTGATATCCTGTTAATGTAGATAAATTCAAATTTTAACATATAAGTCAATGCTTCAGATTTTTCCCTTATATTTTATATTCCAACTGCCACTCTCTACAAACAATTTATTCAGATGAGAATATTTATTATGATGAGAACAGGATTGTATAGATAGGACCTATGGAACTGTAGTTCTTCTACCCAACTGAGTAGAGATTTTCAAATAACTTCTAACACTTTTCCCTTTTTCCTCTAAAATGGCATTCCAGTATATTAATACAATTTAAAAATAAGGCTTAACTCTTGATACTGCAACTATGCTTGTAAATGAATTTTAAAAAGTGGGTTCTCTGTGTCCTTACCACCACTGAAGCAGAGGCTTATTGTTCCTTCATGTCAAATACTCCCGAGTTGACTGTGTCTTCCTGGAAATGCATTTTCTAAATCTCACCTGTTTTCTCCGAGAACTCTCGTGCCTTGTTGGCCATAGTAGCACAGAGCAGACTAGACTTGGGGTATCACCAAGTGGTGCTGTGGAAGGCTGAGATGCCAGGCTGCCACTCCAATGGGAGCGTTGCTTGGAGACAGAAAGTGGCAAACCAGCGGGCATGAGGCCACAACAGCAACTCCTTTGTCAAGGACTCTTTGGTGTACACACACCATCATCGTGCCACTTTGTCACCATGTTACAGTCTCAGGCTAAACAAGTAGGAACTCTTTGTCTTTACTATGATAGGATTTTTGCCTAAAACCACAAAGAATGTAAGTATCAAATCCAACTTTTACTTTCACAACCATTTGATTATTTTGGGTAAGAATCCATTAAAAAAAATTTAAAAAATTAAAATTTCTGATGCCCTAAGAATATTTTAAAGAGCAGCTCTCTAATAACATCCTATTATTCAAGTAATTTTGATCTAATTACCATTTTAGGTAATTATATAGGCTGGTAGCTGAGTGACAGTGACCACCTGTTTATCCTGCTCTGTCCTGTAAATCAGGTCAGACTGAAACTACTTCTCTTGCAGTATTCTACCTTTTAGAAGGGTGCTGAAGGAGACAAAAACTGGCCTTGTCCTTTTAAGCATGTGCATAGAACACTTTTCTAAATTTAATTTAGGGTTCTTGGTTTTCTATTGCATAAACATTAACTTGCATCATATCTATTTTATCCTATGTCTGAACCTGGTACAGGAAAGAGATGGGAGTATCAGGGCACTTGTAGAGAATGCAGAAATGAGGATTTGGCAGCTTCTATATAGTGTAAGCACAGCACGATGGCTTTCTGGAGAAGAGAGTGTTACTGTGTTGCCCAGGTCTGCAAAAGCTATTCATTTGGACCGGGAGATCCAGCTGAGATTCAAAACCTCAAGAGATGATTAAAAAACCCTCCAGTCCCACAACTAGAGATACCCCAAACCCCTGACTCTTCAGCTTGTCCTTCTATCTAAAAGGTTTTTTGACTTGCCTGAGAATTTCGGAAAAAGCTACAGGTTTCCAAGTCCTATGCAGAAGTTGCGCTCAAAGCATGTCTACAAATACCTGCAAATTCTGCCAAGTGTCTCCCTTTTTTGTCCAAAGCATGTTGCAAACAGAAGGGTTGCATTCTGCTGCCCATTTATGTAATAATCTAGTGAGAGGTTAACCTTTTAATTCTGAACTTTCATCATCCTAAGATAGTTAAACCTCACAGCACTCACTTTTTTCTTACCTAGGAAAATAAAGGCAGCACAGGTTGGGATTAAGTGCACTCTGTTCCCTCTATTGACCCTGCACAAAGAAAAATGCTGGCTATGGCTTCAGGAGGATAAGAAATAGCCCCCCGCATCTGGGGGAGCACATAGATGTAAGACAAGGAGAATCCTGAATTTTGTTTCACAGACATTTCCTTTTTCTTTTTTTTTTTTTTTTTTTAAACTAAGCACTTCTTAGAAAAGCAGAGGAACAGTGGCTTGATTGATTTACTTGAGATGATCTCATATGTTGTTTCATGGTATTTGTCACATGAGTTATTGCTGATCCCCTGTTGGAAAATAGATTTCAAGTGCCTATTCACTCTGCTTCCTGACAGTTTGATTTTTCCTCATGCCTAACCTCGTGCCCAAACACGGACTGCATCCACGTAGTTTCCCATCTTCTTTGTCCAAAGTGTTATGAGTGGGTTGTGTTCACCCAAAGTACTTGCTGTACAGAAAATTGCTGTGACTAACCACACTGCTATAATAATGTTCTCTCAAAAGATGGGGAGGGGGAAAAGGATCTCCAAATTGGGGACCAAAGTGAAGAAGAAAACACTTATTCATAGTTTTACATCAGCCATCCTTTCATGATAGCATACATGTAATGAAATCTCCAGAGCTAAACTTTTCACAATTAGATTTAAAATATTCAGATTTAAAATTTGTGGTTTGAGCTCATCTCCAGCAATTAATCTTTGCTTTAATTATTACTTGGTGATACCTTGGAATTTCACAGACTCTGCAATGTCCTACAGATTATTGTGTAGCTACCCTTAGTAAGAGTGATTTGTGTCTGAAAAAGCCATGGAATTCCTGTGCTTTCAAGCACTCAGTTCCTGACTGTACATGCTCATAAATTTCTCAGGTTAAGAAGGCATTTTCCTATATTCTTCTCTGCTCTGTATTATAAGGATACCTCATATTCTGGAGCTAAACATTTTTGCTGTTCTGAAATGTTGTTAATAATTTTCTCATTGTTATTGAGAACTGGCAGTGTAATATTTGTAGGAATTTTTTTCACCTAAAAATTAAAGCTACCAAATAAAACCCTGATGTTCTTTTGCCTGGTTATCTGGGTAACTGGTTTTCCTTGTTGGTTTTAGCTTCCTTTTCCTTTTTAAATTTTTATAATATTAAAATATAATTTCTAATTATAATCTGTTGTCTTCTTACATCTCATACTTCTTAAAGCATTAAGTTGTTTTCTTAGATCATCTGTTGATCATAAAACTACTTAAGCATGTATTTACATACTTTCACTGGAGCCAAAAATGAGTAGATTGAAATAAGTTTGCGTGCCAGGGTCAGTCACAGTGTCTAGCACTGTGCATGCTCAAGCATTGAACTGATCCAAACACTTGAGGCTCTGGGCTTATGAAATCATGGAGTGTGACTGTGAATATTGGTAGTAAATGATGGAAATTCTATTTAGCAACAAGAAATGGAATTTCTGAATCGCAGCTGGCTATGCCAAGAAATTAATGTGTTTCTTACAGAAAAGTTCAGAGAGTTCTCCTATTGGAATTCCCTCACAGGGCATTCTTCTCACTCTGCAGAGGAAATAGTGCTGAAGACAGCTGGGATGCAATTCATCTAGCAGAATGTCTGTAAACATCTATAAAAAGTTTTAATTTTAAAGTCTACAGCCATCATCTAAGCATCCCTTTTGTAGCGGAAAAGAACAGGAAAGAGGTGCTTTCTTCAGACTTAGATGTCTAAAACTGGTCTGAGGAATCCTACTCTCCCCACTGACTCCTCAAGAAAGTGAAGTGTGGATGAGAGCAATTGGAAAAGAATAATCTTACTACTGGAGTACAGATACTGTTTTTCATGGTGTTCAAAGATCTCAGGTTTAAAGTGGAGGGAAAAATAGAAAAATAGGCCAATCAATCTCATCTGCAAGATCATTTTTTTTAAACATAAAATCAAGTCTCAATTTTTCAGGATATTTGTAGAAAGTATTTGTGGGAAATTGTTTTTATTAACTGAATTCTTTTCCTCATTGCTTTTGGGAAGTCTTAATTTCTCTCTCTCTCTCTCCCTTTGATAAGCTGCAGGACCTTTTCTGACATCTGAATAACTCCTGAATTTGAGTTGAATAAAGTAAATTGAAAACATGACAAAGGATTTTTCAAATGCTTAAGGGATCCAGCATGCTGTCCCATGGGAAGAAAATTTGACTGTATGGTGAAATCTTTAGACATGAAGACTAAATTCTGCCATTAATGTGTCAAATATAGGTTTGATTTTCTTAACATTGTGAATATTAACTCACAGTAAATTTTTTATGGAGAGTACTCTATAGCTTATTTTTGTAAAGAAAGTGTACACATTAGTGTTTTAGATCATCTCAGGAGTATGTTCTTGAAATCCTATCCCAACATGCTGCAAATTCTGCTTTGCCTTATGAAGCAGTCCGGGAACAGATGAACTGCGCAACTTTAACATGTAATAGAGCAAGCCCTGAGCTCTGGGAGCACTTCTAGTGCATTCTAGCTGCTCCTAGACATCTAATGTGTGGATATAGATTAGAAGTAGTCCAAACAAAATCCTCCAAAACGTACACAGTGCAGACCTGGGGGCCTCCACTGTGGCTGTTAAACTCAGCCAATTTGCTTTTCTTGTGCTCCTGCTTCTCTCAACCCTTCCAGAGCGGACACTCATTGGGACTTCATCCCAACAGTTGCTATAACATGCAGACTCCTGTAGCCACATATAACCTTCAGGACCATTCAGCTCAGTTAAGATTCAACTGAGGGTGTTTAGGATGTATACAATTCATAATTTATGATGGGTTGTAAGCGTGTGTTTGTCGTTTGCCTACTTCAAGTACACAAGCCATCAATTAGTGCATGCAACCTACAGCTTTATCAGATATTTGTCTTATACACTCATATGGGGACAGGTTTATGGGGAATGGCAAATGTGATTTAGTCCAATGAGAAATCTGTCCTTTTTGAAACAGAAGGTAAAATGATTTTTAAGTCTAGATCAGGATTTCACACTGAGCTTATAGATTAAGACAGAGCAAATTTAATTTAACACTTAATTCGAAGGAATTATTCATATTGCAGAGCTTTGTTTATTGACATACAATAATGAGATCTTCACATTTCATTCATGCATATATAGCACAAATGATAACTGAGATATCTTTTCATTTTATAACAGAGATTGCTAATGAAAGGACTCAGAAATACTGGGATCATACACTTTAATATTAGTAGACTTAGAAGAAAGCAAGGATTAGTGGACTAGAATTGGTTTCTCCATCTGAAAACGGTGCAGTAAACTGACAGCAGAATTGTATAACATGTTCATATCAAGAAGCATAATATCCTGCTGACAGAAGAAGGGACAGTGTCTTTTCAGTTAGATAACAATATGTAAAGACTGCCCATACATATATACATGTATATACACGTTTGTTCTCTTATATCTTTTGTTAATAAATATTGCATGAACATCCTCTTAAAAAGAAGCCTGTGCATTTCCATCCCATGAGCTATATTTCAGATTTCAACAAAAGTAGGAAGACAAATTTATAGTTAAGATACATGACTTAAGTCCCAGAATGCTCTGGAACCTTGACGGTTGAGATAGGAATTTGTCAACAGAAAGGTCATTGTCTAAGAAAGAGACAGAAATTTTATTTTCCTCAGCTCTCACTGCTCTATGAAGATTTTCTTACAAACTTAATTTCTTTAACTACTGGTATCAAAATTTTTACATTTACAGACTTGGGGCAGTATCTGCAATACAGAAAGCATCACTGTTTAACTGGTATTATTTGGGTTTGCTTTGTAAACCTCAAATAGAATTGCCAAAACACTCAGCCACTCTGTAAACATTCAATTAAAATCTCTGTGGAACTTCTCCTATGGAAAGAGTTGTGAAGATGTGAATTTAAGTTAAGGGATAGCATAAATTATTAGGGTCCCCAGCTAGCAGCTACATGATGTAACAACAATGGCAGTCACTGACAGAGTTCTGCTGGAAAGGGAAGATGAATGGGAGATGCCTCATTGTAATTTCTTGTTATCAGCAGGGAGTGTAACAACAGACATTAATCCACTGGTTTATCACAGTTAATAAATAATATGTCCAAGGAGCTACCACATTAAAGGCACAAGTGCAATTGCTGCCATTGTACATTTGTCCTAGAGGGCTCCTGAGGCCAGTGCATGTCATAATACTTAAGAAACCAGAAGAATCCAAATTTGCATTACTTTAATTATTAACATATTTCACTTTTCTTAAAAAAAAAAGTAATGGAATAAATCGTGATGTCAAATCTCATTTATTTTCTGCTGTTTGAGAACAAGACTCAAGGCTTTTGAAATCTGCATATTATTTGCTTCACGGGGGAAAATGACATTATAATAGCCCTAAGAACAGTTTATAGAGAAAATACTGTTGGTTTTGGATATTTTTATTTTAATCCAAACCAGTTTCTCTGTGCCATGAAGGAATCTGTGTTTTGTTTAGACAGAACCATCTTAGATACCACAGTTGCTTCAAATTGTGCAGCTCTTTGAGACAAAACAAAGTCTCTTGATAATTGATGACTGAATAAACAAAGAGGAAACTGGAGGCAGATGTTTGCTGGAAAGCTTTCTGAAATCCTAGAATGGGATGGGGGAGAGTCTGATTTTGATTTTAATCAGAAGCACCACAATTCTCTTTTCACCCTGAACATTTCCTACTTGGCATTTTTTGTTCCTAATCTTTGTTGGGGGAGGGTGTTGCTGATGTTTAATTTTAAGTGAATTTCCAGTAGTAGATCTAGAAAGGTTTTAGGCTGGCAGCTGTGCAGCCTCAAGCCCTCCCTCTGCAAAACAGCATAAATCCCTCTAACACTGTCCTGCCAGAAATCATCTTCCTTGAAATGGAAAGATCATCTGCAGGAATTACTAAGCTACTAGCACCTTTATCCATCTGGTTTTTGTATTCTTGCTGAAGCTGCCTTGAGAGTAACAAGATGTGATGCAGGATCTCATATTATGGACATATTTGACTCCCTTGGTGGGAGCTGCACCAGAAGTTTAGGTTCACACAGGCAGGGCCCATCATTCAGTTCCTGTCCTTATTTTTGCTGTCACTATGCCCGCTTCTTTTCCACTAAAAAACTTGACTGCTTTTGACAGCAAGTGTACACCTAAGCTGGCTGGAGGAAGAATTACTTCAGAAATATTTGAAAAAAAACATATTCCTGAAATTAGATCTTATAATTACATTTCAGATGAAAACTCGTGACCCAAATCCAATAGCTTTTAGTGAAATCCTTTGGCTGGTAACAAGCTTTAGATTCAGAAAAGCTGATGTGGCGTTTAAAAGGCAGGGTTGTTAAAGGTCTGTGTACTTCAGTCTTTTATGTGGGAGGTGCATCACTGTGTGTCTCACTGAGTTACTCCAGCATATGACTGGAGTCCCTGGTGACAACTCACAGCAGGTTCAGCTTGCCTATAACCGCAGTCACAGAAGAAAATGGGATAAAGAGACAGACATGCTAAAGGTTCACCTGAGGAATTCCCATAGCATCTGTGAATCCAGCATTTACAGATGAAAACTGAAATTTCATTTGTGGAAGAAAATGAGCATTAAACCACTCTGACAAATAGGAAAAATTCACTGTGGAATTCAGGAATTTTTTGATAAAAATAATTTGTATTCAACATTTCAGTTTCTACCATGTTTTCTAATTAAGCTTGTTCACTTAGAGCTAACAAGTGAGATCTCTAGTGAGCCCGATTTTTGGTAGTAAACTTATCTGACAAAAAGGAACGTGAGTTGGATTAACACAGTGACATGGGTGATGTAAGGGGAGGGATGAAGCTGCTGTAGTGCCTGTGTCAGCTGTAGATTGGTGCTGTTTTGCAGTTTGTGAGTGTCCTGCTCATGGAGGAGCTGTCTGCTTGAAAAGAGAGAAAATTCTGCTCCTAATGCCCTTCGCTCACTGATCCTGTGGCATCTCTTTTGTAAGAGCAGTTTTTATGGTACTGTAAAACAGGACTTCTGCAGTTTAAAAATAAATAAGTCAGGAGTTTTATCCTCTTTAATTGTTGGTGCAATGTGTAGCAACACATTGCTCTAAATTGGATTTAATTTGGCAAGGGATGAGAATGAAGGAGGGTTTTAGTCATCTTCCCTCTGTTTCAAGTTGGCCAGTGCAACACCTGCTCCCACGTTCCAGGCTGTTTTCTCCCATGAGTGCTGGTGCACAAACACTTGCCAGTTACCCTTTGACTATCGCAAAAACAAACAAACAAAAAAGCTGCTTTCAATCAAGTTTCTGAAGCCAGACCACCAGAATGAATGCATCTTTCTTGGTAGAACAGCTCTTTGTCTATATTTTCCTTGTCATTATAAACCTACCCTAAAGTGCTGGCTGGTGTGTAATGCAAGACTTTGTGGCAAGTTATTTGTAATTTTTCCGAGGCAAAACATCACAGCAATTTGAGTCTGAGTCTGCCTCAGAAGTGCAAATGTTGATTCAAATGGGGAACTCAAATATGTATCCACGAAATAAAGCAGTAACACTGGAACAGGAAAACTGCAGGTTCAGTCTTTTAAAGTTATTAAGTATTGAAATAGTCACTCCTGTCCCAGAGGGAGTTTGAGAGCATTTGTATATAGCTTATCAGCCAGTTAGAAAAAGAATATGAGCAAATTCATTGCAAACAGTCCCTGTTCACTTGAGGACTCAGTCATTTCATTTGGCTCACAAGCACCTGATCAATTTTTTAACCATAAAGAGCTACTGTAAAGCTACTTTAAAATTTTAAAAAATCTTGAATAAAAAAGGTTGACTTTAAAAGCCAAAATTAAATTAAATTTTAAAATTGCAGCTTAATCTGCTCCAGTTAAAATCACACACTTCTGAAGAAGCACTTCTAAACGGTAGTCTCTGGACTAGATGTCCCCCATGGAAATCATGCAATAAAATCCAAGAAGACTATAAAGTTCAGACAAGATTTCCATTCTCCCTCATCCTAGGTGCATGTCAAAACCATTACACTACAAACTCATTTTACACTTGCCCATGCATACACAACTAACCTTGAATTCTTTATTGCATAGACAGGCTGCTCCTGCTCAGGACACCCTAATGCTGCAGGCAAGGGTTCTGCTAGCAGCTACAAGTTGTGGAAGAAGACTTCCCCCCAGAAGAGAGTGAAATTTAACCCGCTTCCCCAGTTTATGGTCAACCCTTATAAATGCTAAACTGTTACGTAAATTCCATGCTCCGTTTTATTCTTAATATAAAGAAAAGGCATCTCTTTTCTTCTTGGTCCTATTTTGTAGTGGTCACCGCTAGAGCTTGTGATGAGCTATACCTGGCAGGTACGGCTGAGAACGCCAATTGGAGTGAACCCAAGGGAACTCCAGAAAAAGTGGGTTTTTTCTGGAGAAAAAAAAAAATCTGGATGTAAATAGGATGGAAGCATGAAAGCAGCAGTGGCTTCTGAGCTCTATCTCAATCTGAGGTTATTTTGACTATGCTCTCACTCAAATGTTTCAGAAACCAACTGGGTTTTAAAGTTAGAAAGCAAGAAAGCAAAGCAAGAAATCCATGCCATGCAGAGTGTTGAAGCATTTTCAATGTCAAACAAAAGCGAAATGGGAGTTTTCAGGGACTTATCCTTGGATGTAAGCACAAAATCCTATTTGAAATTCTAAAATCCCAGTTCAGGAACATTTTTTGGATCTAGTCCATAACATCTTGATGACCTATGCTATGTTTTCACAATCACTAAGAAACACAGACTGATAGATCTTATCTGTATAGCATGATATATTCATTTATACATGCTATACATGTATAGCAGCTCTAGACTGCTTCTAATCATCAACAGTCTTTAATTATTAAAAGTTTTATTCGTTATGAGTCAAAAGTTTATTTTTTTCTGGCAAAAGGATGGGAAGATATTTTTTCTTCGGGACAGTAGATGTTGCTAAAGCATTAAGCCAAAATTCAAAGACATATATAATAAGTGCAAATCGCAGGTTAATTAGAGCATTATATAGCTAAATTAATAAAATAATAATATATATCAAATAGCCATTGCCATTAATGAATATCCCAAACAATTCTGTAATGAAGTTCATGCCTTCATTTTCCAATTTATAGTGACTCTTCTTATTCTAAGACAGTACAAGATGTTACTATACAAACGATAGCACCTTCTAATCTATTTTTTGGAAGCATTTTATTGGTAACACTCGTTCTAATAATGCTTTTCAGTCTTTGTTGCTTGTGGGATCTAAGGCTAGTCAGAAATTGAGCACTTCTCTCTTTGTGGAGCAATTGTGGAGTGATCCTGTATATAAAAGCCTTTTTTTCCACAGTGTAAGATATTTCACTCCTTGTAATTTGCAACCACTGGCCTAACAAGAACCTGGAGTAAAATAAGTGCAATGCAGAAATATGACTTGAATATTTCCAATATGTACTTGCTGCTTTGTCTCTCACAGAAGAGACTTCCTCTGGATTCCCCAGCTACGTTACCAACACTACAAAGGAGGAAGTGCAATGAATGCAGTTGGCTTATTCCCCCCAGGAGTTCCCTCTGGCAGAGTATGTCAAAGCACTCTCAGCCATCAGTCTGTCAGGTCTGCTCAGATGTTTTGGAAGACAGCATGCTCTGAATGGGAATGTAACAATAGCAGGCTGATTTTTCAGCAGCCAGCACTGATAACTCTGATAAACAGTCTTCTTGAGGTAAGAAGTGACGCATATCAGAGGTTCCTGCCTTAGATGCCAAGGTTATTCGTCATGTAATTGGATATTGTTGGAAAAAACCATAATTAACCAAGACTTAAAGGCATAAGGCCATCTAGTTGATAACATGTGGTCAAAGATAATCGTTTGCTGCTGAACCCACTTTAATCTTTCCTTCTCATTTACTTTTAAGAGATGTGACCTAACCCGGTCTTACTTAAACAAAGCTACACTTACTGGCTTCATGATTATTGTTAAATTACAGACCTGATGCTCTTGGCATTTCATTTTATGGTGAGGTAAAAACTTAAGACTCTCCCAATTCAGAAGTCCAGGAAGTTATCACATGACAAAAGCAAGGAGCGCATACATCTCCCCTCGCCTGTGGGCGTCTAGTTCTAGCTCCAGCCAGCAGAGAGCAGCTGTACTGAGTACCTTCCCTCACCATCCAGTTCTCTCTACAGGCTGGCCTATTTCATCCTGCAAGGCAGCAAAAATTCCAACCGATGTACTTGTGGGGTTCATTGTTAATTGTGCCTGAATTTGTCACTTTCAACTCACCCTGGGCTGTCACGAGACGAAGGCGGTCTGCTACTTCTGTCCTCACCAAACTCTCATCCCTGCTTCTCCTCTACAGCTGCTCAACAATCATCCCTCTCCAAAAATTGTGTCAGTGCTGAATCCCAGCAGTGCCAATGGTTCCCCTAGAACTGTAGTGGAAGTTGTTATCACACCGCCCATTGACTGACAGGAGATGGTAGGAGGTGGGTGGTTTGGCCACCCCAGAACACTGAGGCTACTAGTCGTGTGGTGGGCTATCTGCTGCTTCCAGGAAGTCAAGGAGTATCACATCGCAACAGGTTTTAGCTCCTGCCCCCAGGGAAACAAACACATGGAAGCTCACAAGGTTGTAACAAAGTAATTCCTCTGGCTCAGGGCAGCTGCAGATCCCAGCAGCCTTCTCCTTCTCATCTCCCACCACCACAAAATTGATATACCTCTTCTCCTTCAATACTTTGCTCAATTATGTGACAGGAAGTCAGATTCCCTACTGTGCTCTCTCTCTCTTTCCTATGCTAAAACCCACTTTTGTGTGTCTCTTTATAAACATCCTCAAACCATCCACATAAGTATTACAAAAGCTTCATCATGTACAAACCCTAGAAATCATATACGTTACCTTTTAAGACAGATTTCTGTTTGAACAGCCTTTCAGTTACTAATTTGCTCTCTCATATTCCTTACATGGCAACCATACATTATACTTTTTTCCCTAAAGGCTGCACAAATAAATGAGACTTTGGCTTTTCTCCAGATATTTTCCCATTGTTAACAGGAATATCTGTTTTTAGACCCTTTCCCGTTTGTCCGTAAAGGTAGTCTTATCTTCTTGATTCATCAGTAACAGTTTGTTACTGATGTGGAACTCAGGCTCTTTGAGGTAGCCTTTCCTGTAATTACTGTTTCTGTCATTAACTGTCCCCTAAAACTTGGCCTATCTAAATGGGATTTTTTTTATTTCCTCAGGCTTCTATAGGGGAAAAAATAATTAAAATCTAGTGGAGTTATTTGGAGGTATTTCATTTCATTGTCTCATCATTATGGAATAGCTGTTAATATTTGTAACCTCTTTTTACATCATAGGCTGAATATAGAAATAGAAAACCCTGGCTGAAGTTTTAGATTGTTTTGGATGAATGAAGTGAGGAAAAGTTTTTAAGAGACTGTTATTGAGCCAAAATATCAAGATTCATATATTTCCTAGTCCTGTTTAGTCACCTTTTATGCATAGATCAAACATACAAAATAAATGTACAAAAGAAATTATGGAACTTCATAACATTATAAAGAAACGCCTGGTTCTGAAGTCTTTAACTATATTCTCACTCTATTTAATTACTGCTTAAGGAGTTTTATCTCGGAAAAGGAAAGAAAGCAGGAGACAATAAGGCACAGAAAGGTCTTGGTTGAAGAGTAAAAATGGGCTATCTGAGCCCTAAGGAAGGAATTGTTATTGCCTCACAATACTGAGGGCAGTAAATTCTCTTTACAGAGAGCACATTGAATGGCCAGGGGAGCAGTGTGCTTTCTCCTCACCTCTTTTTTACCTTTATGAGTCCACAGTAAGAATGTTTATATCTGAGGCTTCTTGTCAGTCAACGGAAAGACACAGGCATTTTGACAGCTCTTTTCATCTCTCAAAATAAAGTGGGGCAATGTAAATAATGCCTATAAATCAAATAAGTTGTTTCTGTTGGTTAACTAGAAAGGGACCCAAGGACGACTAGTTAAAGAATTTCCTCCTCTGTGTGGAGGAATAGCAATGAGAGAGGCCAGTAAGACTTTGAGAGGGCTCATGTGTATGGCAAATCAGACATCCAGTTCATGTAATGTTTAAAAGCAGCCAGTTCTGGTTATAGAATAATTAAGGAAATATTAGAACACTTGGTTGCAACTAATGTCCAACCTTAATTTTTCAATAATAATCGTAGGTAATGCAGCTACAGGTGTAGAGAGGGAGTCTCACACTGCCTGATATTTACGTTTTTAATTCTAAATGTCCCAGTAGCGCATGTGTGGGAGTGCTGGCTTGCCTTGCTATGTCTGCACGCATGCCTAGTCCACATACATGGGCATTAGAGGGAATACACATTTTCTAGAAAATGTACAATGCTCATTGTGCAGTACTATGCAAATGAAATACAATGCGTATGCAAAAGGCATTTTACATGGTATAAAAGAGAAAAATCACTAAATTGGACATGCTCTGAGAATGCAGATAATATTCCATGACATGGGAGGAATTAGTCCAGAAACATGATACCACATATTTAAAAAGGCAATTTGGCTCTTTAAGGAATGATGATACCTCAGCTATTATATCTTTTTCATCATAACTTAAAACCTCAGGCTATGACTTCATTATACCAACATGCAATATGTTGAAGAAATACCCTTCTAGTGAAATGATACTTATTAATTAGCTCTTGAAAATCAATTAATTTTAGATGCTTCTAACTGGATTGTCTGGAATATGGACATCCAAATCAGCAGTCTCTTTGGAAACCAGCTTCTAAGTTTTATAATCTATGGATTCATAATGAAAAGGGATTTCATACATGTAAATGCTTTTTAGTGTAGTACAATTGGAGGAGTTTAATGTAAATTCTTAGCAAAATTGAACAAAAAAATAAGTGTCTTCAGTAATGTGGAAAATGGCACATGTGAAAGAAACGCACAAACCTGATTACAGATATTCAGAATAACAACTTTGAAAAGTCTGTTCTTCTCACAAACAAGACACTGTTACTTTCAGATGGGATGGAAAGATTTTCTTCTCACCCAAGGCCACACACATCCGGAACAGAGAAATCACACAGGAATTTGTGCCTCCCTTTCTTACTGCTTCACAGCACTTTATCCAGGGTAGCTCATGTTGAAACACATTTAAGTGCCAGCTCCTCTCAGACATGCACATCCCTTCGCTTACTGTGTAGAGCAAACTGGCTCATCTCAACAGCAATAGCACTTTTTTGGTATTTAGGTGAGAAGGCAAGCATTTGTTGCAGCTGATTTCAGTGCTGCAGCATGCAGTGCTGGTGATGGGCCAGATAGAGAAATTTCTGAGCACATTTCACCTCCAAAGCCTCTCAGTCTCAAGCCGGGCCCACGGCTTTGCCCAGCTTGGGCCAGGCTGCACATGTGGGCTGTGCCTGCCAGCTGCAACCCTTCAGCTGATCCACCAGTCACGACAGGACTGAAACAAAGATAAACAAGGTAAGCATCCTTCCCTGTGTGAAATTAAGGGAAATGACTCCTCACAAACCATAAAAGGGATAAAATAACTGGGGCCTTTGTTACTTGTGACAATGATAGATGATTCTTAGTATTGGTGTTTATCCCACTGTTCTGCCAAGAATTGGTTTTTATCCCACTTCTCTGACAAAAATATTGGTTTGGACACAACATTATTTTAAATTTTTGCTCATAATCTATTCAAGTTCCATGGATAGAAATTGCACCGATATCCAACCCTCTTCAGTATTAGTTGCACTTAAGTCATGGGTGAACAGAAGAGCTTACAGCTATTCCCATAGTTTGCAAATGTACCCTCACCTAATAGCCCAGGAGTTATTGGCAAGACAACACAAACAATCAAACACCAATAATCAAATTATTTTGAGCAACAACAACAACAAAAAATCCTTTAAAATATTATTCATAATAAAAGCAGCTAACGATGCAAGCCGCTTCTTGTCAACAATAATTGCCCAACCAGAACCGGGCTGGACAAAAAGACAACAATAACACCACTTGAACACTGTGCCTGCTGAGGGCTTTAGAGGTGGTTGCAAGTGCTCCCTGCCTGCACACAGCTGGCCCAGGGAAAGGCTTCTCACGTGTCCTTCACACGGAGACGCTCAGGTCAGCTGGGGACACGGCACTTGGCAAGGTCAGGCAGGGCTGCCAGTGCTACCTGGCATGACTCACAGACATTGCAAAGTGATGAACTCCTACTCGACTCACTGGGAAAAACACCACCATATCTGAACCTGGCTAACAGGGTTACATTTCAACTTGCATTTGTTATTTTCACTGTCTTGCCAATTGCACTTGTGCCCTGAGGGTGACTAGATAGCTATAAATCTTGATAGTCCAGGTTCACAGAACCACAGAATAATTTAGATTAGAGAAGACCTTTTAGATCATCAAGTCCAACTGTTAAACTATATGTATACAACTATGTTTGAGACAGATTCTTCAAAATAAATGTGTTTAGAAAGAGGTGTAAGGCCTCTGTTATTACAGTATACTAGAGGTGCATTATTCCTAACCTTACTTTCTTCCTTTGAAAAAAGTTAACACTATTCCCATATTCCCCAAAGACAAAAATTATGTGTATACAGTGTGACAGATGTTACAGAGAGCTTAGTTCTGGTTTCCTTATCAACCACTATTATCCAGTGCAGCATGGATAATAGCTTTTTCCAGCTTTTTCAACTTACATCCCTGGACTTTTTCACAGATAAACCAGGAGGCAAAAAACCACCCAAGAAATAGGCTCAAGATCTCATCCCAGATCTCAGTTGTCTCCCATTGCCAGACATAGAAGGAGGAGGAGCTCCAGAGTCAAGGCAACTTAGATATAGCCAAAGTGATTACAACTGATTTCTTAGTGTCCCACAGGAATTGTGACAGACCAGAGAGCTGAGTCTGTATCTGCTCTGAAAAGCATATTCAAGAAAAAGCATTTTCAAGAATATGTGTAATTTGTGACAGATCTTTTCACAAATACTCTTCAGGTGACATCTGTAGAGATGGAAGACCATTACGAAAGCACAGCTCATTTTCCTTTATTTTCCCATAAGGACAATATGGGAGGGGGGAAGTATTGAAATGCCACCAATACAGTGGAACTCCTTAAATAAGAATAGATGTTATGAGAACTGGTGAAAAAAAAATTGTTTTGGTTATTGTGCTAGTTTACAGACATTAATACAGCCATTACTATTACTGTTTCCTCAAGCTTCAGAGACTGAATTTACAAAATCAACACTTCACAAGCAATACTGCTGATACATTTAGTAGATAACAGGCACACCTCAAAAGCTTTGGTGAGTGCATTTTATTTTAAAAAATCAAATACTGAATGTTTCCATTTATCTTAGCATCTTGGAATTTAGGCAGAAAACCTGAGAATTTTCTCATGAGATTCTCTTCCCTAGAAGTGCCTTCTGCACCATTCTTATCCTACTTCTGATCTCAGCAAAAACTAGAGTGCACAGATGACTCCAATATTTATTTATTTCTAAAGCAAAGGAATATTTTGAACATCAAATCCAAAAGAAGGAAAATTTGTTTGCTTGGATGTATGCCAAATTCTACTACACAATGTTTAAACAGCAAATGGTACAATTTAGGACAGTTGGTCTGTCTCAAATGCTACTCCACTGTCCATTACTATAATTTAGAGTACAATTAGCTTATCCAAATATCAGCACAAAACTTGGCTGGTTAAATTGTCTAGCTGTTTTCCCATGGCTCCTCTTTGAGTCAAAGGGAAGACACAGACTCTCTGATGCAGTGATTCAGAGTAGAAGGCTAAGTAAGCTAGCTGACATTGTGAAAGCCTCCCTGTTTCTTACACTGACCTTTAAATGATAATTACAACCTGTCTATATGACATCTAGCAAAATAAGGCTCAAATAACGCAGACATCTGTTACCACATTATCTAATTTGAATGATTTGTACTCCCACATGCACACTAAAATATATTGGTACTTAGTATTACAGGAAAAAAAGCTATTAGAAAAGTTATATTTGACTCTATGCTGCAGTGAGATGACAAAAATAACCTAAAATTGATGTACATGTTAAATGAAACTACTATTTACCTTTAATATTTAAATAAATAAACTATGAACGCAATATTTTTCATCTTGTCTAGAAAACCATCACCTGTTTAATAAATGCTGTTTGCTTGTTTTGGTTTTTTTTAAAAAATACAAGTAATTAGTCATACTAAATAGCTACAAGTCACTGAAGGTGTATGTAGTTACAGGTGTATATGACCTGTATGGATGCCCCACCTCTGGAACCACTCAAGGCTGGCCTGGAGAGGCCTCTAAGCAACCTGATCTAGTTGAAGATGTGCCCTCATTGCAGGAGCTTTGGACTAGATGACCTTTAGAGCTCCAATCCAAATTATTCTATGATTCTCTTTTACCACGAACTTTCTCCTGTATATCTCTTCACTGTTTAGCCTTGCTTCAACAGGAAAATTTGTGCCAATTCCTCTATCACAGTACATTGGCCCCAGCCACAGGAAAGGACAGAGCCACCAAGGCAGGGGTTTTACCACTACTGGTTCAAAGATATTTGAGTGCTACAGGGATGCTATCAGGTCTTCCTCTGCAAGCCACTGAGCTCTTTACTCAAACTCATCCTCACTCTTGCATTCACATTGTCCAATGCTTGCTCTGACTTCCACACACTTAGGGATGTTCAATCCATGAACATTCATGAGTGTCCTTAAAATGTTGAATAAGATAGCTCCAGCAAGCTGGTTTTTGGTTTGCTTTTTTTTCCCCTCAAATGGATTCATACTGCCTTAGAAAAGGCAGTATTTTCCTTTTTTTCCCCTAATAAATAAATTATTAGCAATTTTTTCTGTCGGGGAAAAGTTGCTTCTTGTTTCTCATTTTGTTAAGAAAACAGCCAGCACTACATTCTGACCTTTTCTGGCAATCTTCCTTCACTATTGTTTTGTTAATTTGTTTAGGCTTTAATATTCTAACATGTTTATTCAAATGTTATTCAAATACCAGGTTATAGGATCTCTTATTATATTGCGATTTTTTTCAGGTTATCTCAACAGAATACTCACTACATCAAAAGAAAAAAATATTTTCTCAGAAATCATTTCCTGCAAAAATTTAAATTCTTCTTGATGGACATTTGATTTTAACTTCTAATAAAAAAATCTGATGTGTTTGTGAAACAAATTCTGCTTTCCAACTTGCTGCTAACAGTACTAGCATTATCTTAGGAATTGTATTCTGAACTAAGGAATCAGGATTTTTTAAATAATACTTTAATGAACCAATAGGCAGTCCTAGATCAGCACACACTTCTGTTTCTGATATGACTAGACAGGGGAGTTTATGTTCAGGCCAAAATGGGACTTAAATAAGTATTTCCTATTGGACTTGCTCAAGCACATGTTACTGCATAGTTGGAAATCTGATATTTAACCATGAAGAAACCAGCTGATGTAGACTGCAAATATCAGCAAAAGAGATGCACTTCATTTTCTAATGCATTGGGACAGGAAACTAGTGGTTTAACAGGGTAGTAGGCCAATTGATGCTTGACTCTTTTTTCCACACAGTCAGAAAATTTGGTAAATGTTACATCACTTCCTTGCACACTAGCCCTGTTAAATTGTTTCCTGCGCCAATGTTCCAGCTGAAGTTGGAAATACTGAAGGATTCCTTTCCCTTTCCGAAAAGCCAGAGTCAGTGGTGGCTGAAATCAGTTTCATCTGGTATTACTTGAACATCGATATTATGCTTTAAAAAAAGCCAGCAACAACTATGTAATGGGTTTCATTAAAGCACATAAGAAGTTCCTGATAAAAATAACATAAACGATTCTACTTATTTAGTATATTCACAATATTCCATTAAAAACAAGTGAAAAGATAAATTAGGCAATTGCTTGGACTTTTTTTTTTTTAACTCTGATTCTGGGACACAGTAACAAACACTCTGTAACATCTCCACTATTCGAAACGCTCAAGAGCTGTATGGGCAGTGAATATAGAACAGGGAAGCAAAATTGTGCCTGGAAGTTCAGTGCTGCCTTGAGCACCAAAATTGTCTTTCCTTGGCTGACGGAAACCCACAGCAATCTCCGTCAGTCAGCTTCTCTGAGTGTGATTAGACCTCCACAGACTCCAGTAAAAGGGTGACTGTTTGACAAGCCCATGCTTATGCAGAGAAAATGGCACCTGTCATTCTACGGACCTGAGCTTGGTTTCTGAAATAAGCACCTTCAGGTTGCAACTGGCAGACACTGATTGTGGGAGAAATCATTCTTATGTTTAGCTTTCATTCCAACCCAAGGTGACTGAAAATGGTTTTGCTGTTTCTAGAGGATCTCTTTCAGCAGACAGCAAGCTAAAGAGTGTAACCCAAAAGTCTTAAAATTGTAACATTAAGTAGTCAGTGATGCCTTTTAGTTGATTTGGCACACGATACTGCAAACCTCAGAAAAACAGATTGAAAATATTTCAAACCTCAGGAAAAAAGCACAAGCAAATGTAGTTCCTAGTACCACAGGTGGTGAAAGAGAGACAGAACTTTTGACTGGCAGTCCCACCTGAAAACTTATGTAATTGCACTGTTACTCATGGAAAGAGATATTTATGGATGTCAATACCATGACCGAAGCTCACATTTCAATATGTGGCTAAGGTCTGGGGAAAAATCTGTATATAGTACAGTATTTGCATGACCATCTTTTCAAAATAACTTTCTGCTTTTACTAAGCATTTGTGGTTTTTAAATCTTACAATTGCTGCGTATCTAAATTATTATTGCTATCACAAAAGCTGTGCAGAGCCTGGAAAAATTATGTGTGATTGCCTGGACTTGAAAAAAAAATGTAACAGATATCTTAGAAAACATTTATGGCTTTACACATTGTCAGGATATCTTGGAAAGCACAGCACAGCTGGAACTACATTACTGAGAGCAACCTGACCAAATATGTGTGAGAGAAACAGGTTTTCCAGAAAGCCTTCCCTCCATCTGAAGAACTAGTGGAGAGAACTTTTTCTCCTAGGCTATCTACTCAGAGTTTTTTCCTTCCACAGCTTCATCAGTATGAATATATTTCAAGAAGAATCTGTAGTGAAGAAAAGAATTAATATGTGTTTGCATAATTATCAGTGGGTTTTGCGTGCATGGTAAAAAAAATGCCACGACAGGGGCGACAACGTATTTCCAAAGCTGCTCATCCCAGTGGAGCTACATGTACACAAATGCATTTGTAAGAAATGCAAAGAGCTTGATTACAGTAAATATGGCCTGATTTTGCAGTCATGAGAAACTAGGTCAGATGGAGCTTAGTTGATCACTAGGATATTTGTGCATCATTGTTAGGGCTTTCCCACAACTTCCCAGCTGCACCTCCTGTCCATCCCTATGGCAAACTGCACCCACTGCTGCCATGCAAGATGCAAAGAGGGAAATGAAGCCGTAGGGCTTCTGTGAGAGGGCAAATAATGTCAGCTTTGGGATATGCACATCATTGGAATGCTGATGTGCATAAAGAAACACAAAGTGTGGATACGACCTGAGCAGAAGTATAGGTACTCAAGTATCATAGATATTTAATCTGAAATACTTAGTGCCCTAGCTACATGATCAAAGTACCAAGCTTATTTAGTCAGAGATAATAATAAGTCTGCAACCAGAGTGGCATCGGACAAAATGCAATTCAGTTTATTATTTAACTCTTGCATGGCAAAGAGGAATAAATTTGGGAGAGGTCTGCACCTATGCAATCCTAATGCTCATTAAAATGTCTAAAAGGGATTATACAAAGAGCTAAATTCATCATTAATTATTAAAGTCAGAAAGATAAAGACTGAAGAATAATGAGGTGTAGACACTCTACAATATTAATACACTCAGCCATCAAATACCTAACAAGTTAACAAAGTTAAGAAATATGTATTAATTTTATTTAAAATAGCGCTTCTTTTCCTAGTCAAATATTAATCTCCCTTTTAAAAGCAAAAAGGAAAAACAAAGTTATCAGATCTTGTGATATCTGAGTTACAAAAGAGGGAGCAAGTACCATTATTATTCATCTGTGTTTATTCTTATATTTCCATTCCATTTATTCTTACAGTATTAAGCTTTCTTTGACAAAAAAGTTCAGCTAGATATCACTTAATGCAGATTTCTTAGCTGCTCACTTTTATAATTTCAAAAGACAGAAAAGGACAAAATCATAGCCACAAGTCTTTCCTGAATACCATAAGGGGCAAGGACACCAGAAGCCATGTGCCCACCTACGCCATCTCATTAAGGTAAGAGGTGACAGAAGAAACATTTCAAATGTGGCACATCTCTCATCTTTCAAACTGCTGCAATAATTTTTAGATACATAGGTCTCAAGAGAGAAAATATCTATGCACATGCTCAGCTTTAAAGATGGCAGCAACCCCTTTGAATTCATTGACACTATACAGTTACTTACTATTAGTTATATATTTAAGGGATAGGTGTCTCTCACATGGTTAGTTCCTTTTTCTACTCAGCTTTTTTTCACGTATTCGCTAAAGGGAATCCTGTGGGATGCAGAGGTTATTCCTTTCATAGGGTTGTTTCATAAAGATGATTACTAGCATGTCCACTGTCCCAAATAACAGGTTATTATTCCCCACCTACCTAATTTATACCAACATTTTCAAGCTGATTCAGTGTTCTTAACCTCCCACTCCATTAGCCTAGTCCATCATTAAGCATCTGTTACAATGATCACTCTGTAAACTCAGGCAATGAGATTTTTTTAAATCACTTAACTTTGCCTTGGATCAGGTAAATTTTGTTTGTGTGTAAGAATTAAGGGAGGGAATAAACTAACAGAATCCGTCAGATAAGTTTTGCAACACAATTAAGTAACATGCTGGCAATCCTTTTCAGCTTATCATTATTATTTTCTTATTATGGTTTATTCAGGTGACATGAGTCTATTCTCTGTTATTTTCTATTTCCTTTAAAGCCACATAGAATTTTGCTGTTTACTGTGGGAAATTTGAATCATCAGATTCAGTATGCTGAACTTTTAATTTTCCTGAGCAAGCAAAGGAAATATTACACCACCTCGCTGTTTCCAATTAGTTCTGGACTTCTGTTTATTCCTTTACTGCAAGCATTTTTGCTTAGTTAGTAGTACAAATCATTAATCCTAAAAATTTATTCTCTCACTTGCACTAAAAATGAAAAAGACATTTTCTCCTTGCCCTACAGAACCCAAGCAATCCTTATTCCTCCATTTCCAGAACCGTTTTCCAAGGAATCTGATTAACTGATGCAAACAACCAACAGTTTATGAACCCACAGAACACTACTGCCTGTCTTCTACATTTCCCAGTAGGTGAGGCTCTCAAGGCATGATGCTGTGCAAAGCTCAGGCAATATTAATTAATTAATTGTACCATTCTCTTAGCAATTCAGCTCACTGCTCTTGACAGTGAGCTAGTAGCAGGCAAAAATAATCTACTGCATACCTTAAGTATGCATCGAAGAAAAGTTAGTGAATTGTTGAGAGTTCGTAGTAAAAATACTAAAATAATTTCAGGGGTGGGAAAATGTTCTGAGATAAAATTTAGAGAATTTGATATGCCCACTTTAGAGGAAAGACACAGCAACTGTCCTCAAATAAATATAAAAATTTTTCATATTTAATGAAGTAATTGCAATGATAGCAATAAATAAGAGTAATTGTTCTTACTAGTAAGAATGGCATTAAAAATAATAGACATCTGGAATGAGACAAATGTGGGGCAAAGAATAAGAAAATTATACTATGATTTTTAAAGTGATGAAAGAAACCTTCCAGGAGGTTATTAGAAAAAATTCTGCATAACTGCGCCTGCTTATGTTTCTTCTGTCATATTCTCCAACTTTCTTAGGCACTCTGTTCCCTTGTCCCTTTTAAAAGTTACTCACTTCCATTCTTGTTTTCTCTGTTGCTCTAATTATGCTGCCCTGAAAATGAGCACTTTTGGGTTTTTTTTTGTTTTTTTTTTTACTTTCTGTGTAGGGATTGTGCCCCAGCGCTTGCAATCTTCCCTTCTACATTAAACTGACCCTGAAACCTCCTAAAATTTGATTCTGGTGGTGGTGTCATCTCCTGGCTCTGACCCTAGGCAATGGCCTCACCTATGGTCTCTTCATGACTCCATGATCCCTGGGACAGAGACAAAGGCATACTTTTCATAAGCAACTACTGATTTAAGATGATTGCACTAAGTACCATCTAAAGACACATGCTTTACACTTTCTAGATATCAGTATTTGATAGTCTTTGAAACTGGTCACTACATTTGGACTTCTTAATGTTTGTGAATCTCTTAAAATTTGGGAGCTTTTTTCCAAATTTTTTAAATAATATACTGTAAAAGCAGACTATATAAAATCTTTTTAGGTATCTGTTTGGAAATGCAAGTTCTGACACAATGCGGTGGTGTGGGTTAGCTGAAAGAATAGGCAAAGTTTGCAAAAGTAATGACTCTGCCATGCTAATAATTTATGAGCCATTTTTTTCAACATCAGCTATCAGATGGAAGTGGGAGGAATAATAGAATATAACTTCTGCTTTACAATGGCCTGTTAATACAGAAAGGCAAAGGCGCCTGTACTGTAAGGAAGCTGTCAGCAAAGCTGCAGGCTGGAGGTCCCAGTATTGCTTACAGTACTGGCAAGAAGGAGACCACTGCTTGGGAATGAAGCTTGAGGAGGGAAGCAAAAGGAAAAGGCCATGGGGGGCTAGAAGAGGAGAATCAAGGATCTTTCTTCACCATTCTTTTTTTACAGCTTTTGTGTGTCTGGACTGATTTGTTGTGGGAGAGCTGCTGGAGACAGTATATTTGGCACAAGACAGGGTAGCTCAAAGCCAAAAGGATGGTGCTATTGCCAGTTTAAACTATGGCTTTTCTTTTTTACTTTTTTTTTCCTTCCCCCCTCCCTCCTTTTTCTTTGAAGGAAGGAAAAGAAAAAAGGGGAAGAAAGGGATTTGCAATGAAAACCAGAGCAGTGGGTTAACAAGAACGCTGCAGGCATCAGTAGACTGGAAAGATACACGAGGCACTTCCTCTACCATCTGGCATGCAATTCTGCTGCTGCTGCTCTTAGTACATAACTTTGGAGTGAATAAGCAAACAAGCAAAACTTTTTCTAAGAGACACCAACTATGAAACACCAGCTATTAATCTGTCAGCTTACTCTCTTCCCTCTTCTCCCACCACAGTATTCCTTTCCTCAAGTCTTTTCCAGTTCTCATGTCTACCTGTAAAAATATGCACTGCCTTGTCATGTTTTCAGATGACTCCATTTGCCTTTTTTTTTGGCATTGCTTCTCAGGATGAATGAGGGACAGAGCTAATGCATTTATATTTCTCTTGTAATCACTTAAGCTTCTTTAACTCGGAGTCTGAGAGAAATGCAGTTGATAGAAATTAAGCCATCCATCTCTGTTGAACTATTTCCTTCAAATATGGCTGGAAGTGTGAATGCAAAGGAGAAATTTTAGGTGAGCCAAGCTCGCTGAAGGGCTGTTTAAAATGCAGTTACAAATGGCTGGGTACATTGCTGTGTAGGAGTATGCATGATGTTGTGGTCACATCTTCAAGCTGGGTAAATCATCACAGCACAGCTGATGTCAGAGAAACAGAGAACTTGCAAAATCTGAGCATTTTGTCAATTAGAAACCTCTGAGGGTGATGCAACAATGGATTTTTGGTGCTAGAACTCCTCATATTCCAAATCTCCCAGGCTTTCCTGTGAGCAGCTCTTATGTGGCTGCATTCTTATAATGAAAAAGACCCAAAAAAAAGTCAGTTACAGAAAAATCTTAGATGAATTCAAGACAAGTAATCACTGAATTGGATTACAACTGTGAAGCATAAGTTTATTAAGAATAAGATTAATTCATTTACAGACATACCCATAAATGCCAGGCAACAATTTTTTTTTTTTTCATTCACAACTGCTGATCCTTAAGCTGGCCAGAAATCAGAAAGAAAAACAAAACCAAAAACTCCAGGCTATCTAAAACAGTTGTTTTCATTTGACAGTAATTAGTAATTTTACAAGAGAAAAAGTACATACATTTTGTTTGGTTTATTACACAGCTTCTTGAAATACTGATACTACAACAACAGATGTATTTCAGTTTGGTTTTTGACTGGCCTCCTCCTTTGCACCTGTAGAACTGTAAGTGAAAACAAATACAAAAATTAATCCTGATCCTATGCATAAGACAGGTACCTACCCAAGTGACCCAACTACAAATGATACAAAACCTTTCACAGTTTTAAGGACAAAAGAAGGTAATGTAGATTCTGAAATACTGAAATATCAGTAGATTTTTACTGTTGCTCTCAAGAGGGCTGGTGGCTAAGTTCTGTTGACCGCTTAAATATTCAGATATTTGTCTAAAAATTAGTCTGTATATCTGTGAATACATTGCCTTCCACAATGTCTGGTATCTTTTATCATAGAATCATTATGGTTGGGAAAGATATCCATGACCATTGAGTCAAACCTTTGGCAATACATCACCCTGCAGCTAAACCACAGCACTAAGTGCTGCCTTCATTTATTTCTTGGTCACTTTTTGCATTCAGTGAAGCTGGAAATGGCACAAGGATAGCCTTTCTTTCAGAGTGCTCTGGCACTTCTGCTCTTTGCCTCAGTGGGGACCAAAAAGCACAGAGGTAAACAAAGAGGAAAAACAATAGCTGAAAAAGTTACTGCAACTCCTTGTTGCAAAAAACTAAAATTAAGTAGTTGGGGCGTAAGGTTTAAACTGCTCACTTGGCAAAGAGTCTTCAAAGTCTTCTGGATTTCAGTTGAATAGTTTATTCCTCTTTGATAGGAACAGTGCTTTAAAGAGTAATTGCATGAGACAAACCAATATAAAACACCAAAAATATTACAATAAGCCATATGAAAATAAAACCAATAAAATGTGCCTTTCTAGACAATTATAATCACAGATTGTATGAATGTTGTCAGTGCTCGTGCTACTGTACTGCACATCATCTATTTCTTTGTTCTTAACTCCTTTGTTCAATGAGTCAGGATATCCTGATACAAAAGACTGAAAAATATCAGCACAACAACAACAATACTACACTACTTTGGAATTGCTTCATAATTTTCAAGGCAAAGCTACCAAGTGTAGAGGGCCAATACTATGGCACTACAGTCTGCAATCAAAACTTTAGCAAACGATTACAGTTGTTAGTTTGAGGTTGGAACATCAATATATGCAAGGCAGAGATCCTGTAACAGGGGAAACAGCATGATGTTAATATGCGGAGGAAAGGCGTGCACTCTGTTTTCTACATGTAAGGGTGTTAAGTTTCAGTCCATTCTCTTGGCTTGTCTTCCTGTGGGAAGGAAGATCCTGCTTGTTTGACGGTTTATTTTTCCATCTGGAGAGAAGGCAGAACATTGAATGTAACCCAGAGAAGACAAACGTATTAACTATGCATGCGAGGAAAAGTTATAATGCCCACTAAAATCCCATTAAATAAGTCTTCTGCAATTTTACTGAAAACGAAGTGCTGCTGCAAGAGCTCAACCTCCACCCCTCCGCTGTACGCTCCGCAAACTAAGGGGCAGACCAGTACCACGAGCAGGCTAAAAGGGGTATCTTGTATAAAGGCAATATAAGTGTTGTGAAAATCGCATGGCCCCTCCGTGTCCGGGATCCCCGGGAAGGGCCGGGTGCTGCTACAGGGTCTGGGCAAAGGCAGCCCACAAGTCCGGGGAAGCCCTCGCTGACAGCTGCGCAGCCCCAGCACGGCACCTCTGCTGTTGCATGAGCCAGAGTACTCCCCCGGGCGGCTTTGCCTTGTTTTTAAAGATTAGCGATGAATAATTGCCTCCTCGTCGTAGTTTGGGAGAAACCGCTGCCACCAGGCGCTGTCCTAAAGTGAACCCGTTCAGGTGGAGCTTTAGAGCCGAAGTGATTGCGGGCGCGGGGCAGACCCCAACACCCTCCCCTAAACCCGTCCTTTCAGCAACTCATTCCTTTGCGACCCCTCAAGCGCCGGCCCCTCCGCTGCCCCTCCGGGTGCCCGCTCGGGCTGGCGTCCGGGAGCGGGGCAGGCGGGGGCACCGTGCGCCGCCAGCGCACTCGTGCTCAGCTCCCGGCCCTCGCAGCGTCCCGTGAATCACCGCCCATCCTCCCGCCGAAGGGCAGCCGAGGTGACGGCGAGGTTTGACTAAAAGGCCAAAACCCCCACCAGCTCCGCAGCCAGCGGGGCGAGGAGGCAGGCGGGGCGGTGGGGGCTCCCCCATGGCATCACGGCAGGGATAAAGTCAAAGTGCTTCCGCCGTGGCTCTTCGCGGGGTGTGAGCTGCGGCTGTGCCGGCGCGGCCCCGCAGCCCCGAGTGCCGCCCGCAGCAGCGGCCCGAGCCCCCGCCCCCGGG
>JAYDZK010000169.1:48976548-49003801 GCA_034509185.1 Euphonia xanthogaster
CCCCTGGCGAGGGGCGGCGGGCAGCCGGGCGCCCTCGCCCCGCTCTGGATGCCCATCGCGGCTGCTCGGGCCGGGGGGTGGCTGCCGCTCCCCGGCGGGGGGCCCGGGCCAGGATGCCGGTGCTGGAGCGCTTCTTCCCCGCGGCAGAGCCGGGCAGGCGGAGGAGGACGGGGGACGAGCCGATGCCCTTTCCCATGGGCAGCCTGCCCGGTTATCAGCAGGGGACCCTGGCCTGGGACTTGCCCGAGATGATCAAGATGGTAAAGCTCGTTTGGAAATCCAAGGGGGAGCTCCGCGGGGCGAAGCAGAGAGGAGTTTTGGAGAGCGAGGATGCCCTGGGCGGTTCGGCAGGTAGGTTTCCCCCGCGCTGCTGCTCGGAGAAGCTGCGGGGCAAACGCGGCAGGGGGCCGGGGGTGGCGGGGAGCCTCGGCTGGAGCCGGACCGTCCCGTCCGTCCCGTCGTGGGGCAGAGCCGCCGGGGCCGCGGAGCTGCCGGACCGAGCGCGGCCGGGCTGAGAAGCAGCCCGTGCTTCGGGCAGCTCTCTGCCGCCGCCGGGACTCGCGCACCGGCGTTGGTGCCGCGCTGAGGCCGCGTCAGTTTGCCGATGGCGCTCCCCCGGTCCGGTCTGTTGCGTGGCTTTTCTACGCGGGGTGATAAAAGCTCGGCTGAAAACAAGAGCGAGTAGCTCCGCTGCTCCGAGGCTGACCTCCGCCGCGGCGGCCGGGCTCAGTGCCGGTGCGGAGAGCTCTCCCGGCCCGCGCTCGGAGCTCCGCAGCCGCGGCCCCGCGGTCAAGGTGACGGAGAAGCGGCGCCCCGGGGCCGCCGGGCAGCCCGGCCGCTGCGGGAGCTTTCCCGGCTGTGTTCGCCGTGCCCTTCCAAGCGCATGGCCTCTCCTCTCCCACCGCCGAACCTCTCTCTCCCCGATCTTTGCGTGCGCTTGGCTCCCTTCGCAGGACCTGCCTGCGCTTCCCTTGTGCAAGGCTGAGTGACTCCCTTACGGCTTGGATTTTGATAGCCACCACTATTAAAAACTTGAGAAACGCTGCCTTATCCCACTACTTTCTCTTTAAACGTGGTATATTACTGGGTAAAGAGCACGTGCTTTTTCCTTAACTGTATAAATCTTGCTGTCAGGTTTTTTCCGATCTCACTAACATATGGCATGTCATCACGTGCTTTACTGAAGTCCAGGTTAGACCTGCAGCGTTTTCATTAGGTAGAGATGAGTTGACAGGTTAGCAGGGTACTTCTGATCAGTTGGTTCTGCATCTTAACCTATGCTCCACACTGCTTATGGTTCAAAACTTCTTGCGTTCTATTGAAGTCAGGGTCATAGGCCTATGGTTGTCTCAGTACCAGTTGGTAATTTTTTACCCTCATGTAGTTGCACTGCTGTGATTTAGTAGACTTTATGAAACTGTGTGGCTTGTTTCTTCAGAACTCTGGATTATCTCATCTCTGCGGCTTGGTCACTAAATTCTTACGATGCATTCAGTTCTTCAACCATTGTGCCTTCACCTTCCTTTGGTGTACCTGTTATTGAGACATACAATTTACAGTACTTTGTACCAGAATAATTTAATTTCTTAGGTAGAATCACCTCTTTGTAGGTATTTCAAAGTGCTTGTTTTGTGTATGTACGTATATATTCTCTGTAATTGTATATATAAACTTGAATATTAAATAGGTATCAGTCTATCACTTCTGAATGCCTGCTAGGGTTGGTCATTGTTTGTCTATTATTTAAAATGTGTGTAGTTTAATGAAAGAATGCTTGGTCCACTTCCATTTTGAATAAGGGGAGATGGGTCTCAGGCTCTGAGGAAAGATGTACAATCTGTCACCCTACTTTTGGGGAATCATTCCAGTTTTAAAGAATAATCAGTAAGAGTGATGTGGATAATGAAAGAGGAGGTCATATTGCTCTTTAAGAGTTGGAGCAAATCAGCTGGGAATGTACTGTAGCCAGCCAGGGAGATTGAGGCTTGTGTGGTGAATGCTGAGTGTTCAGAGATGGACCCTAATTAAGCAACTCAAGAAATGCTGCATTGCTTACACTGTATGTATGAGTAATGGTGGTTTTTCAGTGTGCTTGTGTTGTATCTGGTGAAATTACTTTCATTAGGTAACAAATGAGATTCACCTTCAGATTCCTGGAGGCAACTAAAAATGAGCTTGAATGTACAGAGACGGATTAGTCCACTAGCAGGATGTGAGTAACTTGCATTTACTCGAATGGCCATTACTCGTATCCTGTGGAGGGGACAGTCCTCTTCGTGGTGCCAGATCTATTTCATAAGCTCAGCTGACTTGCAGCAGTACAAATCGGGGCAGAAGATGACTCTTAACTCTCAACACTTTAAATACGAATCATCAGACGGTTTGAGGGAACCAGACCTGGGTTGCTGGTTTTTCCTCCTCAGCAACAGTCATCCTAGTAGTTTTCCCTCTTGTGGTTTCATTTTAGTCACTTTAAGTACATTGGAGTATGTGGGAAAACCAGTAAATGCTGAAATCTAGTATACTTAAATAAGTGCAGCGTCAAAGAATGCAGAAATGGGGAGAAGAGATAATCATTTGGAAGGCTCAGTAGTTTGAAGTACTCAGCTTCGTTGTTTGTGTGATGTTTTTTACATGTTTGATTCCTGGAAAAAAAAAAACAGAACAAAACTTCATAACTTGTATCTTATAAAAAAGGCAGTACTTAGTCAGGAATCAGATTTTCTTCAGGTGGAGTTAAAGCAAATAACTTCTGCTTGAGGTACTGCTAGCTAGGCAAATAAAGGTTGATTGTTCAGTAGTAGAATTCAGAGCACTTTCCACATCAAGGGCTTTTTCATTTGAATTTGTAAGTATTCATGTGATAACTCATGTTCTGTTATCACATCCTCATGAAACTACTTTGCTTACAGTAGAAGAGGAAATAGATATGAATTCTGGAAGGAAACAGTCTGGATTTCTGGCTTGCTTGATCATGTTAATACAGATTTAGCTAAGCAAATTTCTCTGCCTTGTCCGAGTGATCGGACTGGGCTTTGGGCTGGCTTGCTAGAAAAGTCACAACCCTCTTAACCACAGATAGTGTGAAGGAGGGAGAGCTATATCTGCACATGATGTCAGTTCTGTGGATGGCAATATCTTGGGGACCCATTTAGCTGTAATTTATACCACATTCCCCATTCCTGAGGTAGGAGTAAAGAGCAAAACGATCTATGTGTCTTGAGCTCTCATATGTAAGAGCTATATCTGGGTCTTTCACCTTGTCCAGTACCGAGAAAAAGCTACTTAATCTCCCTGCGAAAAAAGGGTTTGCAATACATCATGCAGCATGTAGTTGGGATGAATGAAGAACTCAGATTTCAGTGACTGCCTGCCTGGGGTTTCTAATGATGATTTATTTTCACTTCCAAAGCAGTAAAACTCACATCTTGAGTCTTCTCTTCTTGTTGCACTGCTTTTTAATGTTAGTATCAATTAAGACTACAGACCTTTCTCCTGCTCCTGGCCTGCTGTTGCTTAGGAACTCTTCCCCCCCCCCCCCCCACTTTCAATCCCTGACCAAATCAGCACAAAACGGAGATTTTTTGAAGACTCTCTCCGGCTGTGCCAGGAGCCATTTCATGGGAAATGGGTATAATTTGATGTCATTCCACACTGTGTTTCAAATAGAAATTTGCAAGCCAATGCCTTTTACTTGAATGAAATACCAGCATGTGTTGATATTATTATGACTGAATTATTCAAATAATTCTGATCTGCAACTGTGTTGATCTCTAGGAGGGAACTGTGTTCTGTTTTTGACCCTAACTTTCTTATCACCCTCTCCTAGAGTTCAGCAGTAGCTTTGCATATCAAACAAACCTGATCAGGGAACAGGTACAGGTTTGCCTCCGAGAGTCTTCGTTAGGAGCATTAGCAACTCTTCAGCTTACAGTGATCATCCCAGATAACTCCAGAGAGACTTTCTGTACTGAGTCTTGCACATGTGCAGACATGCATGACTTTGAGAGAAGGTGCAGTGCTACTAAGAATTATTGAGGTCTGTTGAGACACTGTGGGTTTTTTGAAATAACTCTGAATGTTTTTTTCCACTTACCTCTTTCTGTTGGTGGATGTTTTCTCAGAAATGTAGGTTCTGATTCATGTGTGTATCATGCTTGTTAACTGGCGAGTCCCTTTGCCATGAGTAGGAAAAACAAGCAAGTACCACTCCTATTACAGTTGGGAAAATCTCCACCAGTTATTGGTGTGTCTCTTTACTTCTCGTCTTCAGTCTACTGCCTCCTTTACAGTTCATTAGTCTATTCAAACTTCTTGCTTGTTCTTTCAAACCTTAGAGCTGAGCAGTCTTGTGATATACCTGTTGAAGAGGTCAGAGTCAAATCATGTTTGTTTCCTCAGTGGTTGCTTGAACTAAGAACTAAGTCTTCAGGAGTCTTCCTTAAAGTTATTCACAAGACTCCCGAAGACTTAGTTCTTCCATAGTATCCCAGGAAACTAAGTCCCAAAGACTTAGTTCTTCCATAGTATCCCAGGAAACATGCCTTCTACTTAATTTTTCTTTTGTATTTAACAATTTTTATCATGCTGTGTAATAGCTTTGCTGTTCATGTTAAAATTAACTTCATGCTTACCCTTCCTATCATTGCTTATAGAGTCACAATCTGATTTGGGTTGGAAGAGTCCTTTAAAGACCATCTAGTTTTAACCCCCCAGCCATGGGCAAGGACACCTTCCACTAGACCAGGTTGCTCAAAGTTCCATCCCACCTGGCCTTGAAGACTTCTAGGAATTGGCATCAACAACTCCTCTGAGCAACCTATTTGACTGCATGTTTAGCTGTGATACCTTGAAACTCATGCTTGTGTTTGTAGTTCCACTCCAGTAACTAATAATCATAAAATCTTAAAATTTAAACCTGCGAATTACTGAGAACCAAATGGGGCTTTGGCTAACAGCTTAAAAGCTCATCGTTTTGAGTATTTGGTGCTGAGCATGTATGTGCCACAAATGTAGATCCTATAATAAATAAAATCTGGTAGGTATCAAATAGCATTGCCTTAGCATCTGACCAGTCTCCTGTGTTATTGTTTAGATTGAAGTCAGCTTTGTTTATATCCTGCTGACAGATGCACAGCAGGTGGGAGGGCAGATTGCTATATATTTCTGAGGTTAGGTTTTCTTTTCTTCTTTTTTCCCCCCAAGTTTTGTGTTGAGACTTGTTAAATCCATCACACTTAGAGGGACAAAGAATGTGAATTTGATACGATCAAGACTACCTGTGGCAACTTTGATTGCTCACTGACTGTTGTGTTGAAAGTCCTGGCCCTGGGAAAAAGAAATATGCTATTCTGTATTTCATGACGAGCTGGTTAAATCAGTGAAACTGTGTGTGACGGTCTCATTAAGAATGGTGAAATTAAACATTGTACAGTACCACTTCTGTAGTGTGTGTATATAGACCAAGAGAGAAAATTCAGACCACATCTATGGGTAATGCTGTTCAAACACAACTCTTCAGTTTACTGGCTGAATGTAAGTTATTAATACATAAGATTTGGGGCTATTTTTTTCAAAAAGACTATACTAATTAGAGAAATGGCTTTGAAGATTAAAAGAAATAATTTTGAGATATTAAATCATGGTCACCATTCAAATTCTGGTGCTTGTTTGATACCTTCCTCTTTACTTTGAAATACTTTTAAAATGTAGTGTAGAATGAGAAGCTGAACTGATAGTAGAAGTCTTTCATTTTGAACCTGTCAAAATGAGCTTATGTGAGTGTCAATTAAGGTTGTGTTTATTTTGGGAATGAAAATTTTCTACTTAGCTACTGTGCTTAACCAGTCTCTTCTGCTTCATTCATACGTAAATTTCCTGGTATGGATTTGTTGGGATTTTGGGATATTCAGAGTGAAGTTGGAAGTGACCTCTAAGATGACAAAGTTCAACCACTGCGATGTCCACCAAAATAAGAGCTAGATCAGGAGTAAACAGTAGAGAAGAAATAATGTGAAAATCTCACTAAATTCTAGATGGTCTTCAGTTCAGCCTGGCTGGCACATTTTTTGTTTGCATTATTGTGAATGTTGGAAAACAAAATTTATTTGCAGAAATATTTGGAGAAGCTCTCTGAGCAGCTGTTCAGCTATGTATAGCCACAAAAGAGAGAAAAAGATTACAATATTATAGAGCTAAGATTTCAGGATAAAGTTAGGAGATAAAGCAGAATTGCCCAGGTTGGATGTTGGCCAGCATGAAGAAGGGAATGGCCTGGTGTGCTAGAAACTTGACAGAGCTTTATTGGTCTGTCAGCTCAGAGACAAATGAGCAGTCTGCTGAAAACTGTAAATACAAATAGAGCAAATTCCAGTGAGCTGTGTAATGGTGGCCAGATCTGTTGCTTTCAGTGAAGCTATTCTAAATATTAGGAGCCAAAGATGTGGCTTTATAAATAAAAATATTGTTTCTAAAGGAAAAGCTAAAAAAGCTACCACACTGTAATTCAAACAGAGCTGAGGAGGGATGTTGAATGCTGTCCTGGTTCAGGGCAAATTTGGGAGAGGACAGATGCTTCATTAGAGTTAAAGCTGATAGTTTTCTTTTGTCTTTGGTAAATTGTCTCTAAAGTTCTCTATACTATGTGAAGAATTAAACTGATAAGTGACAATAGAAAGCACTAGTGGTATTAGCCATGCCTGCCTGGTGGTGTTGGTTTTCTGTATTGCTTAAATGTTGTGAGAGAAATGTTTAAAATGTGTTGTGGGAGGCTCAATACTGCATTCCAACTTCCAAAGTAGGAAGCGCATTGTATGCAACGTGTTTGCTGTTTCAGCTCTTCTTCATAACAAACTCTGTTTGTGATCTGTCATACTTAAAAGAGTTTGCTTGGAGACATGCATCCCAGACAGCTCTCTGTAGTCCTGATTTAGGAAGTGTGAATTTGGCTTTCCATCCAGGCAACAAAAAAAAAGTGTGTCCATGTCACCATTTTCCCCACTATGACCTGTTCATACCCCCTCCTCAGAGCTCTGTTTTCAGAATATGCTAAACCATGTTACTTAAGATAATAACCCACATTTTGCCCCGCCACTGCCACGTTTCAGGGGGCATTGTTACAAATGGGCAAACGAGTCTGAATTGGAGTTGTGCTGCAGGAGCTCCCTGTTGTCACCTTCTTTGAAAAAAGTCGATTGACCTCAGGCTGATTCTTCACAGCAAGTACGCATCTGGTTCTGGCCATAATTTTATAAAACTTTCTAGATCTCTTGTCTTCCTTTTGTCTGGACTCAAAAGTGAAACACTCTTGAGATATCCAGCTTAAAATATGCTTTGGCATTTGTTAATAACTTTGTGTAAGTCATCCTAACTTTTTTCAAAAAGAGCATTCAGCCTACTAAATTATGGGATAAATTACATTAGGTTAAGTACTTAACTGACCCATGGTGCAGACTTGCAAGAAAAAAATGTCCTCGCTCTTCATTTTTTTCCTCAGCTTGCAACATACAATTTCTTCAGTCACTGTTATGGCTAACAAACAAACAGAGAGAGAAGGAATAAACCCTTCATGCTTACCTCTTGGATAAAGCATTCTTTTGGCTCCTCTGTGGACTGCCAGCTGTGGTTTTCCCTGAAAAAGTTGAACGTAGTACGGTCTAAGGTGTGTACAAAGAGAGAGGTCCAACACAACAAGGATTTAGTGTGCTCAAGAGTATTGCTATCAGTAATACTGTCACCCTTATTACAGTAGCAATAGAGAGGCAAACCCCTTCCATTGCTCTTTGAACAGAATATTCTGAAGTTCAGGTATCCTTCAAATTTCCCTCAGAAAATAAAACTTTGCCATTGACTTTTGCCAGTTTATTTATGATCTCTGGGAATGCAGCACTTTGGGAGTGCTCCCCAGTCCCAGGAGCTGAAGATCTGTTTGAAATTGCAGTGAAGCCAGGGACAGTCTTTCCTTGGACATGGATGGGCTTTGTTCTAAACCAGAATGTTCAGTGTTACTTTTAGGTAAAACCCTGTGGAAGGTGTACTCTTGAGTGTCTCTTTATACACACAAGACCATTTGGAGAAATTGCTGTAAACTTCCCCAGCTCTGATCCTTTCTGAAGGGGAAGTGTGCAGAGCTCTGCTTCCTGTGGGAGCGTATGAAATCCTTTCATCTGTGGCCAGCTCTGGCTTGTGTGGAGGTAATGCCCTTCAAATATTGCTATCTCAGTGTTCTCCTGATATCCCTGACCTAAGGTAAGGACAAAGTACTAACTCAAAGGCCTACTTAAAAGATGCTCTGTGCAGGTGCAGTTGGAAATGAAATGTTATCCTGGAGGGTTTTCAGAACGCACTGTGCTGTGGCAGGTATTGCTTCTTTCTTGCTGCTTAAGCACTGCCTTGAGATTGAATGCTTTGTTTTCAGCTGCTGGAGCTACAGATCAGACACAAGCATACTTCTAAACTAAGTACTACACAATAGTGTTTGAACACTGCTTTTGAAAGTTAAATCATAAAGTAAGTTCATCAAGTAGAAGGAATTAGTTTTAAGCTTGCTGAAACTATGTTCCACAAGAGTCAAAAACTAGTGTCTACACTGATGTGCCAGGTGAAAATTCAATTAAAAATCATACAGAATAATTGGAAAATGCAGGTGCAGAACATTTCTTAAGCCATCAAAATTTTGACAGGTGCTGAAAGCACCTTCCATATTCAGTCCATTATCCTGTTTTTAATATCTGTTGGCCAAGTTCTTCCTTGTCCAATAAGAAGTGCTTCTTGAGCGAGCTTTCCATTAGTTAAGATTATCAGCAGTGAGTCCTCTGTGATTTATCTCTGCATGTTATCTGGGTTGTCAGGAGACTGTGTTCACTGGAGCACCCAGGTGCTTTTCCAAATAGCTGTGTTCCGAACTTCACTTATCCAAACATCTTCCAAGCAGTTCATGTGTGCAAAACTTAAACTGGAATTTTTGAAATTACAGCCTTTAATGGAAGATTTCTTATTTCCTGCTTCCAGCCTGAGTGGATATAGTGCAGGAACATCTGCCTTCACAGTAATTGGGCAATTGCATTTCTAATTCCAAGTGGAACTGAGAGAATAAAGAGGTGAGAGAGACTTGGCTTCTGTGAAATGCTAGGAAAAAATACATCTAGCTTGGGGTCTGCATGCAGGTTTGTCTTATTAAAAGAAGTGGGGAGAAGAAAAGAATTCTTCACTCCCTGCTTTCAGATTATTTTAGTGATACAGGTTATGTTCAGGCACACTAACAGCGAGAAACAGAAAACCGCATGCAAGAGATTCTGAACTTTATAGGTGCTGCACAGCTATTGCACTTGCTTTCTGCTCTTCCTGGAAGCACTAGTCAACGTGCATTTCATGATCTCATTTGGGAACTAAAGCTAGCTGAATAAATTAGTACTGGGAATATCTCAGAACTGAGCTCAGTTCTGTGTGTGTAAGTCTGTGTGTTGCTTTCCATGACCTCTGGAAAAGAGACTAAGGAGAGAAGAACTTACTGCACAGCTGAAAGCTACCACCCTAAAATGGCAGAGGTGCAAGGCCTTTAGGTGAGACATTGTCGGCATACGCTTCCAAGCAAGGTCAGTTTGAACAGAATGCTTGGAGTCAGCAAACTGAGAGCTCTCAAGGAAGCAGAGCAGTGAGGAGCAGAGTGCACTTACAGGAGACAAACAATGGGTAGGAGTTGGAGGGAGAGATGGTAATTTCCTCAGTGCCCTTTAGTTCACTAGCATGTCCCACGTTTAATCCCAAATTCCCTCCTTGTCAGTCATGAATAAGGCAACAATCACTGCTGTGTATAAGTGCTGGCACAGTTTTTTCCCCATCTCCTTTCTGTCAAGTTGTCCTGCCCTCTCATTGGAAACCATAATTGCAGATGTGGATAGGGGCATGGTGACACAGATGAGATGGGCTTGGTGCGGTCCTGCATTGACTCTTAGTGACTTTTTTTTTAAGGAGCATGTTGTGAAGCTGGTTTATCCAATTTTCTAGCATCATGCATCTCAGCCAAAATGATGAAAATATCAAGAATAGCAACTCAAGTTACAGCAGCATGGGGGCTCATGCTGAAGACGTGCTGCAGGCAAGAGCATAAAGGAGCCGCTACAGGACTACAGTAGTTCACCTTAATGAGTAATCAGAAGGTTTCAGTATGATATCTTCTCTTTTTTCCTGAGTACTAGTTAACTTACTCATTGTAAAAGTGAAAGGGATAGTAGGACTTGTGAGGTGAGTGCAGATAACACACTGCAGGCAAGGTGAGTGCAATAAGTAATATGTAACTTAAGATGCAATTTAAGTAACTTAAGGTGCAATAAGTAGCTTAACACAGAAGTGTGCCTGAAGACCCTATTTTGCTGGGGGAATATAGTAAGACGTCAGAAGTGTGGGATTTTCCTGTCAGAACTGGACTGGAGTGTGTTCACTGAGTGGTCTGCGTGGCTTACCTGTTAGAAATGTATGTTCCTTGACAAGATTTCAGTGATCATCATTAGAAGCTGATCAGATAGATAGAATGCTAATAACTAGGTCTGAAGTTCTGCTTCAAGATAGAAGCCTAACTTAAGTGTGAAAGGAAGCTACCTGATTTGTGCCAAATAAATGCTTAAGCTACCTACAGAATACTGTTCTGGTTTTTGGAGTTAAAAGATGCCATCTGTAAAATGTGATCATCTACCAAAATCACATAGCTGTTAAATCATAATTACATTAAAGAGATAGAAATCAGAATAAAGTTATAACCCCTAACCAGGCAGACTCAGCAAGCCTATTTAATTTCCCTGTGGAATAGGAATAGAATAGATCTTCCCCCGTTTCTAGCCGTGCACATTAAGTACCTACTAAGTAGCTGGCAAAACAGAGTAAAAGTTAAACTAACTTTGCTAATAGTGAGCTGGAATTCTCATAATGAAAATGCAAGGCACCTTATTTAAATATTGGCCTCTTGACAAAATCTGCACCACAAGCCTCACAAGACTGTCACTAATCTTTCTGTAGGTGCCCTGTAGCCAAAAATGTGCTGATGTCTGGCTTTGCACAGACTGGAGACCTGGGAGATTATATGTTTTGAATAGGATCAAATGACTAGAAGGGGAAAGCACTCTATACTTAGCTGCCTTGTCATACAGACAGAAAAACGTTTTACATGTGACCTTGTTAACAGCATGAGTTAAGAGCAACATTGTGAATTAGAGGCAGAACTACTGAAGCTTAGATCATCATTGAGAATCTGTGTTTTTCTGGTCATCTGCCTTTTTTTTTCCCGTTCTCCTATTTAGACTTCAATTTTCATGTTGACTCTAGGTCATATGGAGAGATGAGAGAGAAAAATCGCCAAGCCAGTTCTCCTCCATTTTAGAAAAGCAGAGCAACAGTTCAATACAGGATTTTTTTTCATCACCACTGTCAGGTCCCCGATTTCTCTTAATAGTCATTTGTTCTCCCTTCATACTGCAAAGTCTGTCCTCGTGTACTCCAGAGCTGCCATGCCTTTGAGCATCTTTCCAAATTATTATGACCAGACTGACTACCTCACTGCAAATTAATTCCTTTCTGTTGCAGTCGCATCTGTGTCTTCAACTTAACTGGTTCCTACACCTGCAGTATTAATTGCCTCTTCTCTATTTTAGAGAGTCTTTGAAACCTTCCCCTTCTGTAACCTCCACCTCTTGTGCATAGTACATTTTCACTCATGTTTCTTTCAACAGAAAATTGGCATCCTCTGTCCCTCGCACTCCCTCTTCCTCCTTGTTATAGGCAGAATACTGCTCCTTTCCTCTAACAAAGGATAGCACATGTTAGATAAGGCTGTGTCCTGCTGGAGTCTGCAGACAGTTGATGTCCCCTACAAATACAGCTTGCTATGTCACTGTATGAATGTCTTGTGAAATGTCTCATAAATATCTGTTCCCTGGCTCAAGTCAATGGAACTCCTCTTTTTTCCCAGATAGCACCCCACACCTTATTTTAATTAGGGTAGATAAAGCTACTTGGATGACTGTCACGGTGCAAAGGCAGCCATGCTACTAACCAGCAGCTATTTAAATTGTGTCTCAGCCAGTAGGTATATACTCCGTACCCTGCAGGAGCTTCTCTTTTACCTTTGTCCAGAAGGAGACAGTAGATGCTGAAATACAATTTTGTATGAAAACCTCATTGTGCACTGGGTCATGAGCATTGCAATAACCAAAACCCTATGGCTTGTAGGAGTCAGCAGCTTTCCCAAGTGAACTGGTAAGATGCTGCCAGTAGAAACTTGTTTGGCTTTAGTACTATTGCTCAAAATTCTGCTTCTGTTCCCAAACCCATCTCTTTATCAAGAGAAGAGCCTCGGCCTCTTCTGACTGAGCATAAACAGGGCATGCAGCAGCAAAACTTTGTATCTGTCCCAAACTTTTCTTATAGTTAAGTGTCTGATAAAGTAACACAGAACCATCAGAGCCACACACAGGGGCAGAAGTGGAAGGAGAAGAGATGAAATAAAATAAAACAGTGTGATAGTAAAGAGAAAAGCATGTAAAAATATGAATGCCAGACAGATGGCTTGGGTGGGGAGCCCAACTAATCCATAGGATATCAGAACAGTTGGATGACTGTTTTAAAATCTCTTTAAAGAGGGAAACCGGTAATTGAACTGTATTGGACAAGGATAGAACAAAAATAAGCTGCACTGAAATGAGGAAAGAACAACTTCTTAGGCGTCCCTTATGTAGTGCTACATTGCATTACAAATCATAAAATGGTTTGGGTTGGAAGAGACCTCAGAGATCATGTAGTTCCAACGACGCCACCATGGGCAGGGATGCCTTCTGCTATACCACGTCTCTCAAAGCCCCATCCAAGCTGGCCTTGAACATTTCCAGGAATGGGGCATCCACGGCTTCTCTCAGCAACCAGTTCCAATGTCTCACCACCCTCACAGTTAAGAATTTCATTCTTATATCTAATCTAGACCTGTACTCTTTCAGTTTGAAACCATTTCCCCTTGTTCTGTCACTTCATGCCCTTGTAAAAAGTCCCTTTCCAGGTCTCCTGTAGGCCCCCTTTAGGTACCAGAAGGTGCTGTAAGGTCTCCCTGCAGCCTTTGCATCTCCAAGACCCCCCCAGCTCTCTCAGCCTGTGTTCATAGGAGAGGTGCTTTAGCCCTGTGAGCATCTCTGTGTCCTTCCTCTGGACTTGCTTCAACAGCTGCACGTCCTTCTTATGTTGTGTGCCCCAGAGCTGGATGCAGCACTTCAGATGAGGTCTCATGAGAGCAGACTGAGGTGGCAGAAGCACCTCCCTTGCCCTGCTGGCCAGGCTGCTATTGACGCAGCCCCGGACATGGTTGACCACTTTGGCTGTGAGCTTACACAGCTCATTCATGTCAAATTTCTCAACCACCAGCACGTCCAAGTCCTTCTCACAAGGGCTGCTCTCAATCCTTTCTCCACTCAGCCTGTACTTGTGCTTGGGATTGCCCCCATCCAGGTGCAGGACCTTGCCCTTGGTCTTGCTGAACTTCAGGAGCACAGGCTTGCTTCTCAAGCCTGTTGAGGTCCCTCTGGATGGCATACCTTCCTTCCAGCATACAGAACACACTGTGGGGCTTGGTGTTGTTGGCAGACTTGCTGGGGGTACATTCAATCCCACTGTCCATGTTGCCGACAAAAGTGTGGAATAGTGCTGGTTGCTAAGCCAGCCCCTGAGGAATGCCACTTGTCACTTGGACATTGAGCTATTGACTGCAGCTCTTGAGCGCAACCATCCTGCCAGTTCTTTATCCACTGCATAGTCCATCTGTCAAATCCATGTCTCACCAGTTTGGAGACAGGGGTGTTGTGTGTGACAGCATCAACTGCTTTGCACAAGTCCGGGTAGATGATGTCCATAGCTCTTCCCTTATCCACCAACACACGTTAATTCCATTGTAGAAGGCCACCAATTTGTCAGGCATGATTTGTCCTTACTGGAGCTGTTGTTTGCTGTCACCAATCGTCTCCTTATTTTCCATATGAGCATTCAGTGTAGTTTCCAGGACAAGCTGCTCCATGATCTTGCTGGTCACAGAGGTGAGACTGACCAGCCTGAGCCTGACCAGCCGACTGACATGTAGTTTCCAATATCTTCCCTGTAACCCTTTTATAAAAATGGGGATTTTGCTTCCCCTTTTCCACTTGGTGGGAACTTTACTGAAATGCCACAGCTACTCAGATATGATGGAGAGTGGCTTAGCTGCTTCATCTGTCAGTTCCCAAAATATCTAAGTAGCCTGTGAGTGCTGTATAAATCAAAAACTTCTTTGAAAGTAAGGGTGTGTATCACCTTCACTTCAGGCTGTCATCCTTGAGGATGAAATAAGAAAATACTTTCCTTAAGGCTTGATACACCTGCTAGTGAACAGGAGGCACCAATTCTCAAAATAGGTGGCATTCAGTTCCATGTGGGGACAGGAGTACTCACTCTTTGAAGGGGAAAGGAAGAGTAAACAATTAAAACTGTTTTCTCTGTTACTTCTCTCCTTTTGTTATCAAACGTAAAATCTGCAAACAGATGTTACAGTGGAATCATGGAAAATCTGGGCAAATGTTTATTTTTTCCATCTCTGTTTACAAGATGTTTCTACAAATAAAGAAACATGAGGGAAATAACAAAAAAACCCAAACCCTAAAGGAGCTGCCTGTCAGCTCCCATTGCCTTGAATGGTGCATCTTCCTACTTGCTTTGGGTGGAAAACCACCTGAACACTTGACCACCAGCTGAGAGAGGCAGTGAGTCAGGCTGGTGGAGCCACATTGTGGTTTTCCCCAGTCACCAGTGACAGGCTCTGAAAGTGCAACCTGCAGACTGTTACCAAAGGAGAGGGCCTTCAGAGAGCTCAAAGTCTCCACTGCTTGAAAGGGAGGGCTGGGAGGAGGATGGGTGACCACTGTGTTAGCTTTTCTGTGTGAGTCTGTTATAAGATGCAGAGTGGAGGAAGGAACTGACTTTCTTCTATTTCCTTTTTAGCTACTGAAGGCATGAACCAATTTACAGGAAAGCTGCCAGCCTTTCAGCCTTTTTTTTTTTTTTTTTGGTGGGGTGGGGAGGTGTGGAGAACAAAGACTTTGTGTGTAACTTAATGCATTCTGAGGGAAGTCATCTAGAATTTAGAGCTCTTCAGTGCCGTAGTGCAACAGATCAGAAATGAGCTTGGGGTGTCAGCTGTCAAAATACACATGGAAACCACGTTAGGAAGCATGAATTATGCATGAGGCACTCAGAAGCTGCTCAGGGCTGTGTTGAGTGTCACAGGTAATCTGTGCATTGGATCAGTGGTGGTCTGGTGGTGCATTCTTGTTGTGTGGCACTGGGTTGTGTTTCCTGGGCTGCAGGGGAGCAATAGGGATAGGGAGCAGGGCTGATCTCTGGCTCAGGCAGCTCAGCACATCGAGAGTGTGGGTGTACAGAGCTGAGCAGGGCCACAGGTGGGGAATCCAAAGGAACTGATCTTCTTCCATGCAGATGCAGCAGAGTTAAGCAACTTTGGGCAGGAGAGGTTTTGAGCTGCTGTGGCACCTTTCCAGGAGTTAATAAGAACTTTAAATAGAGCCCAAGCCCTAAATGCACTGCATTTAGGCTCAGAGTGGCAGTTTTTCTTACTGCTGTAATTACACAGGTAAAAGCATATAAATTTGTCTTTGAGTTTCTAGTTTTGAAACTGCACGGACTTAGAGAGTTTTCATGTAATTTGACAGGTAAGATGAGAACCAAATCCTTGGCCTTCTGGATCTGCTTTGCCATCAGTGCTGACTGCTGGCAGAGAGACTTAATGCTTGCTAGTGAGGTGAGAACAGTTTGTATCATAGGTTCCTATACACTTGACCTTTAAAAGCAGCCCACAGCATGTGGGTATAGAGGGATGATAACTCTGGAAACCACCCACAAGTTCATTAGTCAGGATATTTAACATATTTAATGTATCCTGCATTGAGGGAGGCTAGGGGTGCCTGTGTGCTCCTCTAACATAACAGAGCTAGGGGGATGATCCCTTCAGCAGCAGGGCAGTTGCTTTGATAGACCACTGCACGCTTTGAGTGCCATCACACAGCCTGCCTTATGCTTGAAGGCTGGTGACTGCCTGGAAGACTTCAGGCTGGTGTTGAAAGTAATGGCCTGTTAGCAAGACCAGCTACCAAAGTGGCTGTTCTAACAGAAAAGATTGGGGCCCATATTTTGTGACTGACTCAGGCCTTCCCAATTTGCCAGACTGAACCAAAAGGGAAAGATTTTGGCTGGCTGACCCTATTTTGTCAGCTTGAGGCTCAGTAAAGCATAGAGTAAAGCCAAGGCTGTAAGAATCACTCAGCTGAAGCTCAGATCCTTCCTCTGAAACTTTTAATTTACTGATTTATGGCTTTCATATTTTTAATAACATATTTTCCTTTTGTGGATTTTAAAACAAGGAAGAGTAAAATGGCAGTTGGTCAGCAGAACTGACTTCTCAGGAAAACTAAAAATTGATTTTGTTGTGCTATTGAATTACTTAAATGGTAGTCAGCCCCAGAGGTTCAGAAATACGTCTAATTCAACCACTGAATATTTATTTATACAATGTCTTGACAGCTGATCTGTAATTTATGATGTGTCTAGATATGCACATTATTTTATGCCTTCAGAAAAAAATTATCAGAGTTTAAGATACTCATCTTCTGATGATAAATAAAATCTTTTGAGGGTAACTTTAATAAAGCCTTGCCCCTTCTGTCCTTTTGTCCAGTAAGGCCCACTCTGCCCCACTTTGTGCTAGCAAAGAATGAGAGAGAGGAGGTGCTGAGCCTGCCAGGGCCTCTTTGAGTTTCTTGAGGAGTTGAGGCATGATGAGAAACTGGGAAAAGGAGACCAGGAACTTTTATATGTCAGTGAGAAAGGATGAGAGTTTTAGAAACAGTTTGTGTAGAATGTGAACCAAGAAGAAAAAAGGTTTAAACTTTTCGAGATCTTGCTTCTGTTCCCAGGCATGATAGAAATAAAGAAATATTTGAGCAATAAAACTTATTGCAGTTGGCTAGGGTAGGATCACTTGTAAAAGATTGCTAACAATAGGATGAGGGCTTTTTCCTCTGCAGGGAAGAGAATTAAGGGGTATAAAATACTTGGCATAATACAGTCATGAGTGTTTGAAATGCACATATGTATGTCCTTACCTTCCTTCTGACTTTGGTGTACATAAAATCTTTCCATGGTTCTGGTGAGGAAGGGAGGAATAAAACCTCAGCCCTGTTAATGAGCAGCAACTTCAGTGTTGTTTGAGTCTGTCAGTGCTGCCTTGGGTGTTTTAAATCTGTGAGGTCTTGTTTCTGAAGTGCAGCTAAGCTGTGTCGCACAGCACATTCTGCTCACTGGTAGTCTTGGTGTAGCCCAGGAGTGCTCCCAGAATAAACAGTGTACCCCATCCTTTACTGGTCTTACTGTTGTAAAACCCAATCCTGAAGGTTACCCTGTCAAGCAGCCCAAGTATCTGTGTCCTGTTATGCTGCACAGTGTAGGTGAAAAACCCCCCCACAGTTACTAGGTCCTATAACAAATCTAAATAAACAAGTGTAATCAACGGATGTCTTTGGAGCTGCTCTCAAATAATGAATACAATTTGTAGGACTAACCACTTTGCTCAGCAGTAAGTAGTTGTAGAACTGGGTTTTAAGGAAAGACTGAAGGAAACCAAATTGCTGAGGTACCAGAAATACCCTTCTCTGTTCCTGTAGGAGAACATAAAGCAACAACAACTAATAAAAAAAACAAGTTTTATTAACTGTTGGAAGAATTATTTCTATTAGCATTTCCCAGTAAAGTTGAGGTGACTTAATTCCCAAACTTTCTTTCAAAAAGGCATTTTTTCAGGCTGTTGGAGGCTGGCCACTAAATGTGTCTGTAACACATTAGGCACTGTTTCTCAAAACACCTTGTGGACTGCTAATTGGAGTTTGCATAATACCGCAAAATTGCAGACATTCCTTTGAAATAAGCAGGAATGAAAACTGCTTTTCTGGGGTGAAAGAGAAAGGAATTTTTTATTTTTAACAAAATGGCTTAACAGAAATCCTTTATTGGAATATGTTATTATTATTATTATTGTTTTCTTTTTTTTTTTTTCCCTGAAGAAATTAGTTTTAGGAAAAGTTTCTGAACAGTTTTGACTTAGACAAGTTCAAGGAGAGCCTTGTACATACAGTACTACTGTTCAAGCCAAGAGGTAAACAATTATGAAATGCCTTTGAAATACAAGGCTGGTAATGCCAAGGTTATGTATTTTGTCGTTGAACACAACAGTAAGTTGTTAGGAGCAGGAGTGAGTGATATGTATTATTTACGCACAGATGTGCAAATGAAAAACGTATGAAATTTAATATCTCAGGGTTCAAATTCTTAGTGGTAACACTCTTGTTTTAAATCTGATATAGCCAGTAGGAACCAATCAGGATCAAAAAGGAAAAAAATGTCATTAGAGAAATATATTTGCTTGGTCAAAATTCAGGCTTATTCTGCACTTTGGCTGATAAGTACATGTGCATTTCAGGTCTATCCATCCTGCAGATTTGGAGCTGTCCTGGGTTTGGGTGTGAAGATGGTTTTAGGGTAGAATAGGATTAAACCAGGGCTGACACTGGAAATTATTAGACTGCATTCTATTTTCTCTAATTGTCGGATCACTCTGAGCTGTGAATCCTTCTCACAGCTTTGAATTTTCAGAACAACAGTCCAAGCAAGCTGATTTTGCTTCATAAGTGTCTAACAACACATTGTGACTGGACATAGGTAGCAATTCTTCATGAAGGAAAGGCTGGGAAAAGCCAGTTTCAGAGCATTGTGAAAAGTGTGACTGGGTGCATGAGACAAATCCTATCCAATTAACTCTTATTTCTGCCTGAAATTCTGAAAGGGTACACATAACATCTCATCATGCTCTGCATGACATACCCAGCATGAAAGCATGAACATTCTATTTCCAAATCTGTTTCACCTCGCTGCACGATTCTTGTGTTTAATGAAGTAACAGCAGAACGGAAGCTTTTAGGCAAGCAGATGGATGCTGATAGAGTTGGAAATTTACACTGTATTTATCAACAAGAGCAGTCTCTTATGGTCAGAAGTACAGCAAATAATACAGTAGTTTGGAGAACAGAGAGATGTTGGGGAAAGGAGGAATTTTTTTTTGTTTCAAGTTCCAGGTTTGATGGTACGTTTGTTTATATCTAACAAAATTCCTGATGCTTGGGTCTAAGGCATGGTATTTCAGTCTTGTATAAAGAAGGTTTCTGATGAAAAGAACACGTCCTTCACTTAAATTAATTACACAAAAAAGGAAAGAAAATCACCTTTTGTTATATTTGAAGCACAGGAGGAGGCGGCAAGGACAGATTAGCAGGGCTTTGTGCAGCAGGGTTTGTGTATGAAACAAACAGCTTTTGACAGGAAGATTACAAAAACTTGGAATCGCGGAGAGAGAAAAGCTGTTGCTAAATGGTGAGCATGTATTTGCTTTATTTACCCACTATTTTCCTTTTGCTTTAGCAGAGGTATCTGCCAGGCTCTTGAAAATTTTAATCATCCTTGCACTGTCAAAACTTAGTTGTCTGTGCAGTAAAGACAGGTTTGCACAACCTGTTGGGTGGGAGAACCCCCCCGCCCTCCCATGGGCTCCACTGTACTGCTAATGCCAGGGCACGGAGTTCATGCAGAAATTGTGGCAAATTGCAGAAAGACAGGGTGTCAGGTGCTGTACATTTTGAACTTTACACATCTCTCTTGAAAAGACAGGCAGATGAACAAAGGAAATGCAGGAGGCCAGAGGTGGAAAAACATCCTTATGAGAGAACAAATTCCTTCTTCTAATGAGAGGCTTTGTCACTGAGCCACGAACTTCAGAAAATAATAATGAGTGGTCATAGGTATCTACTAAGAGTAGAGTTCACTGTAGATTGATAACAAGAGCAGTTAGAATGAAAAAAAGAACCCTCTCTAGAAGAGCACAGCATGCACCCATCTGTCTTTGCAGCAGGAATGAGAATATCATCATCCTTTCCATAGAGTTACGGAGTTCTTATAAGTGTAAGGTGAGAATCAGAGAAAATAGTCACATAACAACTCAAGATTCCCTTCCTTAACAGTCCTTATTTTCTCTCATCCTGATAGAGTGCTTTAAAGACCAAAATGTGTAATAAAAATGCTCATGACTTAAGGTACTTTGATTCATTCGCTTACTAGTTCCATGGAAATTGATCTATTCAGAATAACAAATAGCAGAGATGTTAGTGATTATAATTAATTGGAGACATGTCAGTGTGTCAGCACTTCCCAGAAGCTGACATTCCTGTCACGAAGTTGCAGAAAATTTTTTAAAAGTTAGCAATTGTTTGCTGTCACAAAAGATGCCTTTGCAAAGTCTGTTTTAAAATGCAGCTTCCTGTTGTAGGCACGCCCATGGTTCAGATATATTCTGTTCTGGTTCTTATTTTAGAGTCTCTTCTTAGAAATTGCCGAGGGGTACCCCAAACCCCAGATAAACCACACACTAAGAACTGTGTTGTTTGAGACCGTGAAAAGAGTTCTCTTTGCTTTTTGGTTCTTTTAGCATTTGAATTTTTTCCCCTACAGTTTCAGGGTTTAGCCCATACTAGTTGAAACGTATGTTCACACAAAAGCCTGCAAAGAAGTCTTATCTCAATATTCTTTTGAGGACAGACATGAGGACTGAGTTGTACAAAGCCTGTCTATGTGGATTTGTCTGTCTGTCTACTGGATTTGTAAGAAAATAAGTGTTCTGCCATAGCAGTCTGCCTTATGTATGTAGACTTGTCAAAGCCATGGATGTTAATTTGTGTGCTGGTAGAGATATGTCTTAAAGTAATGTCACCTGACCTGAAGATAGTAGGCTTTTTAAAGTTCAAAGCCCATCAAAGTTCTTCACCCAAAATCTCATGGAAACTGAACAAAAATACTGTGAGCTGGATTATAGTATTTCTCTTAGTATTTCCAATCCAGCCAAAATGTAATCTAACTTTCTTTGGGACTCTGCTATGACCAAAAATGTTACTTTTACATTACCTACTCCTCTTAAAGGCAAGATATTACAGCAAAACTCTATATCTCCAGCAATGAAAACTGTGCACTTTAGTACTAATTTCGAACTAATTAAACAAGCAGAGCTTCATCTCTGTATAAAAATGCACTGAACATCAGCTAGGCAACCATAGCTTTGCTAAGGTAGCTGAGGAAACTGGCCTATTGACTCAAACTGCACTTATTGACTCAAACTACACACACACACACACACACACATTTCAAATGTCATTTTTTTACTGCCCTGGTGAAAATCCTCATTTCTCCTATTGCATATAACTGCTGTGCAGGTACAGTGAAGTAGGAGCATTAGGTACTACACAAGAGTGGTGGGTGTTACGTTTACATAGTGGAACTGAAGTTGGAAAGGAGCCTTTAAATTAGTATGCCTTAGTTTCAGATAGCAAAGATTATGCAGATTTAGGCAAGCTGACAGAGCTTTCCACATCTTTCAATGGGTTTGTACAGCCTGAAAGCATCTCACATCGTGCTGCTCAAGAATGTATAAGATGGTAGTTAATGATCTGTGGTAAGCTAGAAGTAAATATTCAGATATGGGCACCATAGTGTGTAGCTCAATGAATTTGACCACAATTATTATATAATTATTGTGGTAATGAGTGGTTTCTGAGTTTTGACTTCACAAAGCATACTTATGTACTGCTAGTAGTTTCTTGCTAAGGGTTTAGTTTAATTAGTTGAGCTTAAACATAGCTTGCTATGAAAAGCAAGTGTTTTAGTATGTTATTGTCTTTCTGAGTTAAGACTGGGAAAGTTTGAATTTACAATCAGAAAACATACTGAAAGGTAGAGTGTTTTTGAGTAATATCCACAAAATAGGTTTCTGCTGAAAACCTATCTAGATGGGGGTTTTTCCCCCTTGGTACTGTTGAACTAAGAGCCTTTAAATCCAATTTGTACTATGTCAGATAACTGTTGAAAATAGTGAATTGAAACCCCTCCACAAAAAAACCCAAACCCCCCCAAATAAACAAACAAACAAAACCCCCCAAACAATAAACCAAAATAACAAAAATATAAACAAACAAACAAAAAACCCAACAACAACAACAAAAACCCCCCAAAAATTAGGGTGATTCTAATGGGATTTTACATGTTATTCTAAATTACCTCCGGCATTTAAATAGGTATCTCCTTTCTATACGTCTTGTCCTAAAATTGTAATCCTTCTAGAGAATTTTTTCTTGGTCACTAGGGGTCAGTGATTTAGCTCCAGGTTAAGATGCTTCAAATTTGGTACATGAGTTCCTGCTGTAGCTAGTGGAAATTGAATCAACTGAATACTTCTTCAAGCTCCAGTGGCTTACAGCTTTGACTGGAATGAGAGCTGAGACATGTAGCTCACATGCAAATACTTACATTTAACTATTAGATATGGGGAATTTTCTCTCAACGTTTAGGTTCTGCTAGAGTCTGGTGATGATAGATTGTGATGGGCCTGATCTAGATCCAGCTCAAGGTTTCTCCATGGAGAAGGCAAAATTTGGCCTCTCCCCAGAACAAGGGAATACATATTCTGTCCTTAGGTTTGATTGCAGCAGAACTCAGTATTTTAGTGCCAATAAATGAAATCGAGGACAAGGAAGGCTGAGGAAGGCTGGTAGGACTGGCCAGGCCAGTAGGACTTTGCCAGGCCATGCAGAGTGATGGAAGCTCTGGAAGGAAAAGGTGGGCATTTGAAAGCTGCAAGAGCTCAGAGGGGTGTAAGGGCTTCTTCTGTTCCCCAGGCTGACATTGTAAGGTTTTTTAAGGCTGGGATGGGTCCATGGGGGGCCCCTCACCTCATTGACAGTACAAGAAAAACCCACATCTTAGCCTGTAAGTCCACTCCCTTTGCCAAACTGCCTTTATTTCTTATGTTCCCCAAACAAGAGCAGCCAGGAGGTGTGCTCATGGGTCCAGACCTAACATGCATGGCCAGCCTGGCTGTGCTGCCAGCACCCAGCAGCTCTGGCAGCATGAACAAACCAAGGAGGGGGCAGGCAAACGCAGCCTGTGCTGCTTAACCCAATCCCTTCCCACTATGGTGGCAGGGAGAGGGAACAGTCCTTCCTTCATCCATCTTATGCCTGAGTCCCAGAGGAGAAGTAAATGCAGCAGGACCCAACACTGAGACCCAACACAATACACAGCTTCTTGGCCCTGCTTCTGCCCAACACCTTACAAAGTTGGGTTTTTTAAAAATATTTTGTCCAAAAAAGTTTAAGTAAAGCTCAGGGGATCTGAACGTTTGCTGTTTAGCTCTTTGCTGTGATGGTAAAAAATAAGAATAGGGAAAGAAAGGAAGAACAAAACTCACTTGAGTTATGTCTGTTTGCCATTTATGTCTCATAAAGTAGTTGTTAGCAATTCAAGCATGATTTTGATATCTCTCCTAATACTTGGTATGTATGACTGTTGACCACGATTTTGGACAGTTTTCTGATTCTGCATAAACAGTATTCTCTTCTCATGTGCTAAAGCATTAAGGAAACTTCTCTACCATGTTGGAGGCTTATAGTTTTTGCATTATGTGGTCTGGGTGGGGGGGAGTGATTTGGTTTTTTAATGAATAATGAATTACATCTTAAAACAGCCTTCTGCTTTTATTTTGGTCTCCCTCCTCAGTGCAGGAGAATACTGCAGTGTTTTCTACACTTTGGTTTTTAAGAACAAACAGCGTTTGATGTAGTCTGGAGCTTCCAAGAATGGCTTCTATAATTTTATTTGAAAGATTACTACTTGACAGATAAATGTTTTTTCCAAGTAGGATTTGCTGCCCTTGATAGGTTGTTATGGACAGCATGGAGCTGTTAGGAGTGAATTGCTTTGTTCAGTCAGAGCATGGTCATTTGTGGCTGCAGCTGTTCCCATTTAGCTCTTTCTGAGTTGTTCTGTCCTGATTTTCTGTGGGATCCTCAGGAATAACTGAGCATCATCCACTGGACAGCAAAGCCCTCAAAACTCCCTATTAATCTCCCTTAGAAGTTCACCCAATAGTGTAAATGGTAATGGTTGTTTTATGACATGAAGACTTGGCTACAGAGAAGCGAACACAAACCAACTTACTCTTAATTACTTTGTAAAGGAAAGCAGATTTTCTCTGTAGTGGTAACCAATGGGACTTGTGTTTGGGAGAAAGACGGATTATTCAAAATGAAACCAAATCTGCCCAGGGCAGATTTTCAGTGGATCTTATTCCTATTCAAGTTCACTTATGCTTTCCTAAGTAGTTCCTGAATAATCTTTAGGAAGCGTGAATTAAAGAGTGACCCGTACTAAAAAGAAAAAAAAAATCAAGAAAAAAAGAATCAACCAAGGTCTAAATTACTGTTAGGAACAGTTTTAAAGGCAGCAGTCCAATTGTGTCAGCCAATAAATTCCTCCTACCTTTTATTTTTCATGTCTAAATGGCATTATGAAACACCATCATCTGTATTTCTTTCTGAATTTTAACAGGTTAGAGGTCAGTGACTACAGAGTGACTTTGACTATATTTGCCGCATATGGAAATGCAGGACATAGCTTGGGTCTGTAGGTTTTGAGAAGACACTCCTAACAAGTCTCTTGTCAGCACCGCCACGAGGAACTGCATGAGTCACACCCACGGAGAAGCTGTACTGGTAGTCTGTGTTCCTGTACCCAGCAAGTTCAGGTCAATCTCAGTCTAGAACAGCTCCTTTGAAGAGAGGATGCTTGTACTGCTTCTCTTCTGGCTCCAGTGTCTCACAGTGTAAAGCCAGGATGTTTCAACTCCACGCTGCTCTGCCAGCTTTCCATGTCATGTACCAGTGTGCCACGCTCCTCATCCAATACACCATTGGGGTGGGAGGCTGCCTCCTTTCCAACATCAGCTTCTCCTCTAGGCTTACAGCTGGAAATGGAGGTAACTCAAGGCCTGTCCTCTTTCTAGAAGTTTCCAGGCCTGCAGGTCCTAAGCCCAGTTTTGCCATGTAATCCTAAGAAATGGCTTTTGTGAAGATTAGCTTTGGATTTCTTAGCAACCGCTGAAGCTGTATGAATTGAAAACATCACGTTATCAAGTTTCCAAGTGGAGTGACAGATTGTTCCACCCTGTCCTATGCCATTGTCAGATCAGAAAATTGAATTCTTCACTCCTCACGATGGGTGCAAAAATAAATACAAAGTCTTCATAGCTAGAAATGAATAATGTCAATTTTGTAATGACAAGATATTTCAAAATCACAGTCTCATGTCCTTTAGAATTTGTTTTTCTTTAGCAGTCTCCTCTGTTAGAACATGTTTACAGTAGATACTCTTTTAAACTAAAATTCATAAAAGGATTCAAAGAAAGAAAACAAGAAAATTACCTTGACATTCAGTGAAAGCTGTAATATCATGTAAATCATTACTAATGGAGACCAATTGCGGAGGCTCAGAGTCGACTGTAATAGATTTTTCGCACAAAGGAGGAAGGATGTTGGACCTACTGCAGAGCTGTGAACAAGTAATTACATATCATCTTTCGTACCTGACAAATGAGATATTTTAAAAGATGTCGCACTAACCATCACACGCTCAAGAACATCATGTTCTAGGCAGTGGGGTGTTTTATTTGCATTTACATATTTCAGAGCAGCCATCTGTACAGCAGCATCTGTGTGCCTACCACATATTTTGGGTGTGCATGTGCATTACCATTTCATTTTGTGCAGCTGTTTGGTAACCTACTGAGTACATTGCAGCCATTTGGCATCCATGCTCTATATACTGACTGCTGTCTTGACTCAACCAATGTCCAAGTTCTTTTAAAAAGTGATTTCTTTTCTACTTCTCAGTGGGACCTCCTCAGGACTAATACCTCCCATATAGGAAAGACATCCTTTTTTTTACAGACATATTTATAGTGATGCCTGAGAGGATTTAACGAAATCTAGTAATTTGAGGTTCAAAAGTCTTGTAAGAGATAATTGTTTATAGGTGGTGAAGATGGAATAGGTTGTATATGAATGCTCCCTTGCTTCAAGGACATCATGCTGTGTGCTCCTGGCTCTTTTGTTAATTTTCATTTGATTTTTCAGTTCTCTGTATCAGCATTTCCCTCAGTTATGAGTGGGTTTCAGTTAATGCCTCTTGTCTCCTGTCTCTGCCTTACAGCTGGTGGTGCATTATTGTAGGCAGTGTGCATTGACCTGATAGACAGGAGGCTTCAGTTGCACTTAAAACTTGACTCACTTTTTGTTGGGACCAAGTAGAAAAATAAAGTGGCACTAGGACGTGGCCTGTTTGTGAACTGGAGCCCAGACTCAGGAGCTGCCTCTCCATTAGACTGCATTAGGAGAGTCCCAAGAGAGTCCAGCTCTGCACCTTAATCTCTGTGTTGTTGTGTCACAGAAACAGAGCTGTGTTGTGGGATCATTTAGTGATCTGAGTATAAATATGGAAAATTTTTCAATCTCAACATTACTTTTCCTTTAAAACAAGTCACTTTTGGGGATCATGACTCTTCGCATTTGTTTGTCTGTTGCAATTGTCTGGGCACAGCACTTACCTGCTTGTTGCAGAGATTACAGGTACTGAAAACCTGAGGTGCCATTCTGCTCTACACCTTTGTTCTGAACTGCAGAAATCTCCTGGACACCAAAACACCTTTGTGCAAGCTAAATGTTCTACTTAATAATAGGGTGAAGGATGAGCAGTGTTTGATGTGAAGGAGTTTGGACTTAATGGATTCTCAGAAGTCAGTTTCAGTTTCCAGCATTAGTTTCCCATGTGTGAAATAGACTTTATATTTAACATCTACATAAGAATGAACTGAGCCTACTTTACCTTTATCCCTTGTTTGCATTAACTGGGAAAGTCAGGTGTTCTACCTGTATTTTGAACTGGTTGGTTTTGATGTGACCTCTTGTAGAAGGCTTTGTGAAAGAGAGCAACCCCTAACAATAGTAGTTAAAAAACCTGCATATTTTGTGACCTTTACCACTAGTCTTGTACAAATTCTTTGGTGTTTCTTGAAGACATAACAGGGGCAGGGCATATATGTTTTCTTTCAGTTAATCCCCAAACATCTGTTTTCCCAGCCAGAATAAAAGTGTAAACAGGAGAATGAAAGGACAGTTTATTTTCCCAACTTGAATCTTCTTGTCAAACTCTTTCATCTTAGGATCTTACTGGTAGATAAAGTTTTAGGAAAGGGTCA
>JAYDZK010000169.1:49003834-49039563 GCA_034509185.1 Euphonia xanthogaster
TGTTTCTCTTGATAAAATAATTTACAGAAAAACCATTTTGACTACCTTACTAATTCACTGCCGTGGGAGACATCACATCTTAAAAATATTTGAAATGTGCTTAAATTTATTTTTATGTACATAATATGTATTTTACATGTGTGTAAATATATATTTCTCTTTCCTCTTTCTTTGTGCTTTGTTTTTTTTTTTTCCCATTGGAGCAGTTTTCAGAAACTTGGCTACTCAAATCCTGTACCATTCTGATTTAATTCATGGTCACCTCTGCCACTTGTTGTTTTGTCCGTATAACCTTTAGAGAAATTGTGGATCATTTCCGTGTATTAATAGGCTACTTTAGTGAAATTAGTCAATGGCAAGTATAAAATGATGCTGGTCTCTCAGAGTAGTTGCCCAAAGTCATCTGAAAGGGACTGCTTGGGTGAGGAGAGGTTAAAGATACTAAAGATACCAAGCTAGGTTGAATTTCCACTGAGCATCTGGCGGGAAGTATAGAGAAAATTACATTTAGGAATGTAATTACGAAAATGGAGGTAAGGTGAGACCTAGCATTCTACGGTGTTTCTAGGTTTTTCAGTTTGCAAAAGGAATGTCTTTAAGCTGGTTAATTAACATGGCAGGAGCCTCCACAGTGTCTACAGCTACAGCAGGACAACATCTGTCTGCAGTAATTAGGCAGGAACTTCCACACTGAAGGGCTGCTCACAGATGGCTTGCCAGGCAGATGATGTAAAGCTGTTTATACAAACCCACTTCCACTCCTAAAAACAATAGCAAGCACATATTGTTGGCAGTCTTTGGGTGTGAAACTAATTATGATAAATCTGAAATGTTAAGTGCCTGGTGTTTTGAAAAAAATTATATTGGGAAGGGAAACCCACCTCAAATTCATTCATACTGATGTGACAGAAAAAGACAAGGTCTTATTGATAGTTTATTGTACAGTGTAAAATAACAAAAGCCTTTGAAGAACAGGTAGAGATGAAGATTTCTTGGATGTGCAGAATAGCTTTCAATAAAATAAATATATTTCACACCTGTCCTATTTATTGCTCTTGATAAGATTAGAGAATTAAAATTGCTAAAGAATTTCTTCTCAGAATCTATCAAACATTTAAGACTGTTTTGTTCAGGGAATATGTTGTCTTTCAAGGACTAGGATGTGAAATCATTTGAAGATGCTCTATGGTATAGGAGAGTTTTTCCATTATGTTGTTTTTTTTTTTAAAGTATGTAATGTTAATATCCACAGAAAAATTCTCATAGTACTGCTTCAGTATTGATTAGATGACACAGGATTCCATGTGAGCTAAAATTTACTTTTTTCAGCTGAAAATACTATAAGACGTAGCACATAAAATCTCAGATAAAATAAATGAAGGAAAGACACTTGGACTAAACACTGGGGAAAAATGTAGAATAGTTGGCTTTGATCTCCCCTGGCTCCCTCCACCCTCTCATAAATGTAGTGGAAACATTTGTACTCTATGACTACTGGTCTTTTTATGATTATGCACATTTTCTGAGGATTGTAAGTAATGCTACAAAGGTTGTTAGCAAAGGTGCTTTTTTTCCCAGTACCTTGTAGTTGTGAAATAAAGTCAAATAACAGCCTATGTACTGCTCTGGTTTATCTAGGTATGCTCTTCTTTGAGAAGCTCATTTTATAGAGGCAGAAAATCTGATATCCTACCTTTTATATCTGCTAGACAAGGTATTGCTGAAGGCAATTTAGTGATTTGCTAAAACCCAGTTCTGTTTCTCCATTCTTCAGTAATATCTCTGATATTTGTGTATAATGTAGTATTTTTCCTTTTTATGTGTTAGCATTTGAGGATGGATTACAGGGCTTACTTCTTACTAATAAACACATATATTTCATTTTAGAAAGTGTATATTAACTTCAATTTCTTGCACTTTCTGTCTGTTCAACTTCAGGTATTTACCTGACTACAGGAAAAAATTATAAGTGAATTTTTGCATCTAGTTTTTAAAAGTGTGTTGGTCTCTGCTGAATTTCCTCACAGCCTGACATGAGTGTCCTGGGGGTGCTGGGTGTCATTGCTTGTTTTTAGGAGACAGAGTTCTGAGGCTGTTAGATCAAGGTCTTGAATACATGTGATTTTTACAAGTTGGAACTTCCAACTCCGTTTCTGATCTGAAATGCCAAGACTCCTCAGTAATATGCAAACAGAATAGCATATCCTTTTACTAGTGGTAGGATCCTGCTTGCCTGAGTTTGTTTTCACCCCTCACCAGTGCCAACAACTTTGATTTTTCACTGACCACAGTGGTTCCTGCAGTATCTGTGGACTTTGCAGTATCTGAACACAGATGCAGTCATTCAGTTTCTGAAAATGAAAGATTTGAGAACAGAGACTGCTGCCTCTGCCCCAGGGGCCTGAGGGTGTGCTACATCTGCTGTTCCTTCTGTGGAAGGCTCAGGACAACCTGTTCTTTTCTTCTTGTTACTCCCAGCACCTCCCCAGACCAACGCATTCACTTTTCTGGGATGCCCAGTGATGATGCCAGTTACTGAGACTGGGAAGTGAGGTCACAGAGGTGATCAAGGAATGGGAAAGAGACCAAGTCACTCCCAGAACCTCATATAGAGGGAAACTATTTTCCCCTTTTGTTATACAAATGGAAAGTCAGTTCGGAAAAATCAGATTCCTCTTTTCAAGTGGAAAAGCAAAGCAGGCTGTCCATCTCCTTTGTGGGGAGTGACCACATGTAGCCACCACCTCCACTGGCCTTTGTGCACGAGGTCTCTCGGTGTCCAGGGCTGGTGGGACACCTGGAGATGGGCCAGCAAATCTCAGAACAACTGAGGTAGGAGCCAGCAGGAGCCAACACAGGTACCGAAGACACCCAGTACTTGATATCTGAGGTCTAGGAAAAACTGTTCTTCCTATATCTAGGGGAAAGAACCCAACAAACATCTGCAGAGCTTTATCTCGTACAGTCTGAGAGGATAGGAACATTCTCATAGTGAAACAACTGATCAGAAGAATGAGCTCACAGCTGCAGTGTACTAAACAAACAAGATGGTGATGGAAGAATTGATTTATTTTTCTCTGTACCAATCCCTTCCTACTTCAATGGATCTTGTTGCATTCTGTAGAGAGAATTACTCAGCTGCTTGGTATTGCGAAGAAATAAACCAGGAGGCTCACTTTAAGGTAAACTGGAATATATGTTCTTTGGTAAGACACCAGGCACCCTTCTGTCAGCTGGTAAAATTTTAATCAATGTTTTTCATCATATGGTTGATACAGGATCTGTGCTTGAATAGCTGTGAGTAATTAATTACCTTGCTACACTTGTGTGGGAACTAATGGAGTACAGTGTTGCTCCCAGTAATGTACATCTGGTATTAGAGTCTGCTCCGAAACATTAGTCAGTTCTACAACTATAGACAGAATTTTATTGCATTTTTCAGTAATGTGATAATGATGAGCTGATTCTTACACATCTTCATGGACTTTCTCATCAGTCTAGAACCAAGTTAAAATTTACCTTTTTCAAATTTCCAAGCATTATATAAGTGTTTCACTGGTTCAGTCAGCCAAATATTTGAGTAAAGAAGGTGGAAGTTTTCTATCACAGTTGCAGAAATGCTTTTCTGTAATAATTTAAAATCTGATTTGCAGAACCTTTATATTAGATATCATTTGGAAGTAGAGTCTGACTAGTTAAGATTATTTTCATACAGGTCTTAATTTTTCCTTGCTAATCCTTACTTTCTGAATACATTATTAAGGTAGATTTTAGGAAAAACAAAACCTTTTTTCAAATATTGCCTCAAGTTACATTCAATGTTTATTCAAGCTGATCTGTTTTGAAGAAAAAGAGAGTAACCTTACTGTTTTTTCTGTTATGTCTTTCAATTCCCAGAACAGCAAAAACCTCCCCACCAAATGCAAAATAAAAAGAAAAAAAACCAAAACACTTTGCTTGATATGAGTCGAGAAATACTTCTTATGTGTCTTCACATGCACATGCCAAAAGGTCTCTGCCAGAGCTATTCTCTATTGGAATTTACAGGGGGCTGTGAAGAGCAAATACTGAAGCGCTGTCTTGCTCTTTCTCCTTTAAAATACTATTTGAGGAGGAGCCTGAGGAGCTGGATTGCTCAGAAAAGGATCTGTTTAATATCTAAGACAGAACTAAGTTGCTAAGCTGTAATTGAAAGGTAAATTTTGAGAGAAAACAAAAGTAAATTACTATTTGCACAGTTTATTGTTCCTTTGGGATTTATAAAAACATCCACAGTGTTCTTTGCCTCCTCACAAAAAAACGATCTTTGTTGAATTGCAAGTTTTCTCTTTTTTCTGAAAGACTTGAGCAAATCTGAAAGATTTGAATTCCCTAAGAGTATGTTAAAACACAGGAGACAAAAGCCTCAGCTTCTGTTTTCAGTCTTGGTTGTAGAGAAGAGGCAGTATTGCAGTGTATGCTGTCCATTGGAGGACCAGGCATTTCTCACATAAAAACGTCTGAAATGTTGTGAGTATTTTTGATGCTGTTTTGGTTTTATTGTTTTTCTGTATTAACTAAAAACAGAGGTGAAATGCATGGGGCTTCTAGTGGAAACTTCAAATACAAAGTTAACCTTATAGTTAAAAAATGAAATATATTTACTAATGACCCTTCTTAAAGGATGAAGTAATTGGAAGACACTAAGTTGGAAGATAGTACTGTGTGTCTTGGCTTCCAGAAGGGGTATGATGCCGGCCTGCTTTGAACTGCCAACATCCAAATAGCTTCCTCACTGGCCCCCTTCACAGTGGGTTGCCTGTATATGCCTCCTGGTTCTTGATGCTGACACAGTAAATAAAACTTTGGCCAGGTTTATGCCACAATGGGCCTGAATTGCAGATAGTCTCTAGGTGTAGTTCCAGTGTAGTTGTTCGTAAATGGAGACTGCTGGGTTGGGCCAGTTAGCACATGAATACTTTGTAGAGTTTTTACGATGTTAATTCATGGTTTTGTCCATTCATGGTGGTTTTGGAAGCTTATTAATCAAATATTTATTGATGTAGATGTGCAGCAGTGAGTCTGAAAACCAGTTTTCTCCTGACTTCTTGTGGAAGTAGGTACAGAGTAGGAGGAAGGAGGAAAATGCTTTCTCTCCCCTGCTCTGTCTGTTCTCCTCAGCGAGGGGCCCAGCAGAATCTATTTATTTCCAGGGCAGGATAGGATTTCCCTCTCTTCAGGTATGCTTGGCCTTTCCTCGCAAAGGGCAATGTTCAGTGCAGATCCCTTATGGGACATTGTTGTTTGTCAAAGTGAAATCAACAGACGTCCTTGAGAGGGGGTCTGGTTATGGTAAGCCATCCTTTCTGCATGCCTTGCTAGTTGCTCTTTCTTTCAGATGATAAAGTTTTGCAGTTTCTGGAATAAAGAGCTGGAGTAGAACCCCATATTTGTCTAAAGAAGTTGGCTAGAGGCTCCCTGGCAGCAGCTTTCACATTTGCTGGGCTCACTGGAGCTCTGGTTGCCAGCACATCGCTTGGCAAAGAGGCCCAGATGCCACTTGCTCCTGCTGCTGCTTTATCTCATGGACAGGGCTCAGCCATCCCAGGAAACACAAAACCAGGTTCGGGGGAAATAACCAGACTTAGCCAATGGGAGGCACCTAATTAGATAGGTTTATCAGGTGTTTTGTAATTACAGAAATATGTAGATAATTATTTTCCTTTGAGCCAACTTGTGCTCACCTCTCTTAAGAATGTGCCATGAAGAAAAAAGGTAAACTGCTATTTAATTGTACTTTAGACTATAGATATTTAAGGCAACTGAACCATAACAGTGAACAGTGAACAGAGACTATGCTAATGTTTGGATAATGTGAGATTGATCCAGGGCTTTCTCTTTTGCCACACTTTTCTGAAGTTTTCAAATGCATAGTACCAAGCAAGATAGATCCAGATAAGTGATCAGTTTAAGTGTAAGAGGTAGCATATTTGCTAAATTATAGCCAGATTAGGATTCTGCATTTGATGATTTTTTTTGGTGGGTTGTTTTTTGGGGTGTGGTGTTTTTTGGTGGGTTGTTTTTTGGGGGTTTTTTTTGTTTGATTTTTTTTTAGACCCAATGAATTATTTGAAAAATACAGTGTGCAAAACAGGAAAAGTGTTTTCCAAACAGTAGATCAGTTAAGCTCAGCTTCCACTTGATGCAGCTTTGTTCTTGTGTCTAGCATCAAAATGTAACAAGTTCCATCCCAAATAGTTACGTTACATACATATGCCATCCTTTTATTGAAAAAATACTTTATGATTAAGAAGTATTGCATGATAAGATGTAGACTAGCCCAGGACTTGCTCAGGAAATACTCACCTTGAATAAACAAATAATGCTGAGGTTATCATTAAAAACCAGTGATTATTTTGGACAAAGTTGTCTTGACTTATTGATCAATAATTTACTGAGTTATCGAGGTATTTATATGTTCCATAAGGTAATAGACCAAATTTAAAAATAAGAAAGAAGATTCACAGTTATTTAGATACTTTTGAATGCAAAAGATAGAGAAGAATTTATTGTATTATATAATGTACAAAAAGAATTCAAATTATTAACCTCAAGACATCTGTTCCTGCAGTCTCTCATGTAAATAAAGCTTTTAACCAGAGCAGAGCTCCAGGTCGTGAGTAAAGTTTTCTCCTGCAAGATAGAACAGGCACCTCCCTGTGCTGCCAAGCCAGTGCTCAGTGCTTCCTTCTCCTCCTCCCTGTCATTGTTCTCCCCAGCCATGAAGACCCTTGGGGATAGCACCATGGCGAAGAATAAGTGTCCAGTGCTGCTGGGCTGGTTTTTACTGGAGCACTGCACAGTGCTCCAGCCTCAGAGACAAGGAAGAATGGTCACCTAAGAGTTAGGATTACATGCATATATTTATATATATATGTGTGTGTGTGTGTGTGTGTGTGTGTGTGTGTGTGTGCATAATGCAGAGCAGAGTTGGAAAAGAGGAGATGAAGAACATGCAGAGACTGACAAAGAAGGATCATCCTGTGGTCAGTGCACAAGATTGAGACAACTTAAGTTTATTGTGCCTCACTCATCTCCAGTGCTGCACCTTAAAGGGTTGTGCAGGCACCACAGGTTAGATATGGTGAGACAGACTGAATTGGCAGAGACTCAGTCTCCTTGTGTGAGGGAAATGGCAGGTGTGCAATTTCAGCACAAAAATCAGAGGGCAGCAAATTCAGAGGGGTCTTGTGCTTTTCCTGCTTGGCTCCACAGGCTGCTGTTCTGTGAAAAGTGTTGATAGACTTGAGGTTTTGGCTAATGTTAGGTGTTTCAAAAGTAGTCAGTGGCAATTGCTGTATTACTACTTATGGTTTTAAACATGTTTCTTTTGTAGTTTAATGGGAAAGAGAGGGTGGATAAATCTTGTGGGCAAAGCTGTGGAAATAGAGGGAAATTTTCTTTAGAGTCACGTTAAAGAGTTGAAAGCATATTTTGATTTAATGGCCCTCTGCATTCATTTTCTGTTGTGTTGTCTAATTTAACTGTAGGTTGCAAAAAAAAGCAGAGATAATTAGTGTTTGAACTGTGGTAATGTAGAAACCAGGACCAGAACTGCAGGTAGAAAATGTTGTGGAACTGCTGAGGCCCTGCATTAGAGAACTCGCTGTCTACTCAGAACAAACAAAACACAAAAGTGGAAAACTGAGGCAAGGAAAAAAAAGTTTGTTCCATAAGAAACCAGGAAATGAGCTCAGGGCTTATGATTATCATCCTGCATGTTATTTCCAAGCATGCCCTCTCTTTCTTAGAAACAAGAAATACTAATAACCAAATTACTGAATATTAAAAAAAAAAAGTTCTATTCCACTTTAGAATGAGCAGCACTTTTTCATTAATATTTATGTCATTTATCAACTGTTATTTTACATAAATTAATTATATATAGTATATAAAATTTTAAGCAATGGCTATGCTACATTTACATAGATTGCAATATCAACTGTTTCCTGCTTGCCAACATAATAGTGCCTTGGCAGAAAATGAGAATCATACCTTGTGGCTCAGTCAGTTCAACCCGTTATGTGTGTATACTTACATATAAGTTCTTGAAGAACTTGCAGAACAAAAATAGAAAGTTATTTTAAGAGATCCCTTAACAAATATTATTGGTGGCTGAGAAATGAGAATGCAGAACAGTAAAGCAGATTTGGTTGAATAAATGCTGGACAATTAGCTCAGCTTTCTGCAGAAAAAGAACCTGTTTTTCAACTGCAAAACCCTCACTGCTGGATTCAAGGAGTCCAACTGTGTTCTCATAGTAGAAGCATTTAAAGCATTAACAATGTTCAAGTCAGAAATCCATATAATAAGATGTAGATGTTTGAAAGAATTCAGTTTGAAGTTACAATACACAGGTAAATACAAAAGGATCTCTGAAAGAGTGTCTGTATCTAGAATGCTATTACAGTTAAGAAAATGTAATTTATATTCAGGATAACTTAAGGTTTTGATGTATTCATGAGAGAAGAAAAATCCTTGTCTTTGGGGAATGACAATAGAAACAGCTTCACCTATTGCACTCTGCATAGAGATTTGAATTCTATATCTCTTTTTGGCATTGGTCTTTGAAAAAACAGATCTTTTTCTTTTGTTCAAAATGAAAGCCTAATGACTTGGAATTGGGAGTGTAGATATCTTAGAAGTTTGTTATTAAATACATGTTTATTTCAGTAGGTGAGAGCCTGGCTGAAGACTAGAATCACAAAATTTCAAATTGAATAAGTAATAATGTTCTTTTATTTATGCTGTAATTTATTTGGGAGAGGGATGAGAGTAGCATGACAGTAGGATTTTATGTTCAAAGTTGCCATGGTAATGCAACCTACTACCTGTTGCTAAGACTGTGCTGTAGCTGTTATTACTTTTATTACAGCTCTTTATCCTTTAGTTTTTAAGGTGTTTGTAACAATTCAATTTCATGTTTAGGAAAACCAGTAAGTTTTGCCACTTGCCAGGAGGGCTCTATAGTAAAAGCAATGATAGTGATGCAGGAACCTGATTCTGCTGACATGACTCCTGTCCTCTAATGCAGAGACATGTACAAACTATCAAACCATGTGGATTATCAAGACAGTTCAGTGCTCTGTCTATATTAATATCCACTTTTCCTGTAAAGTCAGTGATCAATATTTGGAGACAGAAATGCCCCACCAATAACACCATACAAAACAGGTGGTTCCTAGCATTAGAACTTGGAGGATCCTGTCTGCTTCAGAGTGTCCCAGGACCTCTGTGCCAAGCCTGTGCTAACCCTGCTGAGCAGCAGCAGTATGGTAAGCCTGCAGTCAGCCAGAGTGCTTCCATTTGGGATCCCAGCTGTGAGACTCTCAAGAGACCATCAGCCCCTCTACACAGTAGGTGGCTTGCTCTTTACAATGTGCTGCAAGGAAAATATTTACCAAAGTCAAGATGGTTGTCTAAACCATGCCTTTCAAGTATGGAGGTGGTGATAGATGACTTCTGTCTTCTGCACTTAAAATGCTGTATTTATACAAAATTCTCTCTTGTTGGATCATTTTCTTCAAGACCTCTCTCCTGGTCTTAGTTCTATAACTCCCTATCCTTTCCTGCTAGTTAACACTTGTCTATCTTTTTATCTGCATGTGAAAGCCATTGGCTGAATTTTGCAAAATTCGTACTAGCAAGCACCTTCCTCTATCTGAACCTCTCTTGTCTTCAAAAGGAAAAGTTCCTAATTAAGCAGGCTGTGCAAATTGCCCATTCTTATGCTCCTCTCTGTCTTCATGTCCAGTGGTTTAGCACATTATGTAAATTTTATATAAGCTTTTGTACTTTATCTAGAAGATACTGAAAGTTAAGTAGATATCATGCAGTAGAATCAAGGAGATAAGTTACTGTGTTTTATCCAGAACATTACTCTGATGGCTGCTGCACAACAAGTGCTGTTTTTTGTTTAACTGAGCTGTGGATAATATTACACTGTACGAGTGTACACAGTACATACATGTTTTGAGGGTGTGCCTACATTGGTGGGAACTAAAGGTGCATGTATCTGTTCTGTTTCTTACCAAATAGTCACAGGGATAATCACAGTGAAAGGCATACTCACAGCTAAGGGGTTTGGTGTGTTCTCAGTTTTCTGAATACAATCCTCAAGCGTGAAGCCTTGGATTCTTCCCTCCCCATGCTCTGCTCATAATCATGGCGTCTAATTTAGGAAAAGGGTCTTTGACTCCATCTGCATCAGTCAGAAACATTTTGGGTCTTTGAAAGTCTCTAAACATTAGTCACTGGGCGGAGGCACCTACTTCTCTCCACTCATTTAGACCTATGAGTGTGTGAAATACGTTTGACCTTAAGGCAATAATTCGTAGCCCATTATCAAACTCAAAAACAAGTGAAAGAATTGCCAGTGCAGTATAACACATTGATGTTTTGGAAACCTACCTTTGTTGGCTCGTGCAATGGAGGGTCCATGTCTGTCCAGTTGACTCTGGCCACTTTTTCAGTCAGATGTTAGTGTTGCAGGCTGTGCATTTGCTCACGCAAGAGCAAACTGTGAAGAGGGAAATGTGGATGCTGCTTCAATATCTGAGTTTCTTATGGCTGCTGTTATCTGGTTCTTGATGGCAGTTTTCTCATCCTCTTGGTTTTCACCTGTCTGCAAGAACTTTTCCCAAAGTCTGCGTGTTGTAAGAGCTTCGCCTCAAGATTTGCACACAGTTCAGTGTTTTCACCAGTCACTGGTGTCATATGATATGGTTAAAGAGAGGATTTCTGGAGTGTCAGTAAAATACTCAGTTAACTTGTTAATTTGTCAGAATGCACAGCTATTAAAGGTATGCCTGTGGATCCTAGAGTCTTCCTCTGTATCCAGGTAAGACGTAGCAGGAGAATTCCAGCATTGAGAAGGGTTTTATGAACAAATTGTCAGCTTCTCTTTCATGCATTTTACTAACTGGGAGTGATAGGGATTTACTGGTAGGGAGTGGTGATAGTACTCTTTGGGAGGTTAAGATACAACTGAGATGTGGATTTTGATCAGTCAAGGAGGGCAGAAATTAGAGCTGGCAGGTACAGTAAAGCAGTCCCAGTAGTTCTTGTTGAACATAAGAACCACTATGCACTTCAATATAGTAAGAAAGCAGAACATGCTTGAAATGTCTCATCTGCAGCTGGAAAAGGAATTTTTAATACCTGAATGTCAAGTAATTGATTGGTAATAAATAAATAAAAATAATTCGTTCACAGAGTAGGACCTCTACAAGGAATTTAAGTCATTTTCTGTGTAAAAAACATTTACACAACTGAATTACAGTTTCTACCTCATCATTTTATGCTCTTTTTGTAGAAGGGGAGTACCATCAATTACTTTCCTTTGCAGAGCATTTTAAAACAAAACTGCAGAATACATTGGATGAAATCAATACTTATGAGCTCATTAGGACTACTTCCAGAAATAGTAGAACCATGCAGCATACAGCATGGAAAAACTTACGTTTTGGAATGTTTACTTGCTTAAAAATTCTATGTTTACAAATGAATGAAGTGAGGTGGCTGCTCCAGTTTCTCCTGCTGCAAAGGGGAGTCATCCTGAGTCTGTAACCTTTAAGCAGTCTCTTTGTGTCTGTTCAGAGGAGATGGCTTTGTTCAGAAGATCTGATGCACATGTGAAGTCTTTATAAAATGTCTTCGACAAACAAGAATTTAGAGTAACACTCATAGCACTAATACAGCAGAATAAAAAGAATCCAAACCAGTATGAATCATCATGAACAGGCATTAGATCTCTTCAAATAAAAATATAATTCCAGTAAATCTGGTACTCACTTTTAACGTAGCTTTTCATTTGAGTTTGATACTTTTGCAGAGCAACACTTTTCTCTTTAAGAAACCTTTCCACTAAAACCAGATTGATGCTTGAAACATTATTAAGCCCTCTTCCTTCAGGTCAGAAATCCCAAGCCTTTTCATAACTGAAATAGTGGAGGAGCCATGAGCTCCATGGAGTCCACAAGAGGCATTTCTACTGCCGCTTGGTTTTCTGTGAAAAGTTGTCAGCCACTGCAGTATGTACCCTGAAGAGTCAACTTAAGAAATACCAGAATGAAGATTGTAAGAAAGCTTGACTGGAATAAATACTTGTAACCTCTTGTGAATTTGCTGTGGTATTCCTGATTTACCACATGGAGCTGTGTGCTAAGTAGAATCAATAATTTGGTGGTTGGTCCTGACTTCTGCTGGATGAAGCTACTCTGTTGTTTTGTCATAGCTATGGCCCTATTTTCTCTCCTAATTTGTTGTGCTTGCTCAGTGAAATTGAATCGCACACTGTTTCAGGCAAGTCTTGGAGAAGTTTTTTCCTCGGTGCAGATAGCTCTTTCCTCCAGATGTGAAAGGCAGTTAAGAGCTGCCTCATTTCTTCTTAACCCTTCTGAACCATCTTGAAGTGCCCTTGATGCTGTAGTAGTGCAGTGGTTCTTGCCCTATAGATGATTTTCTTGTGCCTGTGATCTGTCATGCATGTCAGTTACAGCTCTGGCTCTTTAAACAGGTTGCTTTGGTTTATTTGGTTTGTATTTTTATTTGTTTTAACAATGACAAAGTAAAATTCAGGAGCACAGCAGCCCCTGGGAGATCTCCCTGCTGGAAGCTCTTGTGGCAGCTTGGCACCAGTGAGGGTGCAGCCCCTGGCGTTTGCAGATGCAGATGTTCCAGCCTTGCATCTTCAGCCCAAAGCAGTCAAGGAGAATCTGTACCCTGACCATTTCCCTTCACCCTGCTTGTTTCATTTGGGAGCACAACGAGCTGTCAAAATTTCCTGCTTTGTTACCACAGAATTCCTTCCTTTCGCTCCAAAAAGTATTATCTAAAACTGCTAATTGCATTAATTGTCAGAACGACTGCTTAGCTTGATTTTTAAGGTGGAGACAAAGAGATGTAATGGTCTGGTGAACTGATGAAAGTCAGCCTCAAAGTCATCTGCCAAAGCAAAAAAATAACATTGAGCGTGTTGCCATGAACGGCCCAAATTAATGTGGTAAGTTGTATATCTGGTGCAATCCCTTACTTATATGTAATTAAAAGTAATAGGGAAGCATATAAATATTTTCCAAATACGTGAGCCAAGAAAAAATGGAGGAAGGGAGGTGTGGTTGATTTAGCCCACCACCACTTCCTAACTAATCTTTCTCTAATGATGTAGAGAGAGACTAGGTGGCACCTGGTGAAGTATTTTGAAATAACAGATTCATGAAGTAGAGCTACTTGATAACATCTTTGACTCATCAGAAACTTGCCTTCCCTCAGGATAAAGTTAATAATCATATAAGAATATAAAGATTTTAGTGGCTTTTCCTAAGTCAGCAGGGATGCAGATTTATTCTGCATACAGGTTCCTATAGCGCTAGAGACGGTCCAAAGTTATATTGTCAGTAAAAAATGTAAAATAACACAAATAGACAATTGGAATAATCACTAATTTGTCATGACTTCTGTTCCTGGGGTTTGCTAGTTCAGTAAAACTCATTCACATTTCTTACTAATTGCATCACTAGCTCCATTGCTTTCCCTCTCTTTGCTGAAATTGCTTTGAATAGTGTACATAAGCATCTAATTTGGCTAGTTTGTAGGTCTGTATGAGACAGCAGGACTGTGGGAAGAAGCTGGGCTACCAGGAACATCCAGGCATCTGGGCCACAGAGCAGCTGGGGCACAAGAGGTGACAGCAGCGGTGAACTTATTTAAAATAGTTGTAGCTGTTAATACCTGGTATCTCCCAGCATTGTGTAATCCTCAAGGATGATTAGTGCTCTTCTGTGTCAAGATCATCAATAAAAATTCTTTAGGACCATTCCCAGCATAAATTTTCTAAATATCATGGAGATTACGGAGTAATTGTTCCCAAGTAAAAGTTTCCTTTCGGTGCACTGTATTGTCTTCTTATTTTTAAACTTCAGTTCTGGTACTCATCTCTTGCCTTCTCTTGTATGTTTGACAAGGTCCATATTGTTGAATTGCACTACAGTATTGCTTTCTTTTCCTTTCATCTAACACTTAGTTATTTTATTTGAGGTAATTAAGTATCTTCTATGGTCTACTTTTGGTAAGCCCACCTTGTCTTTTCATCGGTGTTACAGTTGTCTACCTACCTTTAGTGTTCTCTTCCTCAAAATTTGGGGTCACACTATTGAGATCAGAGTTAAGGAATCCTTTTGATACATGACTGTATATGATTTTCTTTTTGTCTGGTACCTCCTCTGATTTGATAGATGCATTATTTCATGCGTAGAAAGAATATCAGTCTTGCTGGTTTTATAGTATCATATGCTTTGGGTGTTTTTTCAGATTTTTGGAGTCTGAATTTATCTTTTTTTTGTTGTTTTTAATGTCTCTGCTGATACAGTCACAAGCGACATGTTTATCAGTGTGTAATACAGGGGATTACTTGCAGATTCCTGTTAATTCATTGGTGCCTGCAGAAAAACAGAAGCGTTGGTCAAGGCATGCTCTGAATTCGCACCCGTTCTTAATTTGCTGATGCCTGTATCAGTAGCAGGCTCAAGCCTGCCTGATTTTTTTGAGTTTATATCATGCGTACCATGTGCTTGCCATTCTTACTCTTTCTGCACACGTGAGCCAATCTGATGGGGTTACCTGTGGCAGAGAGCAATGCTTTTAAGTCTGGGTGCTGCTTTGTGGGCTCTGGCTTGTGGGTGCTGGTCTCCAGCTATTTGCTCCACCCTTCTGCTTTTCAACGCGAGGATCGCGGGGGATGGGTTCTCGTACCTTCATTGCCACAATTACATTGCGCGTAATTTTAAGCTGCTGATGAAGGTAGACCCACGGCCTCGGCATCCCTTTGAAGTGGAACAGCTGAAGAGCAGGTAGAGGTTTGCACCTCCTGCCCCTGCTGTCAGGAGGGGTAAGTGGGGTCAACAGCAGCTTGAGTTCTTTTGGACTGGTTCCTTAGGGTGGTTGGCAAGAAGGAGCAGAGAAGGGGGAACACGTGTTCTGTCTCTGGGAACAAAAAAGCAAAGTGAAAGTAAGGGTGAGAGAACCTAGATTTATATTTATAATCAAAAGTGACTGTGTTTGAAATATTCTTAATTTGCATGCACTCTCTTGTGTCTTTCGTATCTCTAAGGACCCCTAGAGGGCACGGAAGTTTTTCTCCACCTCAGATATTTAACTTAATAATTCTACTTGGCTTTCTTCCCTTCAACATAATTGTAAGCACATTTTAAGTGAACATTAGATAGGAAAAAAATAACAGCATTTAACTAGGTCCTTCTTTTATGCTACAAGATGTTTTCTTGTTTTTAAACACAAGCAGCAGAAGCTACCCCTAGCAGCCAAATTCTTAAATTATTATTTAGGTTAGTCAGATGCTATATTTGTATCCCAGAGGAAATGCAATTCAAACTAACTAAAAATTCATGCTTCATTTGAAACTTTGATAGGACTACAGTGTGAGCTGTATAAGGATGTGCAGTGGGTGTGCTTTCAACACTGTGGTCTCTGTTTCTGTAGAAGAGGAATTAGTATGGTGAAGAACTAGAGTACTCTAACTAGAACCTCAAGGTCTCCAGACTTCATCTTATTTAAGAATTTTAAATATTTTGGTCTTGTTGATTGCCTGTAAAGGAACAATTACATTTCACTACAAGATACTTAAAATTATGGAAACATAAAATTGACATTTGCTTGCCCACTACTTCCTGTCTACTTGGAGAGAGGTTTCGTCACTCTTATATATTCTGGGGAGCATTTTTGTCCTTTAATTGGTTTTGCCTATTTCATCAATATTACATGGTAAGTCAGGAACTAGTCAGTGTGAATTGCACAGCAATACACAGTACTAATTTTTAGTATTGTGTTGGCACTTCATCACCTTTAAATTTACATACTAACACTCCAGAGCAATGCTTATATGAGAACATCAGGTTTTCACTTACACAAAACAGCTGCAGTGTTTGAGGAGAAGGTTTACCTTTTCCAGAGTGCTCAAAGAGCAGAAAGTAAAACAAAAACAAACAAACAAACATACAAACCACCCACCTAAGTGCAAAAACATCTTAATGCTTTTGGGGGGGGGATTTTTTTCATCAACTAATGGTTTTGAGACCAGTCCCACAGCTGTGGAGGTCTGTTGGATTGTGGGCTAAGTCTGGGATTGGGACCTTTGTATGTGAAGCCCTAACAGTCAGAGTCCTACCTGTTCTTGCTTGAGAAAAAAAAAGGCAGACGTCTGCACTTCTTGTGAAGCAATGAGAGTCTGCTTGCTGGGCAAGAAGTTGTTCGATAGGATAATGTTGTTTAATCCCAGCCAGCAACGAAGGGGTTTTTGTGTCTTTGTTCTGATAAGAGGATCAGCTGTACTGCTTTACCCAATTACCCAGGGATGTCATGGGAGATGAATTTTTGGACCTTAGTTTTCCCACTGGAGGAGTGTAATGTCGTCACTTTGTATTAAAAAATAGATCTAGATGAAAACAGCAGAGAAAGGCAGCTGCCCCTTCTAATGTCTCTGGGGATTTTGTGTTTTGCAGGAGATGCACGGGTGAGAGGTCAGACAGGGGTTGTCTCCGAGCGCCGCGGCTCCTACCCATTTATAGACTTCCGTCTTCTTAACAGTAAGTGCAACCCTTCTTTCAGGTCTGTATTTAAGTAAAAACAAATAAAAATCTCTATTGAACGTGTATGAACCAAACTATCTCATCTCATACATATCTGTAGCTCAGCTGTCTTCACACAGTCAGCATTAATTCCATTATTTCCACTCAGTGTCTGGCTGTGAAATATTTTGATTGTGTGAATAGTCCTTAATGCTCAATCTGTCAAATGTAAATACAGTAGGGCCATGGGGTGTGCTAGGGAAGGAGCAGGGGCAGTTCAGAATTAAAGAGATAAACCTCTGTGTCCTTTAGCCTCTTAGACAACAGTTGGAACAGATTTATGTGAAGCTGTTATCCGGTCATATAGAATTGGCACAGAAGGAGAGCATGTGACAGCACTGACCAGTGGTTTACAATAACATTAATTTTTCCAACAATTAGAACCCAATCCAAAGCCCCATGGAGTCTTTTCATTGACGTCAATGGATTTTGGGTCAGGCCAGCAGTGAACATCTGTTAAAAATAATCTTAACCTCATTTTGATTGAAGTTATTTTGCCACTGTTGTAAATAAAGGACAGCAAATCTAAAAAGCAAGAGAAACAAATCAAGACCCTGTTGGGTTTTTTTTCACCTGATGGACTCTCTATACTGATGCAAACCCATTAGCGAGCGTGTAAAAAATAAAATAAAAAGAACCACTAAGTCTTGGGTCCTGTAGCACTCAGCCTGGATGCTGTGTAAACTTCAGTGTATGGACACAGGCAGATCTTGATGTGTCCTTGTGTACTGCACAAGCAACCTTTGAAAAAACTGTTATCCACTGTCTTCATCAAAACGGACTGGAACTCCAGCAGTTTCAGTGCTGGCACTGTTATGCTTCTAGGGATTGTGCTTTTCATCAAAGAGCAATTGTCAAACCAAAGTTTGAGTTCTCCTTTTTGTACTCCTTGTCTGGGTGCCTGGGGAAAGGGAAGGGAGGAGGAAGCGTGGAGGGGAAGGGAGCAGGGAGGAAGCAAACCGGGAGGGCTGGCTGAGAGTCAGGAGTAAAGAGGAGCTGGGCAGGGGAGGGCTTGGGATCTGATGGGCTGCATTCACCCATGCTGGCAGAGTTACTGCCACCCAGCAACATGCTGCTATCAGTCCTGCTGATTAAAGGTATTTTCTGGGTTGTAAGTCCATCTGTGGCTGAGGTAGAAAGACATAAGGGGGTAAGATGGGTCCATCAGTTTTCCCACAACAAAGGGAATAACTTACTGGTTGAGCAGAGTTTTGAGGACATTTTAGTTCTGACTTGCCAATGAAAAGCATGAAGAAAAATCAGGTGTAGGCTAACTGGAAATAGTACTGGTCATGCATGCCCTTATAAAGACTGAGAGAAAATAAAGCACTTTTCATTCATGAAGTAGAAGTGGATATGTATTCATATTCAAATGTGACTGAATTGATTCTTTCTTTTTTATTTTGAATACATACATGTTATATAAAGTTCATGTTTCTTTTAAGCTTCGAAAAGTTTTCAGTTTCTTTACCCATGGAGAAGGAAGAACACAAGAATAGTTTCAGGATTTTTTTCTGCCTATAGGGCTTTCACTTCTAGCCCCTATATGTGAGTCCTGCCATCCTCCAGATCCTGCCAGTTTCTGGGAAATGCTGGTGCTGTCCATGGGCTGTGTAGAGAAACATCCATGGCAAGGAATGCTCTGGTGAATACTCAGGCTTTGATCATGCCAGGAGCAGGGTACTCCACCTAACCACTCTAAATATAACTGCTGAACCTAAAAAGTGGTACCTCCTTGTGTGTGCACCTCTGGTCCAACAGGGTGGGGAACATGGGGGCTCCATGCTCCTATACTCTCTCTCACAGAGACCTCCAGCTTACTCTTTTTACTGCTTTTCCATAATCTGAAATGCCTGGCTGGCTGATCATGATCTCTGTAAGGAAAAGCAGTGATCCTGATTTTAGATTCCCCATGGCTTTCAGGTTTTTATATATTTACCATCTTCTCTCTAAGGAGTAGTGTTGCCTTAATTGTTCAGTGCAAAATGAAGTGGGATTTCTAGATACTTGACTACTGATTTTGTAGCTGGCAAGTGCACACTGGGCTTGGCTCAACTGGTGACCTACAAGTAAATGAAGATGCTCAGTGTCAGAGCATGCAGCTGTGTTTTGTCAGGAAATAAACAGGCTTTTGTAATATTTGTAATAACATCTACATCCATACATCTACATCCATCTGCTGTGCAGAGGTAGCAAAAAACATAAGCACATAAGCAGCAAAAAACATGGTGCTGCACATCCTATCAAAAAGAAATATATATAAATGCCACCACTGCACACTTTCTTGAAAAATATCCAACTAATACTTACAATAAAATTTTGTCACCGTGTTGCATTTGTTTGGGAGCACTAACTGGCAGGCAGCAACTGTATACTGAAAGATGTTAGAGTGAGGGAGAGAAGAGGCAGATGAAATTTTTTAGTAAATGTTCTCAGAGGTCATCAACAAATGCAGCATAAACATTACTCCAGCTTCTCACTAACAAACTGAGCTTAAATACCGACTGTTCTATCTCGCATCTGAAATACTGTTCCGAAAAAACAGTACCAGCCTTGTTTTAAAGTAAGGGAAAACACCAAAGCTCATTCTTGAACAAGTTGACATCCATTATGTAAATTCACATGTAAAAAAAAATACAGGGCATTGATATTTAATGTCAGAGTGAAGGTTACTTGCATGTAACCTTTTTTTCTTTCTTTTTTTTTGTGTACTTGCAAATTCAGTCAAATTAGTGGATGTTTCCCTACTTTGTCTGTTAAGGGTTAACACTGACTAGACCATATCTTCTGTTTTTTCTGGAGTCCTGCAGTAAAGTTGCTGTGTAACTTATGACACCATGAAGTCTTTTTGGATAGGAAAACTTCCTTCACTCTGAAGATGGGATCTTCTGTAGCCCTAATCAAAGCCAACTGTACTAATGTTGGCTTCTTGCTGTTTGAGTCTGTGATGCCATCTACACGTTCCTCCAGTGACTCTGCAGTATATAGAAAGTTAGTGTTACTTCACCTTGTCTTTGCCAGGCTCTTGGGACCATGAGGATTTTTCAGAATCCCATCTGGGGGAGATGCAGAGCTTTAGTGTCTTCCTGTCTTTCCTCTGCCTAGCTGCAAGCTTTCCTAGGCATAGTTGCACTGGTGGGTTTGGGGACTCTTAATAACTCTGGAGTACAAAACTGAGTGTAAAATACCCCTGTGTTACCGAGAACTCCTTGGTTCTGTTCTCTGAGGAGTCAATGTTTGCCCCAGCCCCTGGAGTTAGTCCTGCAGCTTGTGGAGACCTGTGTGACCTACCAGATTCTGTCCTCTGTTGATGGCAGCGAGTCAGAAGCTTGAGGGGAAGCTGTGTAGCAGCTCCTCCCCGGCAGAGGGAGGACTCCTAAAAATAAGCGATACAAATTTTGCACAGCCCTATAGGTTTATGGGAAGATAGGATGATAGTTTTGTCTTCAATTAATTCCAAACAAAACCTCACAAATTTTAGGAAATTTTGACTCTGAACTGGGTAGCTCAAGCTTGAGACTGAACCTGGTGCAGGTCGAAATTGATGTTGGCAGCTCATTGACACTTCCACATTTCAGTGAATTAAATGAACCTTGCAGTGTTTACAGGACAGAAGAGGAATTAAAGTAAATATTTGCAGGGTAATAATTTAGAATTCAAAACACTTCTGCAGTGAAAATTAATCCAATTTTCCTTTTAGCAGAGTATATTTTGGATTTGAGGAATAAAGGAGCAAAGCTATGGTAAGCAATAATTTAGTTCTCTGATTCACAAAGTTGCTCAGTGAGTCATTGAAGCAGATCTCACTAGTGACTAATATGCATTGATTTAAATGGATTTTATTATTTCATTATGAGGTTTTTTTTGTGGCTGTGACAATACACTTCTTCATTGCCTTAACTCAAAAGTTTGAGGGAATTCTGTGTGATAAATCTGGACTTGTAGGTAAACATGCAGCAATAAGCAAGACCTCACCCTACTGTAGTTATATTAGATACTTTGTTTTACTGCCAGGTTCAATCAAGTGGACATAGATTACAGCTGTGATAAGTAACATTATTTACAAGTTTGCTTGTCAAGCAAGTCAGAAGACAAGGTTCTTAAGACTTAAATTCTCCAGTTCCATCTTGTTTATTCTAAGCTTTTATCTGGATTAAAGTTTGGCTTGCAAACGACAAAATTATTAGCCTTTGATTGACTATATTTAATTCCCTTCTTCCGTATTCACTTCAGTATTTATATATGTGACCTGCAAATTGGAGTCTCTGTACCCAAATGGTGTTACCCGGAGAGATATCTGCTTTCTTACACCTTGCTCAGCAGGAACACAGAGTGGGATCTGAGAATATGCAAAATGTCAAAATATGTCTGTAGACATTCCAAAGGTATGTCTCTGTATTACTTAGGATCTTGATGTTTTCATGCAGGCAGAAGCTGAGTCCCAAAGAACACCACCTGCTTTAAGCTTAGCATGGCAAATTAATTTATTACAGATTATATACTTCTAACTTCAGAAGGTGATAAATGGCAATATTAGATAACATTCCATGTCTGTCCTTGATTTGTTGTCTGATCTGAGTCAAGCAAAATACTCTGGTTTTCAGTTTGTTTGCAAATAAAGTGAATTCATCACATACTTTGCAGGAATGTGATGAATTAGGTATTGGAGAAATAAAACATGTTGTCAGGATTAGTAAGGGAAGATATGAAGTCATGAAAATGTCTCCATCTCAAAGAACCAAAGTCTGTGGACATTTGAATCTGTGGTTCTGCCTGTCTGCAGAAGAGTCTGTTGCAAAATTTACATTCACTTTTGAGTTTGAATTTTGAACACTCCAGGGCTTTCAGGTAGGGCCCATCTCCAGGAAAAATAAAACTTAACCGCAGCCACCAACCCAAAACTGAACCATCAAGTAACCTGAACCCAATCGAGTGAGGTTAAAAAGAGTTTGGTTAAGCGCCTTGTTTTGTTGCCTTTGGCTAGAAAAAGAAGTGGGAGTGAGAGATGCTTTTTTAGATATTTCTGACCTAGGTTAAATTAGGACGCTAAAAGTCTTGTGAGGAAGTTTCAAGGGCTGATTGGATTACTCAGAACCCAGCCCAGCCTGTGGAGATGAGTCCAAAGTTCCAGATGGTTTTTGAATTAGGAAGGGAGAGATCTTACGAGGTCTGCATTATTTCTACATAATACCTCCCCTAGTTCCTCGTGGATAAGTCCATCCAAAAGATACTCATCAGCATCCCTAAGACACATAGGCTTCTTAATCTGGTTAGCTTGTTTGAATGGGGTGAACATTTCCAGAACTGGTCAGCCTGTGGCCTTGCTATCCGTTACCTATTCAAGGAAGAGAAATTAGAATCCTCTTCATACTTCAGCACAGAGTTTGTTCTCTTTTCTAGTAACCCCTCACTATATTAAAAAATTCTTCGTGTCATTGGAAGTCAATCTGGTTCGCCCTTTTAATGAAATAATAGGAAGGGCGTTTTTTTTGGAGGAAGAGTTGGCATTTTTGTACTTTTCTAAGTGATGCTATATGCAAAATTTAATAGCAGAGTTTGTTTGAAAAGTATAATCTACTTCCTGCCATTCATGCTCCTTGTTTAGCTTTAATGCCACACTTGCAGAAAAATGAAAGCCAGAATGTAAAACCAATAGGTGCACATCCTCATGTGCTAATAAAATCCATCCTTTTGGGTTATGAATGCTTCAGGAGAACTCAAAACAAACAAAAGCAAGCAAAACACACAAAATCCTGCATGTGCTTCACACAGCAAGTCTTAGCGGACACTGACCTGATACACTCAATTTTAACTTACTTTTTAGTACAGACTTGGGATTCAGTTAACTGAAGATCTCCCTTTAAAAGTTGCCGAATGATGTGTGACCCTTTCTGCCACCCCACCTTCTTTTCCTTGATTAGAAAAGGGAAAGGATGTACTGAAGATAACACTGAGGATACTTTCCTGATGGCCAGAGGAAAAGAAAGAACAAGGAGAAGGGATCATTAAAATGATAAATGTAGGTTAGGTTTGCTGTTATTATAGGTTATGTTGTTTTTTCTCAAGGGGAGTGAAGGAGGAGGGGATGCACTGTTTCCTGTTGGAGAAACTGTAATCAGCTATAGAACATTCACAGTTTTAGGAAGAAAAGGTCCTGACTGCTGTACAAAGGTTGAAGTGAAGTGTCAAAGTAAAGGTTCATAATGAAATGATAATGAGATTGTGACAAACCAGAAAATAACATGCCATTTCCTAAGAACTTGGAGGAGGCTTAATAAAATGATGCCAAAATGTTTGTTTGCACAAAGATGAGTGATAGCCCAAATAAAGGCTTCAAATTATGATAAGAAACACATCTGAATTCATCTTAAATTTGGATTTAATCTATCCCTCTTTCTGTTATTATGGCTAATATTCTGCTATTTAAGTGGTCTTTGAAACCCTAATTTCTCCAGAACTTTTTGTAATAGGATTATTTAGTATATAAATGGAATTATCAGCATAATTCTTAAATTCTGTATTCTCTTTCAAACAGTATCAAAAACAATGTATTTTGGGTTGGGGAGGAAACTGCATGACTAGTCTTCTTCAAAATGCCAATAATTGTGCAGAAACTTCCTGAGTTGGAAAATCAGCTGTTACAAAGCACCATCACTTCAAGTGATGTTCAAAGAAGAGGAAACTCAAAATCCAGGTCACCTAGAAAGGTGTTTTCTCAGAACCTCTCACACTAGCCAGAGAAGCACGTGTACCTCCTCTTTAAGCAGGGCTTTGCATTGGTTTTGTGCACTTGTGGATGTGGCTGGAGAACAAAATTTTTACTCTAAAGCAGAAAATTTCAAACTTCTTTGGCTGTACTTCTAGTTTTCTGCTTTTCTCTGTTGTGCTCTCTCTTTCTCACAGCTTCTGCTTCTGCTGTGAGAAAAGTTTTAATTGAAAAAAAGTTTGCCCCTCTAAAGAGAAATAATGCAGTTGCAACCTCTATAAACAATGGCAGCTAACAGAGACCACTTGATCTCTAAGAATGAATTTTTCAGAAGTCAAGGGACAAAGAATATTTTAGATGTTGGAGAAGCAAGTGAAAACAAAGTGTTTATAACACAACTTTTTTGGCTTCCATGTAGTCTGAGGAAGTCTCAGAAGGATTTCTGCGTTTACAAGATTTCAGAACAACACTTTTTGATCTGTAGATAGGATACAGTGCAAGGTCTTAATCTCAGTCTTCTTAGTTGCAGTGACCAGTGTATATTCAGATGATAGAATTGACACAATCTTACTATTTTTGACTCAATCCTGTTTGTTAATTTCTTACACAGGTGATTGAGACATAGAACTGGGATATTCATCTGAGCTCTTTGGTCCTTCTGCACTAGACTAAAAGCTTTTAAGTGACAGTCCTTCCACATGGGCTTCTGGTGGTGTGTGCATTTTCTCAGGCCTTTCCTCAAAACTTCAGTGTTTTCTTTTTGAAAGCTGTTTGGACTACAAAGTGAAATGTGTCTGAAAGGCCTAGACAGTGCAGAGAGAAGTGGTTTTCTGTTCTTCTAGTTGATAAGTGCTTTCTACAAAATTCAAATTTAAAACATTAAGTTTGTCATTAATTTTTAGATCACCGATGTTAGTTCAACTACCCATACTAATGCTGCTCTTGTCTTTTGGAGACTGATAAGTCTGTAACATAAGAAGATACTAGGGAAGGCACAGCAGTTTTTTCTGTCATCAGTGCTATGGATTCTCTGGTGGCAGAAAAATTCAGCAACCAAGCTTGCAATGAATATGCCAGACAAGACTTCAGTAAAGGTGATGTAAATGCATGGCATAGTTTTACATGCAAAAAAAAGGACAAACACCAGTTATTCCTCCTAAGTTAATTACATAAATCTCAGGCTCACAAAGAGAAGTTTTCTAACCAGCTATCAAGCCAGGAATCAGTGCAGAAAACTGTAGGACCAGAGACAAATTGTTTCCCAGAATCCTTGCTGTTTGCAGGCTGTCCAGACCTTAAATTGCAGGACTCACCCTCTCACCTTATCTTCCAGCTATCCCAGCACTTTCCCACCAGTTCTGCCTGGGTCTTGAGGCATCCAGTGGCTGTGTATGAAATGCCTTTGCATCCTTCCAAGAGGAGAAAGAGTATTATAAATTATATGATTCAAAGGCAGCTGCTTGAGGACCTGATTTATTCTGCATCCTTTAGGAAAGAAGAGGAAAATAACATTTCTCTTTTCTGAATCCCTTCACTTTTGAAAATTAATAAACCCTTTTTTATCCACTCAGGCTGCTGGGTGACCTGTTTTTATTGTAGGCTGAAGTGCAATAAAATAACAAAAGGCCATACTGTGAAGGAAAACTCAGAGGCTTTATTTGAATGCATAACAAAGGTTGTTTACTTTGAAAGAACAGTAACAATGTAATGAATGTCTGGTGCAGAGTTAAGTACACCCTTGTCCAAATTTGATTTATGTGATCATTTCTGGATGTTAACTCAACCATTGTTAGCATAACCTCCATCATTTTTATATTCACGCTGCCTGTGGGCACGTGCTAGTGCAGCAGCGTGAAAGAAATGTGAAATAAAACTGGTAGCAGTTCCCAGTGCAGGGAAACTGTTTTCCTGAAATAACAGAGGTTGGTCTGTAGTGAGGCATAGATCAATTTAAGGCGAGAAGATCTGTGTAACTGGAGGAGCTGTGTTGGGAGAAAGAAGGCAGCCATTGATTTCTGCAGCTTATTAACCTCTTGAGGGCCACGTGCAGTAATGCAGACATCACCCATGGTCTGCTGGCGTGTGCGTGCGTGCGTGGTGTGGCTATCAAATTACCTGGAGAAAAATGCAGCCACTTTGGTTGCCTGCTAAAACACAGGAGAAACGCTGCGAGCTCAGGCCACCTGAGCTTTTGAAGGCAGAAGTTGAGCTTTGTGAGGAATGCTTGTATGAACACTTCTGTAGACATGTGTGTAATTCATGCGAGATGTCTGTGTAATTCATACAGTAACTTTTTTCAGTGTACAATGAGACTTTCTGCAACCCCTCTGCTAGGCAGTCACTCCGTAGCATGAGAATGGGCATCTTTTAAGAGGTGGAGTTTTTTTAGGTAAGCAAAACATTCAAGAGTTGCCACAATGACTAAAGTTAAACACAGTTCTGGAGGGAGGTTTTATGGGTATAAACAAAAGACATTCTTGTTTGTCTTTCACATTCATTTCAAAATTGCCCATAATTACTAAATCCTTCCCATGTGAGCTTTGCAGATCATGGTCTTTAACCAGATGCTATAGCATATGTTCTGATATCCATAGTTCCACAGCTGAAGTTCAGGGATATCTGCAGTAATATTTTTGATTCATTTACTTTGTAATTCAGTTTCCTCTGAAGACACTGTATGACTTGTAACATGTGTCATCATCAAAATTTTATATTGACAATTAAAATTGAAATTTACAGTTGTCAATAAAGTAGTATGTTCAGCATTTTACTGTAAGTCATTCACATAAATCCTTAATTTCATCTTAAAACTGCATCTTGATTTTATGTCAGCTGGTAGATCCCATATGTTGGGGATTGCTTTTTGCTTCTGGGAGATTCAGATGCAACTGCTGAGCTGAGAGCCGAATTTAAGTGTTCACTTTTGGCTGCATTGCCTTTTGCTCTTCTGTTCGAATTAACCTTTTTCTCTCAACTTCATATAGTTGTGCTTTTCTTTTTTTTTTGTTTGACACTGATCTTGGAAAGGGATAGAGAAAATATTAGTGAGATTATACTTGTTTGGGGTGTGTTGTGCTCAGAGAAGGGCAGCGTCAGTCCAATTTTATGCAAGACACCATCATAATAAAATACATTATTGTGGATGTCAGAGTAATCTGAGATGGGTCATAGCAATCAGCTGATAAATCCTGTGATTCAAAAGCAAATCAGTTATTACTGAAATGACCCAAAGGATGTGATTTTAGCATGATATTCTTTTAAGCTGACATCCAGAGTTTGCACATGGATAGCCTGCAGTGCTGGATTTGGCCTATTCTGTCAAGAGCCCAGTTTTGAAAATATATTTGCTGTAATTTTATCAGTATTATGAACTTCTTCTCTTTTGAATGAAAATAAAGAGCAATAGATTATTATGGGTAATATTTTTTGTATAATATATTAGAGTACAGCGCTCACCTAAAACATCAGGCCAGGTTTTGAATTGAGACCCATGAAAACCATACAGAGCAATGGGCAGCAAGTTTGGTGGTTCAATTCAGAAAATATGTTTCATAATAAGAAGTTACTTGTTTCCATCTGACCTGTTCGTGCTTTGGCAAGTATTATTTATGCTACTGAAATGATCTGGTAATCCAAAGGATAAAATAAACACTTCTTCATAATCCAATGTACAGCTGCTTGTTGGGACTCAGGCCAAACCTTCATCTTCAGATCATCCACAGCAACTCCATGTGTGAGTTTTAAAGACAGTTTAAGAGAGTGTAGGTGGTGATTTCAGTCATCTGAAAAAACAGATATTAACTTAGATAAAAATTAGTGGGAGCAACTTCTAATTTTTAATGTAAAAAAGTGAATTTTTTTGTACTTTAAAATTTAGACTTGTTACCTGAAAGTAGTGACAGCTTCTGGCTAAGATGGAAATTGGAAAGTTGAGAAACAGCTTACACAAGTTTAAAAAGTGAATTTATTTTAAGAGTGTTTTGTTATCCAGGAATTAGACTGAATGCCAGCCATTTCATAGCAGCCCTATATAAATGAAAAGAAATAAGAAAACAAGTCTACTAGTTCCTCCATGTGTTGCTGCCATTGGGTAACTGTTCACACCTACATTAGTCACTCCTTCAACAGGCCATGAAATTGTTCCAGCTTTTAAAATGTGTGAGAAAATCAAGGCAGGTGCTGGCACATCATAAATGAAAACCTGACCTTCAGGCTGGTACAGTAGTGGTGTTGTTACTGTTTTCATTCTGGAAACCACATGGCTTGTCAAGATGCAATGAAGTTGTTTTGTGCTTTTATATTATTAAAACTCAATGAGGTCTTTGGACTGCGCATGAGAACCATGAGGCTTACTGGTGCTGGAAGTTCTATTGATCCTCAGTATGTAGGATGCCTTTTTTTGGATGTTGTTACTGACTTTGTGCCTCTCAGTAGCTGTTGGATTACTTAATAAGGAAGAAACTTGGTACAGAGGGTGCTTGCTGCTGTTAGAGGAATCAAATCCTGAACCGTCCATGATCCAAAAAAACCTTAGTGACTTCTCTGAAAATCTTCTCAGAATAATACCACCCACAGAAACAGCAGACAAAGTGATGTTTTAATTTCACAGTAGAACAAACATTCAGTGTTTTTTCAAACAAAAGAGATGGAAAAATAAAAAACAGAGAGTCAGCTTCAGTGTGTAGATATTTTTCATGAGCTCTTATTTAAACCTGAAATCCAGTGCATTGCTGTGGAGCTTCTTATCTCAAGAAGTCATTACTTTTCTCTCAAAGAACTGTTTAATCTTCAGTTTCTTACAAGGTTTGTCTTAAAAATAAAACTGTATTGTATCTTGCTACCTTTGACTGACTGTCCAGTTCCTGTCTTCTCTTCTTTCCAAAACTTATACCAGACTGCAAAATGAAAACACCACAACTGAGTGTGAGCTTTTGTTAAAAGTTCAGATGAAATTAGCTAAACCATTATGAGTTTTAGAAAGCCTCCGTATTTTTCTTGCTAACAATAAGGTAATTTAATTACTCTAATTAGTGATTTAATCAGTGTTTAAAAACTGCCTTGGTTTTTGTGTCACATTTAGCCCTATATGAAAATCTCCTAATACAGCATTAGGGAATTAGAATTATCCTGGTACCGAGTGAAAAGAACATACTCAGTTGTGTAACCAGAAATGCCTGTATTATCTCAATATACCTGCTTTCCTCATTGCACAGCTGAAATATTTTCTTCATTTATAATTTGCTTTAATATGTAGAAATGACTGCAGACAATGCAATAGGATTATTAACCTTTTCCTATTTCTTTCTCTCGTTTATTTCCTTTTCCAAAAGTGGGTCACACATTTGTGTTTTCAGACTGTATTTTGGGCTCTTTTTTAGTGTCACTTTTTTGATTTTATACCCAGGATCACCTTGTACTTCTACTGCTGTGCAATATTTAATATATTCCAATGACACCTCCTGTGAGGTATCAAAGTAATGCTATTTTCAGGTGTATAGTTAGGGAACAGAGGCAGAGAGGGTAAGAGCAGCATTCCTGTACCTGGCTCTGCCTAGTCATTTAGGCTCCCCCTAACACCCACAGTTAGTAGATGCTTCACCCCCTTCCTGCCAGTGACTGAGCTGGGTCACAATAAAGGCTCTGGCAGGCAATGTACTGAACTCAGCTCTTCCAAAACCTACACTAGTATTCTCTTCCCTGGAACATATTTCCTCTCTAAAATAAACAAATATATTATGCTGAAGTGATTTGAATACAGCTCCTTCATGTGGCTTGGCAAGAAGTGTGAACTTCATGATTTTTGTATTACTATTTTAAAGTGTTTGATATTTCTCATATTAAACTGATAATGTCATCCATCACCTCGGGTTTCATGGTTTCTGTACTGATTGCTTTTCACAGATACTCCACTCTCAGGGGAAGTCGGCACCAAGAAAAAAGTGAAAAGACTGTTAAGTTTCCAGAGATATTTCCATGCATCCCGGTTACTGCGTGGAATTGTACCACAAGCCTCTCTGTACCTACTGGATGAGGACTACCTTGGGCAAGCAAGGGTAAGACAGGTCTCCAGCTCTCCATTTCTTTTAATAGTACTACAGAGAGTGTCAGTTTTGTTTTAGCCTTCAGACAACCAAATTCCTGGCTGATCTTTTTTAAATGGCCCACGTTATGTGCCTGTCTCTCTACAAACAGATTGTCCATTCCTCATTTGTGGTTACAGCCTTAAAGGCTTAGGTCTCAAAGGAACAGAAAATGTTGCTAAATCTACTCAGCATTTTCAGATTCCAACAACAGAAATTGTAATATGGATTTATTAAAGAATGAAGGATTTCAGTAAAGTTTTAAGTGCAGCCTTGACACAGCATTTAGTTCATCCACTTGAAAAAAGACTGGTGTCTCTCATCTGCTGTGGAACAGCTATTGGGAAACCCACAATAGCTCTCCATAGTGGCAAAGGCTAGGAAGCATGGAAGATTGACTGCAAACTTCACAGTGATCAAAATACAATTGTCTCATTTTGCAGCTCTTACACTTACTTTGAATGGTATTTTCTAGGAAAACTTTCACAATTGATGGCATTGGGATTATATGCCTGGGCAATTTTTATTCTCTGCTGGAGGAGATTATGTGCCAGGTGTTAGAAAAAAATTAAGAATCCAGAACTGTTTGAATGTAGACTAGATATGGGAGTGAATGCGTATTTCATTCACACACACATCACTGTAGGTCATAGAGGTAGTCCAGAATCAGTCTCCTGACTCAGCTGATGTAGCTGTAAAACACTGCAGTTGTAGGTAATGGTGGATTCTTCTGCATGTCTGAGTGGGCTTAACAGTAGCACTGTATCTAAATTTATAAAAGCTATTCCTGTGTACTTCTTTGTTTAGCACATTGTAACTCATATTCACCATGAAAGCTAAGATTTTAAAGCACAGTATTAAAAACCCAAGAGAATTTGCACTGACAATCTGGGGACATGAAGAAACAATAAAACATTTGTGCAGTAAAAGGGAATATTTTCATAATATTTTGATTTATATTATTCATTGTTTTGAGTTCCATTTAGAAGGTATTTTTAGTGTTATGTTCAAAACCTTCTCAGTTAAAACGGCAAATGATATTTTTTGCAGTACAGCCACATGAGCCTGATTACTGATATTTCCAATATGACCTCTATAGGTTTCTTGAAAAAAACTTTAAAGCTGTAATAACCAATCCTGTGACTGATAAATATGGAATAATAATAAAAATCTACTTTACAGTGTGACATACTAGTCATTGGCCTTTTCACATTTGTTTTTTCCAGCATATGCTATCCAAAGTGGGAATGTGGGATTTTGACATTTTCTTGTTTGATCGCTTGACAAATGGTAAGTAAATTTTTTAAGTCTTTATTTTACTCTCTCTTGTATATGACTAGTCAAAAAATCCATAATTAATTGTTTGCTAAATGTTTCCAGTTCAGATTACTGAAGAGAAATTGGCCACATTTAACCTCTATTAAAATCACATCCTGGAGTTTTTTCAGGCTTTTTCTGAACTATAGGGTAATGTTTCGAGTGTGCTTTTGTACTATTCTAATCCCCTACATTTGTTGTTGTCACGTTTTCAAGAGATGTTTCTGTTTCATTTGCCTGTGAAACTCCCAAGCCACTTTAAATATACCTGTTAGATATAATAAATCCAGATCTCCATAATCAGTCAATTTCTATCAATACTAAAGGCATTTGAGTGAAGATACCCTCTCTTCTGTTCAGCAGCAAAAATTAGGGAATTTATTTAGAAAGTAAAAATCCGTGAAATGTTTTCTCTAAACATGTGCCTGTAAAACCATCCCCCTTCCCCACAAATGTCCAGAAAATGCCTCTTGATCAGGTAACTCTGGAGAGGGTAGTGATCACACCTTTCCCCTTTCTGTACTGCTCAGAGAACTGAGATCCCTCATTCCTCACCCCAGTCTAATTAGGTTTGGTTGGGGCAGAAGATGTAGAAAAAAGTTGGTATAGAGGCTCATTCAGCTAAGTGACAGGCAGTGAAGAGTAAAAAGGACTGCAAATTGCCTGGGAAGCAAAAGCATAGTTCTTCTAAATTATCTTTCTGTGCCCCTGCTCAGTAGTCAAGACCAAGTATGTTTCCGTGTGTTCTTCATACAGATATTTGTTTTCCTTCCTGAGTTACATTAAATAAGAAAAGACTCCCTTCAAATTTGTTTATGTGTAGTATGGGTTGGTTGGTTTGGGGTTTTTCTAACTTTTATGGAAACAGTGACGCTGAATTAAGCAGTACAAACTTTTTAAAATGCTGTGTTTATGTACAGCTGATCATGTAATACTAGCAAGTCTCAATTTTGCCAGTGTTCCCAGTATTGGATTTACAGTAAGGCCAGTGCAGCATTACAGTGGGACTTGAGACTGTAAACACTGCAACTCATTTTTCCTGTCTGTGTCACTGGTATGAGATGCAGTTGTAGCTGAACTAGGTTATGTGGGTTAATTGCATGTTTATGCAGCCATATGCAAAATAAAAAAATTAATTCCATACTCCTGATTTTTTTATTAATTAATTAATACAGTATGGCAAACCCAAGTGGCAGAAAAGCCACTCTTGTTTCTGTTGTTTCTGAAGATAGACCTGAATTAAGAAAATGATGTTGCTCTCAGACAAGCCTGTCAAAGATTTTGTTAAAACCATGTCAGTTTGCCTTCTTCTAGCTAAAACCACAGTTTGCCTGTCATGTTGAAACAGCAAATGTGACTTTATGGCATCTAGACACAAGAATGGCACTCCATTGGTACAACCTTTCCATCAAGTCTTGATTACATATAGGAGTAATTTGTATAAGTGACTTCTGAGTACATGAGAGTCATCTATGCTCACTTCATTGGAGATGAGGTGATAGGAGCTGACTAATAGGAAATTACCCAGATTTTTAGCCTTGCTTGGTTTGTAACTACCTGTAAAGGGAATCTAAGAGTTTTTCCTTTCTGTTTTTAGGAAACAGTCTTGTAACACTGCTTTGTCACCTCTTCAATGTGCATGGACTTATTCACCATTTCCAGTTAGACATGGTTACATTACACAGGTTTTTTGGTAAGTGCACACCTCAACACCATCTTTGAATGAAGTTTATGGCTTAAGTAGAGCATCAGAGAAGGCACTGGCTTGGTCTGTCTATGTAAAAATGATGATGTAGTTGGAAATATTTCAGTAAAAGATATCTGTGATATGTATCAGCATACAGTTTGCAGGCACTCAAGTACTTGGTTCAGTACCTAGTCAGTGGAGGGATTTCAAAAGGCTCTGCATTGGGCTGAAGCATCCCAGCACCACAGTCACACTGGTGATTTAAAATAAAATAGGCCATGCAGAGATGTGGCTGGCTTAGGCCCACACAGACAGACAGACACTGCAGAACCTACGCGTGCACAGTACAATTGTGGTGCAGTGTAATTATTTTAGTGACTAAAAGACCACTGAGACCCAGGGCAGTTAAAAGCTTATGTGCAAAATTTAACAAATTACATCAAGCTGTCCTGTCTGCACTGAACAGTGTTGATGAAAGCCCCTGCTGCTGTTACTGCCAACAGAAATATTAGCCCCATGCTGCCAGTGAACCAAAAGAAGAAATTGGCCAAAATCAATTACTTTTTGAAAGCAGCTAAATGCCAGTTTTTCAGACTGTCAGGCAGAGTTTCCAAAGCAGGGTCTCTTCTTTAAGACTGCCTAATTGTTGCTTCTGGAAAGTGTTCCTCTGGTGCGGAGACAGACAAAATCTCCTGCAGTTTCTAACTCCTGTGGGCAGACGTGAAGCGGACAGTCAGGCAATTAGAGCTAGTGGTCTAAACTCACAGTTTAAGGGATTACCCACTGTACCTCCAGATGCTTTTGTGGCTGGAAACAGACAGAAGGCTTGGACTTTCTTTGGCGCTCCTCGTGCTGGCAGCGAGCGCCATGGGAAATCTGCCCGTTGGCTTTCCATTTGATTAATTGGATCGTGTCTAGGAGAGCGCTTTAGGCACGATCACATGCAGCTTCCAGCGCTCACATGGTGCTGTCCCACAACCACGTCATGGTGCACACGCTGCTGCAAGGAACAGAGGGGTGTGAAGCACACATCTCAATGATTCTTCTGTCTGAGAGAAAGCTGAGAGTTGAGAGGTTGGTGCTCCTGGTCCAGCTGGATCGGTTCCAGCGCTGCAAACTGAAGCAAGAGGGACTGGCATTTTAAAATGAACACACAGATGTGACTAAAATTGTCACAGGAGATTTTGCTGTGAATACCCCAATGCTGGTTTTTTTGATTCTTCCCCTGGGGGTGTAGGAATTCCTTTGCCTGTAGTTCATCACTCAAATAACAAATCATGGCAGGATATCAGGGTCTCACTCCCTGCTGCTGTAAAATAGGTGGTACTGCTTTAATGGCACACTACTACCCTACAGCAGCAGGCTAAATAATTACACTTCATTGTGGATAAATTTGCCTCTCTTCCTTGTTTATTTTACTCCTCAATGAGAGCCTTCACTAAGGTGAAGAAAGAGGTGATTTATGCACTAGACCCAGTGTATCCCCTTGGGCCTCACAAATCCTTTCATGCATTTTTTCTCTAAAGGTACCCCGATAAAAGCGGCAATTTAAATAAGCTACAGCTATTTGAAGAAACTCCTCAGACAGCTGACTGCAAAACCTCAGATTGTATTTTAAGTCCAGTTCCCACTTGTGGCCTTGGCATTCAGAGACAAAAGGATCTTTGTTTTCTGTTTTGATTCACAGTTATGGTTCAAGAAGATTACCATAGCCAGAACCCATACCACAATGCTGTCCATGCCGCTGATGTCACACAAGCTATGCACTGCTATCTGAGGGAGCCCAAGGTAATGCCAACCTTTCACACTGATGTTGCTTTCAGGTGGTTCTCAGATTTATTTTCCCAGGGTTGAAATAAAAGCCCCAAGATACTTCTAGACAGCAGAAAGTGATGGTGTGCTGGAAGTCAGCGACAAGTCAGGAGCAGCCTCGGCTACAGATTACAGATGTTTCAGTCAAGCTGTGAGAGTCACTTCTCAGCACGCAGGCATCCTGTCTAAGCGTTGCCATATAAGCTCCAGCCACCATGGTGCTGTGACCCAGCCACCCACTGGTGCCTGCGGTTCTTCTCCCATCAAATTCAGAGGGAGGCAATGCATGTCTGTGCCTCAGCCACCTCAGAGCATAAGCTCCCCACATCACTATTTCAAAATGCCAAATAAGGCACAATTTCACCAGGAAAGGGGAGAACAGTCCCTTCAGATGGGTCTGTTGCAAGGGTGTCCTTTGCATGAGTATTTGACTGCTGGTTCAAGTTCTCACAGCATCAGTGGTGTTGTCTTACGTGTTACTGTGATATTGCTGTGCTGAGCCACAGTATAAGAACATTATTTACCCTATTCTGGCTTGGCTCAAATAAAAGGATGTTCTGCTAGAACTAGCAGTTTGTTACACGAGAATACAGGAATGGTGAGGACAGGAGCAGGCCCCACCTTTCTTGTATTTTCATCTCCTGCAAGATCTGCAAGTCCTTTCTGGCCAGGAAGTGCAGAGGACAGACAACATCCAGAACCTGGACCATACTGCTCATCAGTTCCGACCTCAGAATGCTTCTTTCATCTCATATACCTGTACTCTCTACAGACTCTTTGGGCTGGTAATAACTGCCTCACTCTCACAAACAGAAAATGCTAAGACTACCTTTTTTTGCTTCTAAATGAGCCCTGTAGCAGAAAAACATCTGGGCAGGTTTTCCAACTTGAATGTTTGAAGTTAGAAAGGTAAATTATATTCTCTAATAGAACACATATACTTGAACTGAGATAGATATTTAACAGCCAAAGCTGAAATTTCAGAAGTTGATAAACTCTGCATTTTATAACACAGTTCTATGCTAGAGAATTGAAGCCTGGTCTTTCGTTGGTATTACTAAATACTTGGAGAGGCTGAGCTCTTACAGTGGATGCTAACATATGCCAACCTGCCAGCCTACTTGTTTGCTTTTTAAACCAAATGAGACTCTGCTGAAGCCCTTCTGTTAGAACAATCCTTATATTGCCATGAGTAATAAAGAGATAAGAAATACAAACTGTCATAAAGGATGATTATATAGTATGATATCTTTTTAGATGTATGTTCAGCATTTACCTTAAAAACATTGTTCACAAACTTTATACTTGACATTTGTGTGCAAATGCCAACACACCCAATCTATGCCAGGATGTCAGCTGGTTTGTTTATTTACCAGAAAGTATTTACTGTTCCTGTTCTTGTTGTGATTAATGTGTGTGATGATTCAGCTTGCCAACTTCCTCACCCC
>JAYDZK010000169.1:49039663-49068471 GCA_034509185.1 Euphonia xanthogaster
CCAACTTCCTCACCCCATCGGACATCATGCTCGGACTGCTTGCTGCTGCAGCTCATGACGTGGATCACCCAGGGGTCAACCAACCCTTTCTGATTAAGACTAAACACCACCTTGCCAGTTTGTACCAGGTAAAACTGCTCATCAAGTTGCTAATGTAAAAAATGCAGTCAAGGAGAGTTTAAGCGATTTGCAGTGAACTATTAATGCCAAAATCTGGCAGCGGGAGGATGTGGGTCAAGTGATCCTGCTCTTTGGAGTCTGGACAATTTCAGTCAAGCACCTCACTGGGTGTCACTTCTTAAAGCAAAGCTGATACAGGAAAAGAGGAAAATGTTGGATTTTTTTTTTGAAGATATTTAAGCCAGATCAGTTGTCTGGGTTGTTTCTGCAGTAGATATCTGGTGTGTGGGTAGGACATTTAAAATCATGACAAGAAGATCTCATCTTCTTTCAGTGAGCAGATAAGCTGCAGGCAGGCTCTAAATTGGTATTGCATTAAAGGAAACCTTTGCTTCTTATGGCTGTAGTAAAATTAAACACTTAATGAACACTGCATTAAAAAAAATAGCAGACAGATTAAACCAAAGGAAAAGTCATAGACATTTCAGCAACATTCGTTGAGATACAAAGAAAGAACTTCAAGAAAGCCACTAAGTCACATCACAGGCTGTCTAGACCAGTATCCTGTTTCTAAGAGCAGCCAGTACAGAGTTGTCCTTCACCTATTATACATCCTTTCAGCTCTGGCAAGCAGTCGTAGAAAACTTCCTGAAACAAAAACACAGACTTGCTTGTTCAATAACTAGCTATGAACCCATGCTGCCTGATTTTTGTGGTCCTTTTTGAATATATTTGAGATTTTGGCCCATGGCAATAATTGTAACTTTGTATTTTTTATCTAAAACTGTCCTATGAGTATAATCTCCACACACATGTATATGTTATTATATATGCACATCTCTCTATTCTTTGCATTGTACTTATATATGCAATGTGCCAGAGCAATTTGCTGTCAGAGCAAATCTTAATTCTCATTGCATTTATTCTGGTAATAAATGGAGTTAGTAGTGATTTCCAGCCTTTAGAATCACAGATTCATAGAGTCTTAGAATCATGAAGGTTGGAAGAGATCTTTAAGATCATCATGTCCAACCCAACTGTTCACCCAGCACCAGATCTAGACACCTCTTAAACACCTCCAGGAATGGTGACTCCACCACCTCCCTGGGCAACCTGTTTCAGTGCCTGACCACCCTAACAGTGGCCATTTTTTCCTATTGTCTAATCTGAATCTCCCCTGACTGAGCTTAGGGCCATTCCCTCTGGTCCTCTCACTGCAGGCAAGGCAGGAGAGACTGGCCCCACCTCCCTGCAGCCTCTTTTCAGGCAGGTGTAGGGTCCAATCAGGACCCCCGAGCCACCTTTTCTCCAGGCTTAACACCCTCAGCTCCCTCAGCCACTCCTTGTAAGACATGTTCTCTGGTCCTTTCATGAGCCTTGTTGCCCTTCTCTGGACATGCTCTAGCACCTCAGTGTCCTTTTTAAAGTGAGGGACCAAGAGCTTGACACAGCACTCAAGGTGGGTCATCACCAGTGCCGAGTACAGGGCAACAGTCACTGCCCTGGCCCTGCTGGCCACACTATTCCTGGTACAGGCCAGGATGCCATTGGTCTTCTTGGCCACCTGGGCATACACTGAATCATGTTCAGTCAGCTGTCAACCAGCACTCCCACTGGGCTGCTTTCCAGCCACTTCGGAAGAGTCAATTTCAGCCTTTGTGGAGGTTGTCAGAAATGGAATATCCCGCGTTAAAAATTAACCTACCTGAGGAAGACTCCCTAATAGCTACATACACATACTTAGCAAATTGAGAGATTGCTGCAATGTGCTTACTGCTTGGTAAGAGAGACTCTCTTTTTCTACCCTACACAAGCAACATTTGGGTTTTCTCATAAGAAGTGGATTGTAATGGTGCAACTGTCCTGCCCTCAGACATGGGAACGGGCTGGACTGTGGGAGCCCCAGCCAAGGCGCAGTTATGCTCAGACACTGACTGGCCTCATCATAAGCTGATGCAGCTTATTATGTCATACCCATATGTTTCTGTCCAGTCTTCTCTAAATGTCAGGCCAGCTGAGTGAGGAGGGAAAAAAGCCAGGGGCCTAAGCCGCGGTACTTTGGGAATGGTAAGGGTGCTTTGAAGAGGAGTGAGTAGAGCCATTCCGCAAAACCCCTTGTCTTTTGAAAAGGTACAAACTAATTCTTCTCAAATTAATAGTGGCAAACAGTACTTTATAATTACGTTGAAAGATCAGGCTAATCTGAAAGACATACAGCTAAAATACTGGTATCTTGGAGAAGTGGTTTCTGCTCAGGTATTTGGGTTTGAATATACTTACAAATATTGGTTAGAAAAGGCAGTGACAAAGCAGAAAATGCAATCTTTCAACAACCAATGAGATCTGAAGTCCCCTACTTAAGGACATTCACTGGCAAATTTGAGTTATTTTAACCGAAAATGATCCCCCATTGTTTCCAAAGATTTTAGTAGTATACAGTATATGGATGCCAATAAAAATATCTCCTGGATAAAAGTTTTGCTGAAAACATTTTTAGTCACAAATGTAGATTTAGTGAATAGTCTTTAAAACATGTACTTTAACATGTGCTTGAAACTGAAACAAACTTCTTAGGCTTTTGGTTTTTGAGTAGCAGAGCCACAGAACTGCTGGGATTAATCAGAAAAAGGATCAAATGAAAGTAAGTTTTAACAGAGCTGGCAGCCTTCTGTCATTCAGACAGTGGACTTATCCATGTATGGCATTTCTGTGCTTTTAAATGTCTCTTGACATTTAAATTTAAACTTTACATTTACATTTGGAAGAAAAGGCTTTGCAAAATGAGGTAGGTCAGTTCTTGACAAAGATGTAAAGTGTTTGACAGCTTCTGAAGTGCATATGTGAGAAGAGTCATATTTCAGGAGGACATCACCAAGGACTTTGGAGCTTTCAGCATTTATTTTCGAACTAAATCTGTATTTTATGATGCAAGACACTTTGTTTTGTAATCTGTAAGGTAATTTTCTAAGGTCTGTTGCACGTGCTTGCACACACCATAATTTTCTACAAAGATAAAAACAGTTCATTGAAATCTCCAGCATTACAAGGACAGTTGAGAGCATAGAAGGTGAGTCTAGTGGTCTGGAGGTCCCTTAATTTTCCTGTGAGGAGCACAACAACATTCCTTGTAATGTGATGCAGACTTTGCTTCTAACTTGCATTGTCTGGCTTTTAAATGAAGGGTAAAAAAGTTTAAAAGTGTGGATAGATCACATACAATATCTGTAGTACAAAACATTTCAGAAAACTATGAAAGGACACTTTACAACTTTAATGTAGGTAATCTGGAAATAGGAAAGTACATTTTGGGCAGCAGTAAAAACAGTACTCCTGTGCAATCTTCCTTAAAAGCAACACTTCTAACAAAAAGTGTCATTTTTGACTATTTAACATGTAGTTAAACCAACTGCTCAATGAGTAAGAATAGATTGAAGAGATTGAAAGAAAGTTTGATCCCCTTTGACTCTGAATTGAAATTGAAGTTTGCTCTGCACCTGGTTAGTAGCAAGTCTCCCTCTCTTCAAGTTACTGTTCTTTTTCCAGTGTGTATGTTGAATGCGGTGGTTCAAAAGCTCAGACTAAGTAACAGATTGGAAATATTGTGGTAGCTTAAGTAAAATAAACTGTCATAGTCCTGAAGTCTGTGTTATAGCAATCTGTTGCTATGGGTAGGGCTGTAAATGTGACAGAAGCTTCCTATAGCGCAGGCTTTAAAGCAAAGCTGCATTACTTGTTTTTTTTAAAAACCAAAACACCACGTGAAGCAGAGCTGAGAGCCTCGGTCTGCAGGCCAGCACGGAGACTTTCCCTGCATGGGTTGTCTCCCACCAGCCTGGGTGATCAGATAGCTCATGGCAATTAGTCTTAATAAAGCGGTAGTGTGTTCCTAGGGGGAATAGCTGACTCTACTAATTGCTGGCAGCCACTTCAGGGATTCTGGCTCCTTACATTTAAGAGGAGAATCATATGACTTCATGCTTGTTGTTGCTTGTTAACGTGACCTTTCCTTTTCCCTCCTCCCTGCAGTTTCAGTGTGGGAGACTAAACAGTGCAGCGGTGTCAATTTGAGGTTCCCCTTATAGCAGCAGGCAAAGAGCAGAAACTTAGAGAAGTGGAAATACTCTGAGATGACTACCTGAGTGTGCTTTTTCCTATGAGTAACTACTAATTGGATGCTGGAAAGGTCTCAGATGGCTACGTCACTTCTTAGCCCTATTCTGGCTGGCCTTCAGGATGGCCAAGGAGCAGCTGCATCCATGGAGTGTAATTTCCTCTTTGAGGCAGGTGCTGCTGAAGCAGCTCCTCAGAGCAAGTAAAGGCTGCCGGGCTGGAAGCAGGCTGGAAGGGATGTGAGGATGCAGGGTGCTCCAGGGGGGGATCTCCCTGGTTGCAGTGTTTCAAGGATGCAGTCAGACCAGGTCACAGGAAACTGTGCACACAGGCACTATCTTAAACAAGTGTAAACTCTCCCAAAAGCCAAAGGTGACATCAGATAGAGTTTGCCCAAGGTAATAGGAAGATGGCAGCCTGTGGCCTTGGGGTGACTTTTGGGGCCAGTATTCAGCTCTGCAACTTGATAGGTAAAAAAAAAAAAAACACCAAAAAATATTGTTAATATGACCTATTACATTCTCTTATTTTTCTTGGTCAGAGTGTAGGGTTGCAAAAGTCCATCCTGATGTATTTAGACAAAAGGAGAAAAGGGATATTTAAGTTGGCAAATGAACAGAATTGCTGTCAAAAATAATTTCTGTATTGCATAACTGATTTTGTGATCTGAGTCCATCAGCTCTTCCTAAGAAAAGGAATTTTCCCCAGAATCTGTGGTTTTTGTAAGGGAAACAAACTGGCAAACCCATAGAAATACCAAAGTAACATTGTTTCTGTGAATTCAGAAGCAACAAAAAGCACTGTGGAAAATAGTGTGATAGGAAGTCAATCCAATTTGTACTCTCACCTTTGCACTAAGCAAGATGATCAAAATGCAGATGTGATCTTGGTTATGCAATGTTTAGTTTTTTAACAGTCATTAGATATGACAGGGCTACAAAGTAAGATGGGGAAGACTTAGGCAGAAAATACTGCTCAGTCCCTCTTGGAAAAGTGGAAGCTGCACATCATGTCCCACGGGAAGGGCAGTACTATGGCAGCAATACCTCAGAGTGTGGCACTGTGCATGAGGGAGCTAGAAGTCAACAGTTGAGGAGAGAGGGATTCTCACTCCAGTTTCCCAGCTGGCAGTGACAGGGTGGAGTCCTTGTTCTGCTGCCTGCTCGAAAGGTTTGGTTGTCTTTTATTTTGTTTTTCTTATCCAGTGCTCATCTACTGCAAAAGCTGTGAACTGCCCAAAACAGAGAACAGATGATAGAGGTTTCTGAACAAGTGGCATGTCTGAGGCATTTTGTGTAGCAAGTACTCTGTGAACTAAACAAGCGATGATGGGAAAATGCATTGTCTTAGGATAGTAATTTCAAGTCATCAGACAAAAGATACCAAATTTGTTGTAATATACTGACAACCTAGAAAGCTGAGTTTCAGCTCCCTAGTAGTTTTTTTCCCACCTAACATTGGTTCCACTTAGTTGAAAGCAAGGAAACAAAGAGGAGTCAAAATTTGTTGCAGGCTAAGTTGCTGAAGCCTGCAAATGCTCAGCAGTAGTGCTATTCCTCTTGCTTTCACTGAACAGCTGCAGGCAGTTTGCAGTTCCCTGACTCAAAGGGAAATTTGGCAGTTTAGTTTTCTTTTTCTTGTCCACTCTGCGTTCAAACTGTAGAGGCTGAAAAGTCAGCCTGGAATCAGTAGGAAGTAAAAATAAGCTTTTGCACTCCTGCTTTAATTTATTTGTTAATAAATCTGCTAGAATGCAAACTGCCTCCCACTCAGATGAGATTAGCTCCTCTGTTCACAGCAGGATTCAAAAACTGCAGAACAACAGGCCTCTAGGGCTGACCTTAGCTAAGAAACCCAGAAGCACAAGGTCCTTAACTGTAGAAATCTAGACCAATTACTCTAATCCAACTGTGGCTGAAAAGCACACAATTTAGGCTCATGTTACAGCATGTCCAGCCAGCTCTGGGTATCACGTGATATGGCAAATCCATATGTGTACCATGGATACCATCCTAATCCTTGCATTTGTCGGTGTTGTTCCTCCCCAGAACGTGTCGGTGCTGGAGAACCACCACTGGCGCTCCACCATAGGCATGCTTCGAGAGTCACGGCTGCTCGCCCACCTGCCCAAGGAGGTCACGTAAGTGTCCACCAGAATCACTGAAACTAGGCCATGGCCTCCTTCTCCCTTCTTAAAAGCACACTGGCAAAGAGGCCCAGGCTTCAGAATAGGCTGAACTTCCTGCGCCTTCTTGGTGCCACTGTGAAACCATGAGACGAAGTTGTGCTGCAGAAGTATTTTTTAACACCTCCCCACTTCTGCAGCATGGGAATGGAATGGCCACCTTCAGCACCAGGAACACAAAAAGTCCCAGCAAGAGCTGAGGATTGTTTAGATGGATTGTTGGCATTTTTCATCTTACACAGCGCCAACTGAAAATGGAAAGATTTAGTGATTAAAACCAGGAAATTGAAGGAGTTGGTCGAGGAGCATCAAGACTGCTCAGGACTTCCATATGTCAGTGAGGGAATGTGGTTCAGTCTTTATGGATAAAGCAAAAAAAGAGCAGCCACATGAGCACCTTGGCCAAGTTGCTGCTAGCTTTTTACTTGTGTTAGTCCCACCAAGGATGGGAGATAGAGAGTGAACAGTCTGCAGTAATACATTTTAAATCACAGGTGACCCTACCAAGAATATAAACAAGTTACCTGGAAGCAATGAGCTCTATACCCCTCCAGAAATTCTTTGCATCAACAACTTTAAAGGACTTCAGCCTAGACTTCAGCCTAGACCTTCACAACTTTGACTGCAACTTCAAAGTTGCAGTATTCACCGCTCAGCTCTGAGCAGCTGAAGTAAGACGTGAGCATTTTTCTTGATGCAACATGCTGTTGTTTCAGGATGGGGTTTTTTTGTACTTTCCTAGCACTTTTCAGAAGCTTTCAGAACAACCTGTGCCAACAAGCATTTTTCTTCTACATTATCTCTTCTTCTTGAACCCATTTGGGCAGGTAGAACAGTTGTAGCCCACAAAACCCAGCAGAGACTGACCAAACAGATCAGACTGTGTCCATAAAGAAAGAGGGAGCTTTATGCCAGCTCCAGTGATCCAGAGCAGGTTGTTTTGGGCTCTTAAAGTTGAATGGTTCCATGATTAATGGGGTTTATTTACCTTCATTGCAGACAGGACATTGAGCAGCAGTTGGGCTCCCTGATCCTGGCAACAGACATAAACAGGCAGAATGAGTTTTTGATCCGTCTGAAATCTCATCTTGACAATCAGGATTTGAGGCTGGAGGATGCCCAAGACAGACATTTTATGCTTCAGGTAACTTCAATTTTTTTTTAACTGTTTTTATTAATTTTTCATGTCACAGTATTTCCTAGTATATGTTAAGAGTGTAGTATATTTATAGCATGTCTGGACATCAGCCTCTCCTTACCTATCACCATAAACACTTCCCTTCTGCCACCTTCTGGCACGTCAGGCAAGCATAAGGTGCCTCCAGGATTTCCTTATGTCATTTCCTTGAGTTAAAAAGCTGTGAATGCAACAGATACAGAAAAGTGTCAAATGCTAAGGAATGGAGATAAGCTAGATTATTTTATTTCTAGAACACTGCTTCTCTTTGCAGGCAATGCTTCAGTTGTAGTGTCTCTCTCTCTCTTCTGGCATATGTCATTTCACTGGTGTTCTTTTCTAGCACTGTGCAGGAGAGCCCCCTCGTTGGTGTTCTTTCCAGGACAGCCTGACATCAGGTCTCCAAGTCCTGTTCCTGTGATGGATGCTCAGAAACTGCCTCTGCAGAGACAGCTGTTGCCATGGCAGCAGATGCTTCTCTAGTGCATCTGACCAGCTAATGGAAAACCCATGCTTTATTAAAAAATCAAATAGGTTCATACTGGTTCTTCCAGCTAAGCAGCAGTCATTACCAGACTCTTCAGAATAAACCTCTATCTATTAAAGCATTATTGTGATTAACGTAGCTACATATACTTGCTTCTTTGGAGAAATTACATTAATTTCATTCCTAAATACATAAAGAATTTGAAGTAATCGTTTTCATTTATAAAACAAGCACCTACATATTTTCCTTTCATCAAAGTGCACGGAAAAGGTGACAGCTGATCTGTTAATTCTTCCCCCTCCAGCAGCATGGGAAATGTAGAAGTTTCTCACCTGTTCTATCTCAAACATAGTCTTTTGTCAGATTCCTGCACAGACTGTGCAGGGCAGGCTGACAGGTTGACCATATTTCTGGACAGATAAGGCAAGAAAGTTGTGCAAATACCAAAAGCAGAGGAATTACAGCTCTCAGCTATGGCAAAAAAAAGGTTTCTTATGCACTAGGAACTTAGGAACGAGGGAACAGGCAGTAAGATTTACTTACGTTGTGGATTAGTTATGGAAGAAGAAAGATCAAGAATTCTTGATTGATTGGAGTAAGCTAAAGAATGTTTGAAAGATCCTTGCAGTAGACAATGACATTAAGGCTAATCAGCTTAATCCAAAGAGAAGAATGACTTGGAGGTTTTCCTCTGCTGGTTCACAGGTCTGGACTCTTAGGAGGAAATACTTATGTTTTCTTCCCAGATGCCAGAATGACTTCTGACTTCTGTCAGACTGAATGACTGTGTTCAGCTTGTGAAGAAACAAGGCAAATGATATTTTGTTCCAAGGCAGTAAGACAGGCAGACTATGACATGGTTTGCTTTTCTGAAGTAGTTACTCAGCAAAACGTTTTCCCCTGTACTCATGCTCCTACAAAGCACTAAAAAGTACTAGTTAACTAAGTGAAACCAGGCCAGGGGCAGTGTGGAGAGCCCTGTGCTTAGCTTTGTAAACAAAAATATGCAGACATTAAGATGAAGTGTAATTGAAGTGAGATGCAAGGTCACTCACTGAGACCACAGAAAAATCATGCCCAAATACACCAGCTTGGCTCTTCCCTTCCTTGTCATCAGCCATGGATGCTGAGCCAAGCAGTCAGCAGGAGCCAGCCTGAGGCTTTTGTTGGCTTATTCCTTCCAAGGAATATCCAAAACACTTTGCAGCCTTGGAATTTGGCCCTGCTCTTGTTCTCACTACGGTAAAGTGGAGGGCTGAATGAAAGTTTTGTTTGCAGCTTAAATAAATGCTCTTTCCTCAAAGGGCACATTTGGGTAAGGCTGAGCCTCTGAAAGGTAATCTTAACCCTTCCTGGCATCACTGGTAGGGCCTGGGAGTTCCATGACTGCAGATTTACTGCTGAAGCATTGCTAAACAGTAACTTCCTTTCTCACTACTGCTTTTATTCTTGCTTTCAGATTGCTCTCAAGTGTGCTGACATTTGCAACCCTTGCCGGGTCTGGGATCTGAGCAAGCAGTGGAGTGAACGGGTCTGCGAAGAGTTTTACCGGCAAGGTCAGCCCCTTCAGCTCACAGCAGTCCCTTTCACCTCAGCTTTCCATGGTTTCTGTGTGACAAGCCAGAGGTAGAACTGAAATGTCCCTTGAGAATGAACTCTTCAGAGATGCGCTGCCTCACTGGAAAAATGGGAAGGGGTAGAAGAGCAGCAAGTGTTTCTCTGCTCCTCTACCAGCATCAGGCAAGAGGGAGGGTTTTGCTGTGCCTCAGCACTTGAATTCAGCTGCAAAGCCCATGGCTGGGTTCCTCTCTGAGACCCTCCAGTCACCATGAGCATTTCTGAGCTGGAATGGTGCCAGCGCCACACTGCCCCAAAATCCTAGCACTGGGTTTTGTCTCGCTTTTCATGCTCCCACTACAACGCTCATGGGAGCCTTACCCTCGCTGTTTCCCAAATATGACACATTCTTCTGCCTGCAAATGCAGAGAAAGGGTTCAAACATGCTTCCCAGCATGCTGTTGAAAGGGCCAAAGCAGGCAAGCCAAACCTCAGCTAGAACCTACTGCAAATGTTTTCAGACCCCTGCAGAGAGCACAGTCAAGCAGGGTTTTTTTTTTGAAACACAGTAATTACACCATTTGGCTCTATCTGCATAGGCAAGGTCATGCTGTGCTACAATACAGGGTGCACCAGAGTTTAATCACTGCTAAATTCTTTGTTCAGAGCATCCTGAGAGTTGAAGGCAAGTGGAAGAGCACACAATGAAGTTCTTAGTTCATTTAATATTCTGCACTACAAAATTAAGCCACATCTGAGCTGGTACCTGGTATAGTTAGTCTGTAACAGGGACAAACAGGTCAGCAAGTTAATTTTCAGCCAATGTCAGTTTTAGCTGGTGAAATGCCTTTGACTTTGATGCCTTTGAAGCAACATAAGCAACTTGCCCAGTGCAGATTTAGTTAGATGTGTAGTGAAGGCATAATCAGCAGGCAGCTCATGAGGTGCAGTATCTCACCTTTAGTGTATCAGGGGACCATGCTGAGAAAGACAGCTCAACTCCTCAACTCTTACAAATGTAATGCTTTTTCCAGTCTCCTCAAGATTTGTTCGTCTGATATCTAAAATATACCTCTGAAAGGGGATACCTGAGTGCATGAGACCAGTTAGAAGCACCACAGGGAGAAAAGGAGCGTTTTATGTGGGACAATCATACAGAAACTGTGGTCTGATTATCACTAGTGGCTGTATAATCCCATTCAGTGGTACAACACCCCCAGTATTAAATAGCATGCATTTAGATACCATTATCATTTTAAAGTGTTTTTGTAGACCTCTCTACTCCCTTACACACAATGATGGGGCTTGAAGGTATTTTCTGGCACTGAGTTTAACATTTGGAAACCATAAGGTCTCATGTTTTGATTTTTAACTATAGGTGAGACAGATAATACCACAATTAGTGCTTTGTTTAATCTTCCTTCTGGAACAAAGTTTTAACATTTTTTTAATAGAACATTTCTAAGGCTATTTTAATAGAGACACAGATCTTGATCTTCCAGTGTTCTGGTGCATCTACACTAAATGTTAATAAATAAAATACACAATCCAGGTACATTTCAGGGAGCATCTGACACCTACAGCAGCTCCTAAAAAAAGCCCTTTTCCTAGAAAAGTAGGCTAATTTGTTTTCAGATCTTTTAAAAGTCAACACAGCTAGGAACACAGGGTAAGTAATGAATCTTGATTTGTATACATGAAACTGGAAGTAGTACGAAAAAGCTTTCAAGAAAATGGCTAATGTTGAAGCAACATTAATTATCAGTTTCTCTGATAAGGTTTTAAAATTGATTGGAAGGTTTTCCCTAGCATGAAAGTTCTCAGGAACTAATTCATGCAGTTCCTTTTATAGTAACTAGAAACAAAAAAAAATTGACTATTATTTTAACTTCTTATCATGCAAAAGCTAAACTTACTTTTGTCATTTAAGGGATTTCTGAAAGACAAGAAGATGTGGATATACTTTGAGCCAGACATGGATATACTTTGAGTCAATCATTTTCTACCCAGAACACCTAGAGGTGGAATTAGAAACTTTCTTTTAGTTGAACATTTTTGGAGAGGTAGATGAGAAGAAGACAACTTGCACATTTGGAAACCCTGTTACTGTGTCTCAGTTTTGCTAAATTGTTCCTTTTGATTGTTCATGAAGCTTAAAATGTTTTCTTGATACTTTCTAAGTACTCAAATAGAACTGAAAATACTCTGTTCACATTTACGAAGTGATTCCATGCTGCAGAGGGAAGAAAGGCAAGGCTTAGAAATGCACACAGTGTTTTATATGGGGCTGTAGAACCTGTGTAGCACAATAGCAAAAACTGTTCATGGGGAGAAAAGAGCTTTTAAGCAAAAACCGTGTATTTAAAGCAAAAAGTTTCTTTATGGGTTGAATATAGTGTTTTGTCTAAAATAGCAGGTCTGTATTTCTTACAGGAAAGTTTTTCTTTCTTACAGGAAAGTTTTTCAGCCCTCACTACATCCTTATTAGTAAATCAAAATATTATTGTGTGAGGGGAAGTGGCACATCTTCGCTTGCACACAGTTAACTCTCCCTTCCCTTCCTTACTGTAGACAGGAAAGGTCCTGTACCTCTTGCAGTAACCAGGATTGTACACTGGCAGGGAAGGCTAACAATGTCAAAGGATGAATGTGTTGCGCTCACAGACAGGGTGTGTTTGTTTTAAGGAAACCCCTACACCCAAAAATTAACACAGAGCAATCTTTGCATGAAGTAATTTCAGGCATGGGGAATGCAGTCTCTCCAGCAGAAAAAGTGACTGTTGTCTTGGCTTGGCAGTGAGCAAATTACACCCTCTGAGATGCTTTTCTGCTGAATTCTTAAATCCAGCATGGTTATTGCTATTGATTACCTTCAACTCCATAAAAAACATCTCCTGCCATTACTATGTACAGAAGCCTGTCCTGTGTGACCATTTCTGCAGGAATAATTTCTACTGATTGTTTATAAGTGTCTTCTCAATGTCAAACCTGGTCAATTCTGCATCAGGACCAGTCTGAGGTGGCATCTGGAGTGAGCAGATTCCCCAGGCAGGTTTTTCTTCCAACAATTTGAAACAGTCCCCAGGGCTGGTCACAGCAGGACCTGCCTGCAGGAATCTTCAGGACAGTCCCAGATTTGGAACTGGAGACCTCCTGGTCCAGTTAGTCAAATACTCTGCTATGGAGGTGGCTAGGAGTTCAGCCAACTGCTTTTCTGTCTCAAGTCAGTCCTATGCAGATGCCTCTCTGGGGACTTCTGGATGACCCAGGAAATAAATATGCTCAGTGCAGCTGCAAAAAGGCATGGCTTGATACCCAGCTGCTGTACAGTAATAAGACAGACTTTTAATTTCATCCCTTTTCCACGTTTATAACTTGAGCACCACAGCTCTTGACACTTGAAACATTACTGGAGTCCATGCTTTGGCCCTTACTAGTTTGTTAGTGCAGCCACAGCTGTGGGTTTCCAGGCTCCAGCATTCTTCCCTTTACAAGCCACTTCCACAAGAACACACTAGCAAATTCCACTGCAGTACTACTGTAAATCTAAAATTGATACACTGCAATTTTCTGGTAGGAAGGGATCTGAACAAGTAGTAAGTGAACTAGAATGCCTTAAAAATCTATCACAAGAGAGAGTCTGTTTTAAAAATTAAGGTCCTCAGAACACTTATGTGCTCAGATTTAATGTTCATCTAAAAGTCATCTTTTCTTAGATTTATTGTCTTATCTCAGATGGATAATTGTTTTCTCTGATACCTAAAAAGTCCAGAAAATGAAGGTATTTAGACATTTACCATGATCATCATTGGTAGAAGATTCCAACTCCTCACAGAGTTGCAGACACTGTAAGAGTGTGGCATAGGTATGGAGAAGACATAAAAGTGTCAGAAAAAGATGGCTTTTTCCCTTTTTTTTGCAGGTGATCTGGAACAAAAATTTGAACTGGAAATAAGCCCCCTTTGTAATCAGCAAAAGGATACAGTACCAAGCATCCAGATTGGTAAGTATTAGTTTCATTCTCTTCATGTTTATCTCACTATGGCAGAAGCTTTAAGAGAAACTTTTATTTACCACATGCCCCACTCCGGTCCAGTTGTTTTAACAATAAGAGCTGCAGATACCATTAGAGTTAAAAATGTGTTCTAAATTAAAATGTTGAAAAATAAATCTGTCTAAGCCAATTGTTTAACAGAAAGACAAAGGAGTCTTTGCAGAGGGGGAAAATACCCACAGGAAAAAATTGCATCCAGTGTTAAACACTGGTTACTTTCTTGTCTGAAATCTCCTCCAAGGCTTGCTGACGGTCACCGAGTTTACTTTGTTTACACACAGAGATAAAGCCATACCTTGTCCTGTATGCTGATCAAAAGCTGTGCATTTCAAAAGAAATTGATGTCTGTTTGAGAGTTTGTTGTTATTTCTCATCAGGGCTTTTGCCACTTACCTTGCTCTGTGCTTTTGAGGCACTTGGTGGGGCAGAGCACTTGTGGAATTTACTTGTTGCTCACCAGCTGTCCCTTGTGTGTTTCTCCAGGGTTCATGACATACATCGTTGAGCCACTCTTTGAGAGGTGGGCCCAGTTTACAGGCAACACTCCCCTATCTGAAAACATGCTAAACCATCTCAGGAGGAACAAGGCCAAGTGGAGAAGTTTGCTCCACAAGCAACACAGCAGTAGTAGGAGCAACGACCACTCAGGCCAAGTGACTGGCAGCCAGGAACAGACTTTAAATGAAGAAGAGACTCCTTAGTGGCAGCTTTGCACTTTTCCTTCTAGCACTGCTATCTCCGTCTTGGTCACAGCAGCAAAAAAGGTCCCGAGGAGCTGGAGCCTGTTGTCAACACCGTGCAAAGGCAAGAAATGGCAAAGCTCCAAGGGTCCTCATGAACACGCCCATGGTTCTGCTGGGTTTCTTTCTGATCTTCACGTTCCTCTCCCCTTTCTCCATTCTGCGCATGCCTGATGCCATTAGTCACTCCTGATCCCGATCTGCCCCAACGCGGAGTCCCAGTCAGCAGCCGGGAAGCCAGGCCGGTTCCAGCTGCCGTGAAGCAGGGAGGATTGCTGAGAGAACAGGGGGCACAGAGAGGCACTCTTGGTGATCTTTTCATTTACCACAAGTCATGTTGTGACATATGTATATAGGTCCAGAGTGCCACACCCTTTCTAGGCTGGCAGCTGGGCTGCACATTAAACCACCAGCATCTCCAGCATCCAGAGGACATGGACTGAGCGGGACGGTGCTTGCAGAGGGCAGAGAGTCGGGTTGTTTTAGTGGTTAAAAACCTTTTTAAATTTTGTATTCTGTGCACTAAACAACAGATCTCTAAACCTTGGACTGAAGTTACTCTCCGTATACACACCTTCAGTGTAACAAGGCTTGTTTTGGTAATCATTTTTATGCCACTTTGGATAAAAGACGGGCATCTTCTCATTGCAAGGAACAGTATTCCCTCGCAGCTGAAAGGGAAGGTGTAGTACAGTCTAAACCTTTGAAACACAAACAGATCTATCTTTTGAGTACTGTTTCAAGTTACCTGTTTATATTCATATGTGTACATTTTCTGTAAATAGAAAGCGCTACTGATTCCCATGCCAAAATACTGGAGTACTGTGGGATGACTGCTACCTGTAAAAACATTGGCACTGTGAACAGAATACTGTTAGTTTTAATACAAGAGAAAGCATTTGTAAATATGGTATAGAGTTTATTAATATACACCATTGTTTGTGGATAAAAGCCTTAACTTCTAGCATCCTTCATCTTCTAATAGCTGCCAAAATCATAAGATTACAAGATATGATTCTGAACTGCCTTTCCACTATCCAAGGTGTATCAAAGGTCATTAAGGAATGAAGTCTGGCACGATAACCTCTTGAAAACTTCAAACACATTCCATATGGGTCCGTGTTATTAATCCATGGCACCTTGCACATTTGGTCTAGGTAAATGTTTCACAGCGCCTGAAGTTTTAAGTTCAAAAAAACCCCCAGGCCCCACAGCAACACCACATGATTTGACAGTTCAGCATGATTACCATTTATTCAAATGTGTGAATTTTTACTAAATAGCTTAGTCATCTACAAAGCACGGCATTAGTTCTGGAGTTCAGTTGTTTTCTTGAGAGATGTTGCAGTGTAGCTGATTTTTTCCCCACACTCCCTCCTTAGATTGTCAGCATCAAAATGCATTTGTATTTTTCTTTTAATTAAAAGAATACTTCAACTGACTTTTAGATTAGTCTCAGTCAATGAAGGAAAAAAACGTGTTGTAGACAGACTACTAAAAATCCTCTTAGCTATCATAGTGGCTGAAGAATTTTCTATCATCTCATCTTTGTGAAAGATACTTGGCCTAAACTATGCCATAAACAACCTCAGTTTTGAAAGTCTTTATTAAACTTTCCTTAAGCTTCCACCGTTTCAGTGAGATTGTATTCTCAGACACTACTGTGTTGCACCAAAGGGATCGTCCCCTGCTCCTCTGCCCTAAATGAATCCTCTAAATGAAGATTTCATACCATCTAAGCAGAAAGAATAACTTAATTCAGGTGAAGCGCAGCGTTGTTGTGAGCTCCCCGTACATCAAATCTGTACAGCTGCTTTCCAAAAGAACGAGCAGCTATGGCCACATCACATTTGGGTAGTCACGTTGAGATGTGAAGACGTTGAAGAGGCCAACAAAGAAAGAGCTTTTCAAGTTGGTATTTGGGAAACATGAGAAAGATGTTTACTCACAGAAGTGCAAGGGAAAATATAATACATTTTTCTCAGTTACAGGGGATATTGACCTGATGAGAGAAGGTTCATGCTCATAGGCTGACTGTGTTTGGAGGAAAATAAAAAGCATGAGTTTTAGCAAAGGATGATTTACTCCATTAATTCTTTTTATGTATCTTCAGAGAAAAGAGGCTGAAAGCCAGTGAAGTAAAAAGGGGCAAAAAACGGTGAGCACACAAAGCACTCCAGCGATGTTTTTCTGCCCCTCCACTGTTATGTAAGGTACAACCAATAGAAAACCTCCTTCTTCCTCCCACTAATCTGAATGAGATTCATATAATAGAAGGACTACAGCAAGCAAAGGGCACTCAAGAGAGTTGAAGAATTAAATTGTTTCTAACTGCAGGACATAAATGTCTTCTTAAGCACGTGAGGGTGGTGGGGGTGGAAGCACCACCACGTCGCAGCTTTTTAGGTGTACCTTCCTTCTGATAGATGTAGGACAATTATTAGGGCATAACGTGAGCAATGTAATGTGCTGCTTAGAAGCACTTAAGTCCATACAAAAGAATATAATTTCCCATGTTTTGTCATCTTTTTACTAATAAATGGCAGCCCTTTGCCATCTAGCCCAAAGAATTTTTTTCAAAATGTTCTGAAATTTAGTTAAACTCAGCATCTGGCAGCATAAAAAGCTCTTGACAGAAACCATTGTCAAGCTGTTTCTGAAGAGCTTCCGGAAAATAGGTCCAACAGGAAAGCTTAGGTACAAATCAAATTTTGTTACAGCCACATTAAACCCAAGCCCTTTTCTACAAGTGGAACCTACAGGTTCCATTACAAGTTTGCTCTTACATTAAAACTTTCCAACTTCAAAAAGCTCTTCTGAAAATTATCAGGCCCTTAGAAACTAGTAAGGGCCAAAATTATTATGGGGGATTTTGGTGCACTGAACATACCTGCTAGATTTCAATCACCTTGTCTAATGAAACAGTGCTTGAAAGAGGTTCAGGGTGGCCCCAGCAGCGCTTCTGTACTTGTGAGCCAAACCCATTGCACATGTTTGGGCCTGGGCCAGTGTGCCTCAGGTGCTCCAGACAGAAGTACTCAGAAAGGGTAGGCTCTGGCAGCAGATGCCTGGCAGCCAGATTCCCTGGAGTCTGTAATGCAAAATGCAGCCGTCTGATTTCCTGTAGAAACCCTCACTGGTACCAGCCAATCCAACAGCACCAAGTGCTTAGCACATGCCCTTGTGACATGTGTGGTATTCTCTGGTTTGTAGGACATTTCTGCACTGGGGTTTCTCCCCTGTGTGCCAACAGGCTGCTGATGCACGGAATAGAAAAGCTATGCAGATAACACAGATGTTGGTGGTGTCAGCCCTATCAGCCGCTTTACAGAAGGCCCTTGTGAATTATTTTTCCTTCCCACTGGGCCAGTGCAGCTGAAAGATTCTGAAGTTTTCAAACTGAGTTAAGGTTTTCGTATCTAGAAAGCAGAAAAAAGCTGTTAAAAGCAGGATGTTAAAATGTTTTTATGCCCCACAAATGAGATTAAAATCTAGATCCTCTAAATGAAGTTTTCATACCATCTAAGAGGTAAAATTTTGTATAACTAACAATAATAAGTGATAATAAGAGAAAATCTTAGGCTAGTTAAAATAATGCATATGTATGCATTGTCATTAAGTAAAGATTTTACCTGCCTTTGTGTTTGTAAGGTTCAGCCACCAGTCAAATGGGGAATAAAAGGACTATTGACAACATGTATCTTTGGAATACAAGGAACAAAGACAGGAGTAGCTGAGATTAAGTAGAGTCGATGGAGGAAGAAGAAAAAAAAAACACATGATCTGCAGTTGTGTCTAACCTAATCTACAGCACAAGTCAATTAGTTTTGTATAAACTTGGTTTTCATGAAGAAAACCAAAACCTCCCCAACGATTAATGAGAAAGTTGTAAATGAGATAAGGCTGCTGTTACACTGCATAGTGATCTCACCAGCTTTTGCAATCTGGGGTTTCAATTTCTGTTAAAGTTTTCATGAAATTAGACACAGAAGGCACACTTAATCCTTCCAAATGAATTCTCCTCAGAAAGGAAAAACTCAAGTAGTCAGAATTTCATTTTCAAGTACCAGACAGGGTACCAGCCATAATTTATTGCCTTATATTTTAAGTCACTAATGTGAGTTGTCCATAAAGTATGCCTATTCCCCTCCTGATGTCACCATGACCCCCATGGCCCACAGAAATCAATAATTAAATTTGAACTAAAACCCTACAAATCTAAAAAAAAAAGGCACCCCAAAACACAAAACAAAAACACAGCAAGCTTCATGCCATGAATATGTATTAAAATTACTTTGATTGGTGCAAACTGTTGCTCTTTGTTTCTCTAATCCATCCAATATTTTAGGTACATAAACTTTTAAGTGCAGACCATAAGCTTGACATGGATGTAAAATATATTCTGCTTATCTTTGAATTCAAGATTGTATATGTCATGTTTATTGTAAAGCATTTTATATATACATAGTCACATATCTTATACAACTCTATGGGCCAAACACTGGTCCCCCCAACTTCACTGGGACCAAGAATCAGCCCCCATATGTGCGTATATATGCCATATGCATCATTCTGAAAGGAAGCACTAGATTGTGTGAAAATGCTGTGACTGCTATGCAGTGATGCCAAGAGACTTAACTGTATCTTTTTTAACATACTGCTGTAAGTATTCATCATGTCGAAGAATGACAGCTAATAAAAAAAAAAAAGTGGAGCGTTCCAAGTTCTTGGGTAAAGCCAGTTGATTGAAGGATCTCCTTTGTTTGCAGAAGACATTCTGGTTTGACAAAGCAGCAAAAATCCCACTGCATCCATTCTCTCACTGCCTCTCTCCTTTCTACCAGCAGAATAATCACTTTCCTAGTGTGGTGTTTCTGAGAAGAACTTCTCTCTAAATTTCCCCTTAGACTTGCTGTATGAATATAAATGGAGTTCTCAGCAAGGAAAGCATTTCCATGTAATTTTCCTAAGCATGTAGTAGAAGGATTTTCAAACCCCAGGGAAAATGCTTCCCTGGTTAAGTATTTAAAGGAGAGTTTTCCTTAAACTATTGTTTCAGTTCCAGTAATGAGTTCTTCTTAGGATCATTGGTCAGTTTTAATCTCCATTTTCTCATTTCTGCTTCAGACCATGTTCTTTGTATGTGCAACATGACAGAAGCTTTTGAAGTTTAATTGAAAATACGAGAAGTATTGATGTTCTACACTGATAAGTATTTCTAAGTGAGGAATACTTGTCATCACTGATGGGTATCACTGCAGGGACTCTTCTTGTCTCTGACACATTTCTAAAGCCAGAATTCATTTGTACCTCAAAGTGCTCAGCAACAATACTCACATAGTTTGTGCCATGCAAATACTACAATTGAACAAAATATAGGAGCTGGAAATATATTTTGTTTCAGTGCTGTTTAGCCAACATGTTAAATTTAAACTTTTCTAAAAAAAAATCCACCCTTCAGAATCACAGTGTTTTCCTCTGTCCCTCAGATGCAAGCAGAACTGCAAAATTGATTTTAGAATGAAGCCCCTTAGAGATCTGTCCTATATAGGGTTGGAGTTGTGATGATTTCTCCAGGAGTCTTCTACACAGTTGCCATTGGAAAACCACTCTGTTTTCCATAACAGTATTAACAGAGTTATTTTGAAGTACAGCCAAATCAATACATCTTCCCGCTCTGCACAGGCACTGTCTGGATGGATGCTGATGTTTCATGGTTCAAAACAAAAAATGCAGACCAGCAAGTTGAAATGCATCAATGAACAGCGAAAGAAAAATTAATTATATGGCAATATTTTTGTCCTGGGCAAATACTTAATTAAGGTTTAAAGTTCAGGCAGAAAGTCTTGGAAATACATCTATTCAACAAGAGAAGAAACAATGTAATATGTATGTTACAGACACTCCTTTTAGCTGAAGGTGAGGAAGGCAGGGTCTCTTCAATATCCAATCCTCTTCTAGATAAAAGGAGTGCTATTACAAAATACTCTGGTTTTACCAACAAAGCAGGTTTGTGGTGTCCCCAGTTCTACACCTCTTAATCTTTCACTGATGTTGTGTACAATAGAGTCTCAAACAGCTGTTTAGGGACTGACAGACAGCAAATGAATCACAGGTTAGAGAAGAGTTTAAAGTCACTCTACCAGTAAAACCAGTGGATCATCTCACTGCATCCTGGCCTCTTAGGCAGAGTTGAACACCATGCAACACCTTAATCCATGACAACTGGATTTTGTTACCACCAGCAGCCCTTCCTAAAAGCTACCTTGGCCATGCAGAACTAAACACACAAGGAAGTATTGCAACAGCAGATGAATTTCATGTCAGATTTTACAGTAGTACAATATAGAGAGAAGATTTGAATCCTGTAGCCTACAGAGCTCTAAATATATTGTACTACTAGATTAGGAAGGGGATCTGGGTGTTTTAGGAAGTTGTAACTAAAATGGAGTATTAGAATTCATACAAACAGAGGAGTTGTCCTATTATTTCCAGCACTCATACCACCTGGAGATAAATTCAATTTGTATACCAATCATCCCTCTCCAGAAAGTGCAAGTACAAGAGTGGGAAGTGCAAAGGGTGGCAAAAAGAAATTTGAATCACGAAAAGCCTCCAGGAGGGAGAGAGAGAAGAAAAAATACTGTAGCTCCATTAGTATCACCTATAAAAAAATCAGAACATTTGGGCAGACTGAGAGCTTCTGCATTCCCCAAATCAAAACATAAGTAAACAAAGTGCAGCAGTACATATGGAAGTTGCTGCTATAAGAATATATTAACCTTTAATCATAGAGAAAAGCTTAAAATATTGAACATTTACATGAAACAAAAAGGGAATTCCTGGTTACAAAGAAATATTACTAAAACCATAATCCTGAAGAAAATACACTTTAATACTTAAATCCACCATTAGTTTAAAATGATGCTTTCCTGACCTACTCATGCTGCTCAGCAGCTGTTACATTCCAAATCCAGATTTTCCATTTGTATCTGTAGAGGATTTCTATGAGCTTAGCTCATACATAAGCATATTTATGAAAGAAATACAGCTACCAAAAAGAAAAATCTGGTGCTACACATGTATTTGATGCCCAGCCTCAGTTCTATAACCAGACCTACCAACACCTGCAGACAGTCTCAGGGGCTAGTCCATGTTAGGCAACCAAAATGCAAAGAAAATAGGAAGTACTGGAACATATGGTAGATTCAAGGGCAGATTGAGAAACTATTGTCCCAAAATCACTTATTTGTATCTGCCATGCTTTGTATTGGGTAAATATATTTCAAGCCAACTTCTAGAAGGAGGAGAAAAAATAGATACATTAGTATCCTCAGCTGACACACCAAAACATGAGTGGAATTACTTTGTTTAAAAAAATGTACTGTTTTGCTGGGATGAGGTTCCATTTATATGACAAGTAGTTTGGGGCATTGCCATTGCCCTCTGTGGTACCTTTGTGGTACCACATTTATTCCCCTCAATGCATCAGGAAAATTACTGCCACCAGCTCCACCATTTCTGCATGGACCATTAAGGAGTGGCCCCTTGCACTTTGGTGCTTTGAAGTCTCTTTTATCAGTGCTAGGGCTGAATTAATATGCACAGAGATGTGCATGGTAACTGCCCTAGCTCCCACATGAAAAGGAAATCTTCCTCAACAATGCCACTGCCTGAAGACTGCCTATATAAAGGCAGATATTAAACAAATCAAGAAACATAAGTAGGATTTGGGATGGGTACATCAGCCATTCAAAATGGCTCAGTGACATTGGCTTTAGGTACATAAAGGTGTGTACTAAAGTTTTAACAGAGCAAATACACTTCCTTCATTTAACTCCATTGTAGTTACAAAGATAATACAGAAATTATGTTACCTGATGGGATTCGTGAATTAAAGTGAAAAAACTTGCATAAGAAGCTGTGCAGTTGATTTCCTTTTGCACTTGATTCTCACAAATCCTCTGTGCTTGGTCTATCAGGAGTCCTGTCTGGAGACAACTAAAATTGGTTATCAAGCCTCATTTTTACCTTCTTAGAGGTCCTGCCCTCATCTCCTCCCCTCCATACCTAATTATGATCAGCTTCTTCAAAACACCAACTAATCACAAGCAAAACAAAAAGTAATTTGATTTGGGAAATGATGGTATCTATTATGATTCCAATCATAATTGGAATTCATAAGTTGCATTCTTTTAAAGAGCAATGTGATTTCCCCCTCCCTCTCAAGAGAAGCAGGGAATTCTTTCTTCTCTGAGATGCTCTGGATTTAGCTGGAAGATAGAAAGGTCAGAAACTGCAGGATATCTCATGCAAGAGAGCCATAGCAAGAAGCTCACAGCTCACTCAGAATGCAGCAAGTAAATAAAATTCTTGCAAGCCTTCACTGTCAGCCAGACATGAGAAGGGTCTAAGAGACTTTGCTACAACTCAGAAAGGTATTAAGTCAAGTGGAAGCAAAGACTTGCATGCAAGGTTACAACCCTTCTTATTTTCTCTCTTCCTTGTTAATTCCTATGTTCTCCCTAGATAAAACTGTGGATGTCTTATTGTAATAAAGCCTGGCTTTTTGATTTCAAGAGAAACAGCTTCTTGAGGCTCAGATCTGCTTCAATTCCCATCCCACTTTTATTAAGCATATTTTACAATAGTATGAAAAATTTTCTATTTTTTTAAAGAGAATTTAATTTTTCCAGTTTTAAGAAAGAAGAGTCAATAATATTACTATTAATGTTTGCTTAGGATGAAGCATAAGAAAGGTTTGGACTTCAGCTGCCTTTTACCTCCACCTGCCCAAGACCTAAACATGTCACAATATAATCCTGTGTGACCAATAGCCTCCATTTTCTTCTGAACAGTTCCACTACTTAGGCCTTTATGTTGACAGGCTTTGAAATACAAACTACCAACAAAATTATCTGGCATTTTGTTTACAGCAACTCAACAGTCCTGCTAAAAATGCTAAATAGAGGTGTAGTTTATTTGCACCGTGGTTACACTTTGGAGTGCTCTAGTTATGGATCAGGAACTGCACAAGGGACACTAATGCTGCTCCCATGACAAGTTGTTATAATAGAAATAATTTAATAACAGATTCATGTTAGAGGTCAAGAAGCAAATCATCACAGATCCTGAAGAGAGCAACATGTGAAAGGACAGCTTTTACTTCAATGACAAAAGAGGCACAACTTCCATGGTTTTGTGGAAAAAGTGAATTGGTGACCTCCAGGCACCTTAAAAAATCTGTACATGTTGCTAGGGGTTTGGTGTCCTGTTTTGGGTTTTTTTTCCCTTTTGAGTTTATTCCTTCACCAACCCAACCGCAGTTCTTTCTTTCTGATACTTCAGTGTCATTAATTTAAAGGGAGAGCTTACATCATCACTCTTGAGTTACTTGACAGCTTGAAGTTTTGCCTGTGGGTGTTACATTGCTCTCAGGGACATCTTATATAATAATGCAGATGTCATTTTTCAGCTGGCATGGCACATCTACAAGCTTAAATTTCACTGAGATTCATGATGGAATGAAGTCTTCTAAAATATCTGAATATCGGCAAAGAGTTTCCACCTTCGAGAGTAGCACAAGTTACTCTGTGAAACTAAAAGGACTTTTGAGATGTAAAACAAATATAGTAAGAGCTGTTCTCTTTCTGAGACAACCTATGAAAAATACACTAGAAATTAAACATGTGAGGAAGGAAGGCACCATTGTCAAAAAGGGACAATTGTTTCACTCTATAGTTGGGTCATTGTCAAAGCAGCACTGAGTTCTACTACAGAGAAGCAATAAAGAAGAGTGACCCCTTCCCACTGAGGATGTCATGCTCATTACTGAAATGCACTCTCATTTAAATTATTTTAGTTCTCACTTCCTACAACTGGCTAGTATTACAATTTCTCTCTGACACAGAAAGGAGCTTTTAGCACTTTTTAAAATCTTCATGCATTCTCTGACAAATCAAGTCACTGCAAACAGATTTTCTGTTTCTGAAATAATACAGTTTGAATGAAACAGCTTTATAGTTTTTCAACCGACTGTACTAGAATGTACTTTCTTTCTGAAGACCTAACGTGTTATAGCATTATCATTGTGGCTTTTTGCCATCATTCACATCTTCATTATTTCTATGTAATTTCTGGTTTTAATTATTCACAAATTTTATCACTTATTTCATTACTAAAAATATGAAACAGCATCAGCCCAGTACTATTCTCTGTTATCTTTAGTAGAATACTTCCTTTCATTGATTACTATTATCTGCCAGCTAATCAGTTCTACATCCATTTAACATCTACTTTTGTAATAAAAATGTTGTATTTTAATTTACACTGATCTATTGCAGCTATTTTTGTTAAAGATGATTTAAAACATCTATTTTACAATAAAGTCACAAGAGATCAGTCCCATATTTCCAACTGTGCAAAAGGATACCATTGTATAGGGTATTTTTTCCTAGAATTGATACACGCCAATTGACCTATAGTCATGTGTATTACCCCACTTTTCTTAAATGAAAACTTAGATGACACAATTTTCTGAATTTCTATATTACTGTAAAGTTCATTCAAAGTAAATATAAAGGGCCAGATATGCCTGTCAGCCAGCTTCTTTAGAATTTGCAGATTTAAATTACTTAGCCATCTGCAGTTCTAAGTTTTTTGTTCTAGTAAGCAGAATTTAACTTATTCCTCTGTCAAATAATTACTTCACTGGTAATTAGTGATCCTGAGTTTTTTCCTAAGTAAATACATTCCACTTTTCCTAAAATTCATGCAGTTCCTAAGTGAGACTTTTACTCATATTAAAGCAATGGAACAGCAACAACTTCCAAATAAAAGTGCCAGGGCCCATTACCAGGTGTGATGTTCACCATTCTCAACCTGTATTGGGTCAGCTATTCACCACTATCGTGCTCAGTCAAGATCTAGCCAAGTACCATTTTCTTAAAAGCTTCCAAGTCTTGACTGTGAGACCTTGTATGCTGAAGGATAACAAAGGACTTAGTCCTGTGGTCAAGATCCCCCACAACTTTTATTACACTAGAGAAGAGGAAAAAGGGGGTACATGGAAGAAAAATACTGTGATTTGGTACAGATGTGTAGAAATTGCACAAGTGTCTCTGGGTTCCCCAGGCAACTACCAGCTTAGAGCACTGTTACCAAGCTCTTCTCCTAGCAACAGCTCCGAGAGCTCACAAGGCACAAAGCAGGATCTCAGGAATTCTGTTTATTTTGCTCGCCTTATGTCAATGTTTCTTCAATATATTCTTTTATTTGCGAACTCAAAAGTCTAATTTAACATCAAAAAATAATTCAGTGAGAAGCTAGGTTATACTTATTTGGTATAAGTCTCACTAGCAGCTGCTGTGTTCTGATATACTAAATACAAAGTATACTCATCAAATCTGAAAAAAAAGGCTATGCCATTACTGAAAAATAATAAATGGGCTGGGGATTTGCTAGAAGTCTTGAAAAAGCAGACTCCTCAGAAATGTAACTAGTAAAGCCTTAATATAATTCTTATACATGCAGACAGTGCATTTGAGAGGAACAGATAGAAGAAGCAAACACAAATGGATGAAAAATACTGGAGTGGTCAAATGAGCAGATAGGAACAGGAGGTCTTGAGAAATCTCACATCTCACCTGAGTCAAACCAAAGTATATCTTCAAACTACCTGTTTTTACTATCACAAAATACTGAGCTGGATAATATTTTCCCACTGTACATGCTGGTAAGGAACTCCCCACTTAAATTAAAACCAGGAACATTGAGCTTGACCTCTCTTCAGGAATACTTCCATACAAGCAAAGAGTTTAAAAACAGCCAGCTTATCAAGCTTGCCCCAGTAGATGACAGTCAAACATGGTATGCAAGTCAAGCAAAAACACCTGCTAGAAAATGATGAGTAAAATACCAGCCAGACAAAATTGAGTAAGAAACAACAGAATACACATAAAAAACCCCAATATTCCAAAGGACAGAAACTCCTTACTTCAGCAGTAGAACACACAACCTCTGTTATTTCAGTTATTCCTACAGCTCTCTTTATAGAAAAAACAGGACAAATACTTACAGCTGTAAACTGTAAGGTAACAATGCATCAAACAGCCATAAGGCAAAAATAACACAGGGAAAAAACTAAAACTAAGGTTACTTTAAATTTCTTCCTACTGCTCCTTTATGCCAGCAGCTGTTGCTCAGTGGCAACTGCTTCCCAGCAAACACAGCTGCTGTGTTATGGCACGAGAACTATAAAGTGAAACAGAGAAGCGGGAACAATCAATCTGGTTTAACTTTTCCAACAAAACAAAATGTTGGCTACCAAAGAGGAAGCACAGATGGCAAGAATGAAGTGGACACTTCGAAGATTGACACTACTGAAGGTTAAAATTTGTCCAGCTCTGCAAACATCCCCATTCCCACCTTTATGGATGCACCTAAACTGGTTCAAGTCACTGTGTACATGTGAGGAGCAAAGAATGCATGTGTTTACAGAAGAGCAGTATAGTGTTTCATCTGAAAGAAAAAAAAAGTGAATCTCTATGCCCTACAGTCACTTTGACTTTTAATCAGTAAAAAGCAGCATATTTTCACTTGTATAAGCTAGAAGTTATGTGTGTACTGGACCACAAAGAGAACTATCCAATGGCCATTTTACATGGGATAAAGACAATATTTTTTCAGAAAAAAAATTACTGCCAGCTCAAGCTCTTCTCTAACTCACCACCTAAAATTTTCAGCCAGTTGTACCAGAAAATGAAGTAGCAGTTTTATTTTATGAAGAGAATAAATGAGCCTTTACTTATGTTGACTTTTTACTAATCCAAGGGCACATAAGTACAGTTCATCATAATGCTAATAAGATAGAATCATCTACCCCTACAATTTAGTGTATATCAGTATAAAAATAAAAACAGAAAGGGATTAAAATTTTGTTGTGAGACTTTATGCTGACAAAGCAGAATTTCTTTTAGTTGAAGACTTGCAACATAGAGCCGGTGTGATACTGCTCTCTTGTGGTTAAACCCATGCAGTTCATCTGCAAAATGTAACAACTATTTGTATCAATTATTTTAAAAGATATTCAAATGTATTTTAATCTAAGACGTTTTTAGCTGATCAGAAGTTTGAAGCAATCAGTGCCAACTCTACCCCTGCAGACTGTACTGCCATGTCCCTGTTACCTAAAGAGAGAATTTAGACTGCTGCTTTTGCTCCTGATTTCCCATTGAAATCAAATGCTTAAAATTAGCCTTAAACAAAAGGTCAGAATACTTCCATCCCAATAACAATGAAAGTCTGAACACTCTGCCTAGAATACCTAAATAATTTGCTTTTAAGGGCTACCTTAGCTTTCCAGGCTGGATGAAAATGTAAGCAGAAATTAAAATGTAAGGAAGTCTAGAAACACAGCTGGAACAAAAGCACCATGCTGTTGTTCTTTCAATGTGAAAAAAAAAAAAAAACAAAAAAAACAACCAAACAAATTTCCTCTGCAGAAGGAGAGGTCCTGATGACAGGATTATTGGAAAAATAATGAATTTCAAAAGAAGGGCCTTTTGAATATTATAATCAAAAACTTTAAATAATCCAGCCAAATAATACTGACATGTGCCGAATTTCTCTGAAGTAGGAAGACAGCTGTCATCTTTAGCCTTCACTCACAATACAGTTTTAGATATTGTGAAAACCAGCACCACAATTCAAGACTGAGTTCCTAAACAAAGTGTTTCAAGGCATAACTATGGAGAATCATGTACATTGCTCTAAACCACTGAAACACCTACAAACAGCGAGCCTGTCAAAGACCCTTCCAGATTGTGCTTTTCACATTTGGCTAACTTGCAAGAAACAAAAGCAGAATCATTTACACAGATACAAGCACTGATTCATGTCATGTTTCCTTTTACATAACTCGAATTACTCTTTCTAATACATCTGATATTTATGACTTTATAAGATTCTTCCTTTTTTTACAAAAACTTTTCTATACAACTATAACATACCTGGTTTGTTTTGCTATACTGTTAATATAGAGTGACTTCAGCTTCATACTTCAAAGTATTTTGAGGAATAACGAAAAATTTCCCTCTTTTCTGGAAGGGAAATTGGTTGTTGTAAATTGGTAATTTACAACAGCTATTCTATTCCTGCTAGTTAAGCTACATGCTTTATCTTCAGACCTTTGAAATTCAATTGCCTTTAACAGGACATGCCCAAGCACCTCCATGTCTTTCTTGCAGTGAAGGGCACAAAACTGGACACAGAACTCAAAGTGGGGCCGCACCAGTGGCCAGCACAGGGGGACGATCACTGCCCTGATCTTGGTGGCCACACTATTCCTGATACAGGCCAGGATGCCATTGGCCTTCTTG
>JAYDZK010000169.1:49068689-49079719 GCA_034509185.1 Euphonia xanthogaster
TCAACACTCCCACACAACTTAGTGTTGTATGTGAACTTCATGAGACTATACTCAATCCCCACATTGCTATAAAGACAGAACTGATTCCTGGGAAATCCCACTAATGACCAGCTGCCAGCTGGATGTAGCTCCATGCACCAACACTCTCTGGGCCCAGCCATCCAGCCAGGTTTTCACAGTGCATCTGTACAAGCCATGAGTGGCCAGTTTCTCCAGGAGAATGCTGTGGGAAACTGTCAAAGGCTTTACTGAAGTCCCCAACTAGCCAAGATTGATGACAAATGATGGAAAGTGGCTCGGTGAGTATTTCCACTAGCACCCTCAGTACCCTTGAGTGGATCCCCTCTGGCCCCATAAACTTGTGAGTGTCCAAGTGTGGCGACAAGTCACTGGCCATTTCCCCCTGGGGGCTTCATTCCACTCCCTGTCCCTGTCTTCCAGCTCAGGGGGCTGGGTAACTGGGGAACAAGTGGTCTAGCTATTAAAGGATGACAGAAGGAAGGCATTAGGTATCTCAGCCTCTTTCCAGGTCCTTTGTCACTATGTTTCTCCCCATACCCAGAAAAGGATGAAGTTCTTCTTGGCCTCCCTGTTGTTACTAATGTATTTAGAGAAACATTTTTTTACTGCAGTAGTCAAATTAAGTTTTAGTTGGGCTTTGACTATTGTAATTTTCTCCCTGAGTTACCTCACAAAATTCTTGTAGTCCTCCTGAGTTGCCTGCCCCTTCCTCCAAAGGTCATAGGCCAAAGCTTCCTGTCCAGACAGACAGGTCTTCCCCATGAGCTCATCTTTCAGTCCATGGAAATCACTTCCTACACTGCCAGTAGCATTTTCTTCTTGAAGAATGTCCATTTTTCCTGGACTCCTTTGCCTTCTGGGACTGTCCCCCAAGAGATTCACTCAGTCTCCTAGACAAGCCAAAGTCTGTCTTGCAGAAGTCCAGGATAGCAGAACTGTTGACTCCCCTTCTTAGCTCTCTGAGAACAGAACACGCTAGTGCGCTGTGATTACTGTGCCCAAGATGTCTCCAACCATCCCATCACCCACCAGTCCTTTGTTTGCACACAACAGGCACAGCAGGGCACCTTCCTCGCTGTAAACTATTCAATTTCACACAAACATGCAACAATGCCCTAAAATACTGTAAACAATTAATTAATAGATTATTCAGATAAACCTGGAAGGTAAATACAGATGTAGCTGAAGTCAGTGTCACGATGAAAAATGTATTGGTAAACAACATAGGGGTCTGAGAACCTGGTAGAGGAATCAGGATGATTAATATCTCCCAGGTACCTAGAATCACTGGCAAACAAATTTCAGATAAAGTGGAAATGATATTTGGCTGCAGCCCTTGCTTAACACTAGGACATCATGTTTGGAAGTCCCTTTTTTCTCTTTCTGGGATTTTAATGGAACAATCTTGGCAAGCTTTGGTCCATGTCCCTGCACTTGATGGCATCCCATGCCTTTTGATGGCTTTCACTTGGGCAAAGATTGACTTCTGATTTTTTTTTTTAAAGTATCCATGCCATGTCCCTCATATCTTCCCCTCAAAGTTGTGTCTTCCTCCCTGATTTTTTCCCCTGCTTTTGCAACATCTGTCAGGTTAGTTTTGGCATGTTTTGGTCCTTTGCACTGCACCTCATTCTCTCCCAGACCACTTTCTTGTAGTCTCTAAAACTCCCAATTTTTTGGTTTTTTTTTTCAGTTGGATTTCATTTGATCCTATCTTCTTTCCAGAGTGTTTGTAAGTCTTTCTTTTCAGCTTCGCAAGATTTTGCTTCCCTTCCAGAAAAGAAATGTTTTTTCCTTTCAGGAAGGGAAACGAAATCTTGTGATTTCAATGGGAATCAATTGGGCAAGCTTTGCTCCATGTCCCTGCTCTTGATAGCATGTCATGCCTTTTGATGGCTTTCACTCTGACAAAGACTTTTTTTTTTTTTTTTAAGTATCCATGCCATGTCCCTCATATCTTCCCCTCAAATTTGTGTCTTCCTCCTTGATTTTTTTCCCCCTACTTTTCCTGAGAGGTTAGTTTTGGCATGTTTTAGTCCTTTGTACTGCACCTCATTTTCTCCCAGACCACTTTCTTGCAGTCACTAAATCTGATTTTCTTTCTTATTTTCCTTCAATTGCATTTCATTTGATCATATCTCTTTTTCAGTTGGTTCAATAGTCTTGCTTGCAGAACTTCCTTTCCCCAAGGTATCTGATTAGTGACTCAAGGCTAACTTGTCTAGCAGGTTCCCTTTGTCAGTTTGGCTTTCGCAGAACCCTATATATAATTTTACTATTTAGGTGGAACTAAATAACAATGTAATTAATTCCTAACAAGAAGAATTGACTGAGGGCAGTTAATACTGTTGCATACTCTCTGCTCTATCTTAATCCAAAAACTCTGTACCTACACGTATAGAGATAATATAGATTAATGAAATATATATTAATATAAAGATTAATACATAAGAAATTATATATTAATTGTCCTTCACAAAGTAGTGAGTATTTGGACAAGTTTGGTATATTACAGGAATATGTCATCAGTGGTATTCTGACAATAATTGTCAGGCAACTGTATTATTAGTCTCCTTGCAATGGGAAGCTCACTGATAGAGAACGCAATCTTTTAGGATCTCCTAAATGTTTTTAAAGGATTGCATTTAAAGGACTACTTTTCCTTCTAGACCTTTTACTCAAAACACGTGAAACATTTACTCATTTCAATTTTATCAGCTGGAAAATTGGATACCATATATATACTTTTTAAATCTTTCAAGCAGAAAAACAAAACCAACTTTCATTTCAGCAACCACCTCAGCACCCCCTGAAGGAAGACATCCTGCCCAAAAATTCACTGGGAGTGGTAGTAGGGTAAGTTTTTCAGACTTCTTCAGTGATAAGAAGGCATAACCTTTCACAAGATTGTGCCAGCAGACCAATAGAGCCCTCGTGTTCCTGAGTCTCCTCCTCCTCTCCCAGATCAATAGCACAACTCTTGAGTTGCATTGTGACTGAGCAATTCAGTCAGGGACCTTATGTAAACAAGGGCATTTGTAGGAAAAACATGGAATGGATTCTGGGTGGGCACAGGAAGCAGGAATGATTCCCAGTTGTTGATACAGAAGTTTTAGTCAAAGAAAATAAGATGACAAAGCCATGTTTTCATCAGTTCTGAAAAGGGAGAAAAATCTCTGCAACGAGTGATAGAACTTTTCATTACTTTTACTAAGCTTTCCAACTTATTGGTATTAAAAACTGTCAGATGTTACCAGATACCACCCACAGACTCCTTTACATCTGGAACTACATAAAATAAAGAATCTGTTCTTGTAACATATGTAGGTGGGGGAAAAAATCACATGGTCCACTACTTATTCTTTTCCCTAAAGAAGTGGATCAGCTATAAACTATATCACTGCACAATTCACATCAAAATGACAAAAATCAGACAGTATCCAACAACCACAGGGGTCACACAGCTCACTAAATTTGCAGATGCTTCTGACACTAGATTATTGTGTTAAGAGGTACTGAGAAATTTCTCAGAAGTCCCTTGTAAAATGAAAAGACACTTCCAAAGTCAAAATTCTCAGCACAAACTGCTCCTGTTGGCCTGACTCGTAGTTAAATGATGAAGTCTGGGGAGGACAGAAAAATTGCAACTAGTCCAAAATAATTGCTTTTCATGAAGAGAAGAAACTGTTGGTCACATAAAGCAACTGATGTAACTACTGTATGGCTTTGCACACAATTCAGTCTCTCAAAGACTGAATTCCATCCTGCTTGTCAGTCACAATAGCAGGGCCACAAGCTCTGAAACCCCCTGGATCTAGGAACGCTGATACAGACCAGGAGACCACTTGCACTCACTGCACTGCAGATACTGAGCAAGAGGGAGCCAATTCACAGCCCTTATGCTCACTGAGACTCACCTGCCTGCTTGTCCTCCTCAGCAGACACTGCATGGACTTCCTTCACTGTCACTGCCTGCTGCTCTTATACAGCAGAGAGCAGAGCAGCAGACAAAAGACAATGAGGAGCTTTGATAGAAGAAGGCAAAATTATCCAGCATGGGGCTGAGCTGGATATTCTGTACAGATTTCATAGCAATTATCAAGTTTAGGTAGAGAAAGAGAAGCACTGGAAGAAAGTGAAGGCCAAACTGTTACAGACCAACCATGGAATGGGAGAATATGATAAACTTAAATAATTACTAAATCCAGAAGAAATAAATGCCTAGAGGATTTAATTTTAGAAGCATAATATATCAAATCAATTAAGCTCCAGTTTTAATCAAAAGATAATTTTTTTAACTAAAATGCAAGTATGGTATTTTCACACTAATTTCCTAAAACTGTGCAAATAAGACTCAGCAGTAAGAGGGGATGCAGCTGTCAGTCTTCTCCATGTAACTGAGCAGGAAAATAGAAGACACACGGGATATAAGGAACACATTCAACAGTTTGACAGGATTTGGGTTTTATACATTAGAATTGTTAGACAAAAGATTAGGTGAGCAGTGGATCATAATAAATTTGTAAATAAGTGGCTTCATTAAGTCGTTCCTACTCTGGTAGGAAAAAATACAAATTGTTCTTTAATTAGTTTTAGAAAATGCAATTTAAGAACTTGTCTAATATGATCAGTTCTTAAGATACAAAAGAGTCTGAAACACAAAAGGCCACTATCACACACATCTACAATATAAAGAGAATTTTATTTTATAAGCTCTTGTGAACAAAACTGAATTCACATGCATACGCCAAGATAGAAATTAATATTTAATTACATGTGGAATTTAGACTGTGTGCAAGCAGATCTCTCTGCAAGGTCTTTCTTACCTAAGAATGCAACTCCCTCGTATTACAGGCATTTAATAGACGACCTGCCATTTACTCACAGCACAAAGTTCCACAAATATGAAAGTTCATCTCCTGACCGAAAATAAACTAGAAAACTGTTTGCACATGGAATAAGGAGTTGCATCAGTAAACTGCAAAGAAAACCAAGGCAACTATGCAATTCTCATGAAAAAGTATTACCATTATATACAGTAGTTATAACACACAAAAAGTTCACACTTCCTTGTTATTTACACTGGAGTGCAAACAGAGCATATACCTCAGCTCCCACAGCAATAAATCTTTGTTTTCCCCCCCACACACTGCTTTCTTGGATTCCCCAGGTTCCAAAGGCACTGCTCCATAGCATAGAAGCCTTCTCTCAGTTTTGTGCTTTGTGTAAAAGCATCACATGCACAAGTTTGGCTACTGAGAAACCAAAGAGAAGGAAGAGGTAATTTTACAAACCCTGCAACACCCAAACTTCAACAGCATAGGAAAGGCATGATCTGGAACAACATGTTACAGCACCTTACAGCAGTTTCAAAGTAGACCCACCACTTATACACACTGAACACTCATTGGAAGCCTCCACTATATCTGAGCTCTTGCTTTCCATGCTGGTCCCTGCTTAACTCCATCACTTCTTGTAAGGCTGGGTTTTGTATTTGGCTTCAGACTGCAGCGCCCAACCTGAAAAGCAGAGACAAAGTTAAAATTATGCCCAAGAAACTGAATTAGAAGATGTTTACAAGAAAAACATTTTGGAAGAGTTGTTGCACTTCTCTCAACATAGAATAAAACAGTATAAGTCTGTGCAATTGGTTTAAGTACACTTATTCTTCAAAACACTCAACAGCTAACAGAGGCTTGGTTACAAACTCATAAGATTATTCTGCTTTAACCAGAAAAATTCCATCTTTTTGTATCTACTCCTGAACGTGCTGTACTTAAGCAGTCTCTCTTCCAGGACTTTATAATCCAGCTGTCAGAACCTGGACCAAAAGCTATTCCATATACAAGCTAGTTCGATCTTTGTATCTAGAATCAGGTATGTCAGTGCAGTAGTCTGCAGCATCAAATCACTACAGCTAGAAAGAGGAACACACACATTAGCTTTCCTCCAGTTTTCAGCCACACAGCTAGCCACATGTACGAGCAGCTCCCAAAGAATATCTATGAATATCTGGATTTCCACTGTATGTTCTCCATTACTATCTCACTCCATTAGGGTAACAAATGCCACAGCCTGAATCTTTTCTCTCACTCTTACAATAAAAAGATAGAACTGCTAAGCAGAGAGACACTATTTAAATTAGTTCCACTTATTTCTATCCATCTCATCTGAGCAGTTCTGAGGTTTGTGGAAATGCCTAAAAACCAACAAAACAGCACTGCTGGACCGTATAAGCTGAGGGAGCTGGCACAGGCTGATATGCAGAAATCAGGGCTCAGAACCACCTACGTCCAATGGCTCTGTCTACCACTTCATTGTTCCCAGGAAAGACTGTATTCTTCATGGGCTTTACAAAAGAATCAAATCTCATTTTGGATGAAGATTCAAACCGTGTGGAAACTACACTCAAAGGAAAATATTACAGACTATGCATTTATTTTCTTTTCTGAGCAGTTAGGGTGTATTAGTCAGACCTTTCTGGACCTTCCTAATACCCTTATTTGAAAAATTAGTCAATAACTGTTTAAACACAGAGTTTCCATGCATGGATACCTGCCAGGTACCATCAAGCTACGATCCATAGTTTAATCAACTGTTATATGAATTTTTAAAATCAGTCTTCTAAGTTGTTTTTTTTCTCTGCACACTTAGAAGTGCATTTACCAGTCTAAATCCACCCAAATTATTTTGAGATTTTATGCTTTGATTATACTTTGAAGAAAGTAACTACCTAGTCTGATGGCTAAAAAAATTGTGGAGAAGTTCTAGGCTTGTGAAAACTCTGCAAGCATCCATGAAAACAGCAGTCAGTTAAGAATACAAACACACATTCTTATATAAAAACATACCACTGGCACCTCAGGACTAGAAAAGGGAGAGCTATCAAAAGAATTATTTTCTTTGTCCCAGGAATCGTCTTCGTCATCATTTTTATGTGCAAATTTCTGCTTTAGAGCATGAGTTAGTACAGCAACCGGATCCCAATCTGAACTTTGCACCTTTTTGTGTCTAGAAAGAGGAGTACCTCCAGGAGACCTATGAATGACAACAAAAATGTTATTGTCTTCTGACCCTAATCCTGTGCTGGCTAATCCAAAATCTAGAGGCACAACTTCTGTAAACACCCTATTCTAAAAATCCCTGATTACACAAGTAATGGTGCTGTAACGTTAAAGCAATTAATCAAATACAACTGATACAATTACACCCAACAACTTGTCAGCATTTTGAGCCTGAAAACACATCTTGATGATGTTCCATGAAGAAAGCTGGCAAAAAATCAACACAAACTGTTAAAGTATTGCAAATAACAAGAAAAAAAAAAAAGGCAAAATTGCAGTTTTTATATCAAGTCATTTGTAAGTTATATTTAAGTATGTTAATGGGAATGTCCCACTAAGGTATTTCATAATCACTGTGAACATAATTTAAATTTTATTCATTTTAAGTTCATTTAAATTCAGAAATCAAAATGGCACCTAGACCCCAAAACTTATCATAAATGTGGAAGCTAGTGACTCGTCCAAGACAATAAATCATAAGACTTTCTAACCATTGAGAAATCTTGGGGGGTGATGGGTTGAAAAATCTAAAAGTGTTCAGAGTTCTGCTTGTAAAGTGCAACTTCCAGGCTGATGATTTGTACCTAATAATGCACACTGACAACACCAAGTTTTAAGTCTGGCAGTTACAGTAATTGTTGCTTAACACAAAACCTGAGAGGACTGAGTTCATGGTCCCTACAAAAACAAGCCCTCAGAGCATTTGCACAATGTACAAGACAGTGTTTGGGTGGTGGAAACTGGGATCTTCAGGCTCTCAATTTCTAAGAACAGAGGACTTTCCCTTTGCAGTGCACATGTTAAACTACTGTCAAAAAGATTGTAGCAATTTTGATCATCATCACTCCCCCCAAAAATCTAAATTATTCATTACTCAGTTAAGCTCTACTTCAGAACTCATGTAGATGCCTAAATCCAGAAAGCATTTTGGATGTATAAGCTACCACTTCCTGCTAATTATGCCCCTGCTCAAGATGCTAAATTTGTCAACCTGAACATCTCATTTTCTTTGCTCATCATACATGGAATTATAGAGGAAAAAAAATATAAAGGAAACACACAGGTTTACCTAAGGGCATTTTATATTTCCTTTATTTACTGTGAGAATGTCATCAAAAGCATAAAGACATGCTTTGGATTTGCAGGCAAATTATTTGCCCAGGTTTTTTCCTAGTCATTTTCATGGATAAAGCTCACAGTTAAGAAAATGCTGAAATGAGAACACAGTAAGTTTTGTCAAGTGACATTCTTCCCACATTGAGAGCTTCAAATATTCATTATAGGCTCAGTTTTTCTAACTTTTTCAGTCCAAGAAGTTCAGAAAAGAATCCTGCAGGTGTAATCTCTATTATACCTAGCATAGCAGAGACCAGAAGAGGTATTGAAGTCTTTAGTAAAACATTTTTTTACAAGTCAACTGCACTTATCATCAAAACAGCTGACCACTAAAAATATTTATAATCCTATTGAACACTGCACTATTCAACTGAACTAGTGAAATACAAATTTATGAAACATTTTCAATAAATGATACAGTACCTGTTTTTGTAAACACTTCAAAGCTTGAACAAGGATATTTTGAGTATGCTAACAGTAGTTTCCTAAAGTTTCCCTGAGGATTTGGCCTTTCACAGTGAATCCAGAAGGGTTATTTTTTCAGATCAGTTTCCTGTGTCTGTGCATGCAATCCTGTAAGCGACCTCTCACCTCCCCACACCAGCCTGAGATTTGCACACTGAAGCAGCACAGTAGCTTAAAACGATGCATTAGTCAGCATGTTTTAAATGCATCTCAAAGCTATGTCGCAAGTATCTTGCATCTCATGCTGTGAACTCAGAAGCTGCCAACTTGTTTGTCAGCAGTAGCTGCTCTTTAAATGACTGATGTTCTCTGGTGCTACTGTAGAGCTGCTGATGCTCAGATAGCCTTGGCTTGCTGAGATGCACATCCAATCCAACCTACCTCTCAACAGCTCGCAACTGAACTTTGTTTAGGTCTTTCAAAACATCCATCATACTGGGAAAGTTCTCTGTCCTCTGGTGATCAGTACTGTTAGCTGCTGCTGAATCACTGTTTCTTGCAGCTCGGCGTTGTTTGATAAGTTCCAGTGCAGAATTACTAGCTTCAACAGCAGATGGTGCACCAGAAGGAAGTGGAGGAGGCGAGGGAATTACAAAGTGATTGTGAGAGACGGACAATGGCGTAGAAGTCATGGCTGGCAGTGGGTAAAATCCACCTGGAGTGCTGAGTGTTTTAAAGGCTTCTGCATACAGTTAGAGAAGAAAAACAACAACATATATTAACATCTAAGATTAACCAGTTTTATGTCAAGATAAGACTGCCCTCTGAAAGCAGTCTTTCTTTTAAGACACCTTGCACATTACAATACAGAACTAAACTTAAAACAAAGAATATTACTTCAAACCCACAAATTTAGAATACATGAAGTAATGAATCTCAAGTGTCTTGTGCTGCTCTGATTTTCACTTCTTGTGTCTTCAATCTAAGCACTAGGTAAATCAGCAAATGTTATTGTCTGCTGCTATATATGGTGATCAATGGTCTGCTGCTATATAGCCTGCTGCTATATAGCCTGCTGCTATATATGGTGATCAATGGTCTAGAAGTTACAATAACCTTCATGAAGCAAAAGATAACCACAAAACATGTAAAACAGATTACAATACTGAGTGCAATGGAGAAGAGACAGAGAAGACAAGAGAACAGCTGAATCACAGAAGTGCCTCACAATGCCACACAAAAGTACCAAGTACTTCACACCAGTCCAAGTATTTCAGCAACCACAGTGGGGTTGGTCTGCAAGTAAGACAACTGAGACTCAAAACTTACTAGGAAAAAAAAGAGATCACAAGACAGAGTTGCATATTAGAGACCAGCTACCCAGGATACCAACTGCCCAGGATACCAACTACCCCACTACCCAGTTTTTGCCTCAACCAGACTGACTTAGAATTCTTCTTCTACACATTAATTTAATAATTTGTTAGAAGCAGTGCAAAACCCCAGAGGGAAAAAGTCTGTAACTTTATAAAACAGTTATTAGTAGCCTATAGATAGTGATGTTACTAAACTCCTTCACTAACATGGAAATTAGTATGAAGAGTACTTAGGATCAATTGCATTTGAACTTGGTAAATAGACCACAAAACAGAAAAGACAAAGTGCACCAAATAGCAAAAAGGAAAACAAAATATTACATTCAATAAATTTAGTTGGTGTATCTTCAGTTAGAGAAGTTAAAGATATTCTCTACCAATATCAGACACAGCAAGCTCTAAAGCAAAAAAAGGAACACAGGTTTGCTTCAAGTGAGAATGTCTTACGTGAGGGAATGCTTCCCAAGGTCTGCACTGAAACAATTGCAGCAATCTGAGCACGAAGAAAGGTCAGCTCATCCTCAAGGGCAGAAATTTTCTGGAGTGCTGCTTGATCAACACCGACTTTCTGTGCACTGCTTTTTGGAATGCGCTGTATTGAATCCAGATGTGGATATGGATCAGGAGGAGCTGTACTTTTCTCTTTTCTCCTCAATTCAGTCCTACAAAGCAAAAAAAGGACACAGTTTCAAAAGGCTCAGCCAACAATGGAAACCTCAAACTACTCAGGCTGTTAAAGCAAGTTATTGTCACTCAGCAAGACCTGAAAGGAAACTACACTTTTAACTACCCATAACTTCTGAAATGTTTCAAGTCTCCCTTTGCTCAAGTACCATGAAGATCCTTGCAAAGTCATCATAAGAATTAGTCAGATAATTCACTCAGGGATAATTAAACATCATAAAGTCATACAGTAGGATTGTCATTATTCAATAATTATTAGACTGACACCATAAGGTGTCTCTCCCTTCTTGCCACATGAAAGGCAGGAGAGGCAAAGAATAATGATGTCTTAATTAGGCTTCATAAATTTTAGTCATTTATCAAA
>JAYDZK010000169.1:49086258-49129733 GCA_034509185.1 Euphonia xanthogaster
AAAAACCAAAAAAAAAAACAACCAACCAGCCAAGATCCCTTTCATATCTGCACTTCTGCTATAAAAATTCTTGCAGCACAATTATTAGAAATCATTGTTGAAGAAAGTAAGATTAATTTCTCACACTTATGGTATATATCAATTATATTTACCAATTCCGGTTTTAACATCTCTTGCTTTATTTTTTCAGGGATTTTATGGAGTTTTGCTTCTCTCCTCCCACCTGCTCTTGCCCTGCTCACTCATTTCAACTTAAATGCTGTACCTGTGAATGACTCACTCTTGCTAGATTACACACCCAGAGAGGAAAGCCCACATAGAGAAATTAAAGAGGCAATTCTAACAAACTGTAAAAAGAAACTGCTAAAAAAGAAGCTAGATTGATACTGCCAGCAAATTAATTTAAGTGTTCTGCTGATGACTAAGCTATTAAAAAATACACTTGAAACTCACTGCAGTTTGTATATGCATATGTATTTCTTAGGCTACTAATGAATTCACTGCTTAAGTAAAATTCTTGCTGCACCCTTGCGGGGTGAAATAAGAATCCAGGTTAATCACTATGTAAATGTGATTCTCATGAACTAGCATACGATCAGCATTTTGATATAGGTAGTTTGTACCTATACTGTGACTGGATAACTACCTTTAAATACATTTCTTATAAAAAGGCAACAGAGAAGTAGTAATCAGTTTATAAAAAATGCTGCTCCAAGATTTTAGGTGTGCAGAGCTGTAAGTTTACTTCAGAATAAAACACAGACATAGGGGAGAATCAAAACTTTTAGAGTTGTACTTGACCATATATTTGGACAAAGCAGAATTACACTGCATATAACAAACAGTAAAATTTCTTAAAAGTTGTTACAAATATTTTACTTTCTACCTGTACGATCATTAACATAGTTTACTATATCATGATTTTTTTCTAAAGGCTTAAAACGAAAACAACCTCTCTAAACTACTTTCCAACAGTAAAATTTAAGTAAAATGCTTACATTCATTCGACAACAAAAAAACATATTAAAAATGTTGTGTGGGTGGTGCAAGAGCTGCTCTTTCAGCTACAACTTTCTTCCGGGTTATTCCTGCGGAAAGAAAGAAAACATTCTTGTTGTAAACCGTTAATAATCAAACTCCAAAACCTTTAAAGTGATCCCTACATGCCGCCAATTACTTGGCATAGTGCAAGATGAACCGTCTAATCTGCAATTCACTGAACAATTTACCTTTTCCTCTTTGCGTCTGTCCTTTTCTTCATTATTCTCAATTGTTTCTTCCTCATCTTCCACAATGCCATCCCCTTGATATTTGTCATGTGTCCACTTTGGACTGCTACCTGACTTTTTGAAGTTAAAACGCCCTCTGCCACGCTGGAAAGTACCACGGCCTCTTCCTCTTTTGGCCCAATAATCCACACCATCGTCTCTGTCATCATGCTACAATAACACCAGAAAAAGAGTAAGGTTAGACACCTCTTAAATGTACCTTATAATGTTAGTACGCTCTAGCAAATGCATAAAACAAAGTAAATGCTAAAAAGTTCTCTTCAGATTGCAATTTTTCTTAAAAGGCATAATGCGGTAACTAAAACCAAAACCAACTGTCTGAAGAGCCCTTATTCACTGTGGGTCTACTCAAATGTTAGTAACAAATCACTTGTCTGTAACTTACACTCGATCAGAATTAAGAATTACTAGTTTTGAGGGGAAAAAATTGTTACTTTAAGAGAAGCTCTAGGAAAGTGCTAGGTTACTCAGTATAAAGGGAGTTCTTTATACTTCATAAGAAGAGGTAACTGAAGGCAGTTTTCAGAAAATCTGCCCCACCAGCACAGTGTAGGGCAAATTACATTCAAACTGTTCAAGTCTAACATTACCAAACAATAGTTGAATTTCTCTGGTTAATAAGCCTGAAGTTTGCTGTCTAGCTACCAAATACAGCCTTATATAGTTAGGTATGTTCTCGCAATCATTTTGCACACTGCATGAAACCTACAAACCAGTATTTAATATAAAAAAAAGTTTCTATTTAGAATGGTGAGGTACACTTGCTTCAAAATGTGATTTTTCTTAACTTGTGATTTGGAAAGAAGTCTGAACTATTAAACATGTATCACACCCATATAATGCAGCTTAATTACACAGAAGCAATTGAAGGGCAGCTTATTTAATTTAAAATATTTTTAGAAATTCAAGTTTAATAGCTAAATTAATTGTTCTAATATCATGAATAGATTATCACATCTCTGTTTACAGATCAGATAAGTTTAGATATGTCTAGGAAGACAGAACTCCTTAATGAAATAGCTGAACTGTGACTGCATTATTTCTTAGTTACCTGTTAACATATTTGTGACAAGCTATAATGCTACAGAAGGTCTTATCTTCATTACTTATCATCTTTCAATGATGAAACAATATCCTTCAAAGTTTGCATTGTTATGGAAATAACTGGAGCAGAGGCCACACATCCAGTGTACTGCACTACTTAGAGTGGCTAAATCAAGGGTCCTCCTTTCATAATCCAGATGGGAGAAAGGCATCAAAACTGTGGTGACTTTCTTATGACTATCACAATACTCAGAGCAAAGAACTGCTCGTAACAGAGTCTGCCTATGAAAATCCACAAATACTGTCAGCTTTTCCTCATCTTTCACTTCTGTAGACTTCCAGACCAATCTAAGACAAATCTCAAATGTCATACAGATGTAAATCCAGGAAAACAGCACAAGCCTTTCTGGTTTTAAGTTGGGTTTTAATACATTTTGTCTGAACCTGCCTTCTTCCCCAGTCCCTGATGAAATTTTTGGAGATAAATTCCATGTCAGGCCTCAGTTACTGCCAACCTGCTGCAGAAAGACGAAAGATAAGCAGAACCAACCACTACAGCCACCCTGATACTCTCACAGTTACTCTTGTCCCTGTCCATACATGCATGCTACTTCTACGCTTGTAGAAAGTTTGGAAAAAAAAAAAAGCATGCATAAGACATCGAGTTCTCCACACCCACCAAGAAGTATTTCTTGCTTTTTGGGGTATATTCAGGATCCCATTCCTCTTCCTTCGGTCTCTTCTGAAAAGTAGTATTTGAGTTGCTGGGACCAGTATTTGTTCCAGCAAAGACTCCTCTGGCTCTTCCTCTGCCCCTAATTCGAAACTGATTAACCAAGACGTCATTTAATCCATTTACATAATACCACAAAGTAGAGTCAAGTTCTCTATTACTGAAAATACTTTCTGTGCTTAATTACAGTATCTGCAAGTGGAAAAACCATTTTCAAATTCACATACTACCTTAAGTAATATATTCAAGCATTCATTTTCAAATAATGATTCTATTAAACTTAATTGAAACACATTTGAGTTCTTGGCATAAGTTCACCCACAACTACTGAAAAGAAATTTGACTGCTAGTAAACCATCGTGTTGGAACAAAAGGTCACAAGAAGCTTCTGAAGCTGTTCAGACAAAAATCCTGGAGGAAAGCTAGACTGAAACAGGGACAAAACTGTCAGGGGGGAAAGAAAAGTATTTATGCAATCAATTGAATCATTTATGAAAAGGTGATTCTGGAATACATACTAACAGTGCAGTTTACACAGGAGTATATCCACTGTGTGTTACTTAAGCATTTTTAACTGAGATTCAAGAATGTACCTTAGTCCAAATCACACTTCAAATGAGTAAATTCTTTACTCAGAAAAAACTCAATAGCATGTACTGTGCAGAGCAGCAATGTTTAAAGTGAAAAGGAGTGTTTTAAATATTCTTTATAATGAATTACTGGGGTTTTAAAATGCTAGGCTAGTGCCCTGGGTTGGCTATATGATGCTTGAATCCCCAAGTGTCTGTTCTGTTTATGCTGGCTAATAAATTTGGACCTTTAAGACTTGTTCCAAGAGTGAAGGGGGGAGAGAAGAAGCGCGCAGTTTGTTTTCAGACACTGTACTCACTCCTCCACATTCCTGATCCTGGACTGTTGTTGTATGTGGTTGGACAGGCAGTGGGACAGAGCTCTCCTTCGTTTTAGTTAGTTTTAGCTAGCTGAGGCAAAGAAGTTCCCTGGACTGTGGGGTTTTTCTTCCTTTTCTCTGGACCTGTTTAAAGCTGTTCTTGACTGAACACCCAGCAGAGCACCGGCAGCTCGCACCTGTGGCCCACCAGACCAGGCCTGGGCCGCGGCATTTCAAGAGCCAGAGGGACTGATGAGAGACTGAGGGAGCTGAGCTGCAACCCAGGGAGGGGACTTTCTGGGTTTGTCATCTCTTTTGGAGCAGCAAGGGGTTTTATTGTTCAATACTGTTCGGGTTTTATTGTTTACTAAACAGTTTTTTCCACTTTTCTTCAAGGAGGTTTTTTTTCTCTGAACCGGATAGGGAGGGGCCAATTGAATCTGCTTTCTAGAGGAACTCCTTGGGGGGGTTCTCTCCCAAATTTGCCCTGAACCAGGACAGCTAGAAAGTCTCACACCAAAAACCATCCTTAACTCAGAATACACTAAGTAGTAATGTATACAGTTATCTCAGCATGTAAATACTTAACTTGTAGACGATATTAAATGAGTTTATGTTGTTCATTGAAGGGGAGAAGAAAGGCTAATTTGGGAACATAAGACTGCTAAAAACTGCAGTTACTAAAGAATACAATCTCTAAAAGTACCCTACCTAAAAACACAGAACTGCATCTTCAGAGTAATAGTACAAAAATATGACCGGAAGCTAATTTATTTGTTAAAAATAAGCATGTTTCATAAACATACATCAAAAATATATATAATTGATGAACTCAAAAGGTAAGTGTTACGCATACTTAGTTCCACAAAGCTCTGAAACTTCTAATGCAGAATTTATGCTGGACAGATTCAAAATTACTCTGAAATCAAACGGACTGTAAAACAATCTGGAGAAGGCTCATAAGACTTATTCAATACTCTGGGAGAAAAAAAAACAATCAAAAAATTGTTTGGAGAGTCATTTGGAAAGCAATAGACTAACTGTATAAGAAGGAAAATAAGATATGCTTTCTTGATTTCGAACAGCTTTACAAAATTAGGGCACAACAAACAGTAACCTGAGAGAAGGGGGAGGGGGCAGACAAAATTATGACAGGATTAAAAGAGTAAAAAAAGAGGTATCAGCACTTCCTGGTATTCAGTCCTGTGATCAGATTCCCTTTAAAAAAAACATCTACAGTTTTCCTCACCATTTTATTAATCCTTCCCTGTACCAAATCATCTTTCAGGTAAAGAACTACAGGACATGAACCTACTATGCTGTTATCTTTATGGGCTTGTTTATTAGAAAGACTACCACAAAAAAGACAAGCAGATATTTTCTACAAAGAACTCACTTGAAACAGAGCTGCTACACAGAATTATTTTCAGATATGGATGCTAATGACATTGCCATTGAAAAATTCTAATTATCCTTTTTTCTGTGTCCATATTTGAAAACTATTCATGATGCTTATGTATGGGAAGCCTAGAATCCAACAAAATTGTGTACCCAGGCAAAGATAGTGAAAAACCATTGTGGACTTAATATTAGCTTGCTGGATAGGAAAGGTGTTACATTCTCCAAGGCTTCCTGTTAGGAGAAAGATTCAAAACCAAAGCATTTTATTTACTCCAAAAGCAAAGCAGTATTCACTGGAATGCAGCCACCATTAGCCTGTATTTACAAACACATTCCTACGCTACCTGGTCTGTGTTTTTTGATCCCATCCAAGATATATCCCTAAAGAGGAGATCTGAGTCAGCAGTTGGTCTATTTAGATTCACCTGCTCAGATACTTTGTTCCAAAAGTCTGTGTGTGACCATCTACGTTGTTAGGGAACATTAACCTGTTATCACTGCATAGACCAAATTGGCAGTCACTAGCAATTAAATGAGTACAAATCTATTAACTTTCCAGTTCCCATCTACCTCAATTGCATGTGAAGTAGCACCTCTCTCACAATACGTACAATCTGGTTTTATAAAGCAGGAAGGCTTCAACAAATTACAAGTTTTCTCCCACTAAATCTCCTTGACAGGAGATGGAGTTTTAAGCTCTCTTTTGTTTAACTCCTGTTTTGTTCGTGCCATTATTTTATATAGCTAGAAATTGTGCTGATAGTCATATTTGATGCCTACACCATCCAGGGATTTATATACTTATGCCACATAGTTCCATAGCATAACTATATAAAAATAAGAAGAAAGGAGGAAATTATGCCCTTCTAGTGTTAGAAATTTAGAACTTGGAATTTTCCTCTAGGTAGCTATAGTTTTTTAGACTGAGGATTCAAGCCTCAAGTGTTGGCACATGCCGCATGCATTTCAGACACCCTTATGTGTAGTTCAAAACTTATTTTTTGCATGATTAAACATTTATACTAAACACTGCACTTTAGCATTACTTGGTCTTAATTACAGGTTACATTAAGGAATTATTGTTGAAGTATGAAATTACTCCAACTTATTGTGTAAAACAGTTTTTCCCAACCTACATGGAACTTGAACTTTTTTGTGTGTTTAGCTGTGGTCTGCAGGTATATTTTGCCGTGTTGTTCGGGGGTGGGTGAGTGGTGTCAATTTGTGGGTTGTTTTGGGGATTTTTTTTTGTTTGGGCTGTTTGGTGTTTTTAAGTGCTCCCTATCTTTTCCAAGGCCTTCTTTATCGATTCCTAGTTTTTCCAAATGCATCTTCATTTCCCAATTATACATCAATAATTACATTAACATGGAATCTGAAAGTTTAAGATTTTTCTGAACACTACAGTGGTCAATATGCCACTTTCCAAATCACAATGCTTAAATACATTCTAGAGGTAGATCAATGAACTTTCATGCTCAGTGGCTAGTCCAAGCCAACGAAACACAAAAATAACAAGTATACCATCTCCTCAATACAGCTGTTTCAAGGTTGACATTTATTTTTAATTATGTGCCATTCTCTATTTAAAAAGTTGCAGGCATTACACACAAAGGAGTGGAAAACCAAATCCAACATGAGGGAAAAACAGAAGGTGCAGGGAGCTAAGGGTTATCAGGACCCAAGACTTAAAACAGCATTAAAAAAGAAGAACGAGGAATAATCCTGTTCCCCAGACCCTTATGCTAGGACCTCTAATGTCATGCTAATGCATATTTACAGATCATTCAAGTGCTACTGGTGAGTGCTGGGGAAAAAATAAGAGACTCAATATTTCAGGTTTGGTATATCACACAAAGACCTCAAGTCTAGCCTAACACGGATCACTACAACACTCCCTCATTTACTTTGCTCTAGTATTGTCATTGGTGAAGTGCTCATAATTTGGGGAAAGAATAGGAGAAAAACTTACAAAGGTGCCTCTTGGCCTGTTGACTCCTGCAAAACCAGAGTATTCTTTCTGTTCATGGTGGGTTTTGAACTCTTCATCTCTCTCTTTCTTGCAATCCTTCTCTTCTCGAGAACTGGATGAGGAAGAAGATGGGGAGGAAGATGGAGAGGACCGAGCACGGTCTTGGTCTCTTTTTTGTTTACTGAAAAATAAAAAAATATACTATGTGCTATTTTAAACGTACTAGATAGTCTGTAACATGCTATACTAAACCGGGTCTCTATATTTTATGAAAAACTAACCCCCTTCTGGTTATAAAGTCACACGTTACATATCTGAGATATTAAGGCGAAGTATATTTCCACTTTCCAGCCTCCTCTGACACATTTAAGTGCACTAAATGCATATTATTGCTGGTGAGTTGGAAAGCAGCAGTCTGCAAACTGTAAGATACAACTTTTCTAGATTCTGATGGCATGAAGAGATGCTGTTACTTTTAAGATCTGCCTTTCTTCTGAGGCAGAAAAACAGAAGTTAAAGGGAAAAACCCCTTAAGGTAAAGTTTTACAGTAACTTGACACAGTTCAGTTTGCACACTGTTGTTGAGAGGTATGGTATGGGCTTCCCTACATAGATGGCTGTAGGGAAATTAGCCAGTGGAAGAAAATGTGGATACCAAAGTCAAAGTAAATGGGAAACAGGAAATGTAAGTAAAAATTCACTTTATACATATACAGTACAAAGCAGGGAAAAATTCCTACAGCAAAACTTTTAGTAACCCCATAGTGGTATTAACTTGACCCAATTTACAAGATTTTGGCATTCTATTCAAAGGAAGGTCATACCTGAAGTAACTCTTACCACTTCTACACAGTATCCACTGAGATATGCTAACATTTTTTTCTTAAAACAGCCCACTGGCTTTAGACAAATTTAGAAACTCCCCTTTTCACCCATGTTAAAACCTAAGTATCAGTAAAATTCTCATACTCTGGGTGTTATGAGTTGAAAAAGTGCGGAATCAAGCATAACGAACCAAAGTTCTTACACAAACTGTTTATAGAAATGTACTGCATTGAAGTCCAACCTCCTGATGTAGCCTGGATAATAGGACAGATTAATTTGTCATTTTTTTTTTCAGTGTTAGCTTGCTATTCCAAAGTTTTTGTCCTCATCCACCATAAGCCGTGTAAAAGACAGATAATACATATTTGCTGTAAAACAAATAATTTTAATTGTTTAAAATTAAATGATCCATTATACATTGAAAATTGAAAGCAATTAAGCTTACAATTACAAAAGGCTAATTAGATGCTAAAATCCTCTATAGGGACTTCAAATATTTACCTGTCATCTTTGTAAGATTTGTAATCCTTGTAATCTTTTGGAGTTTTCTCTTGCTTTCTTGACCCACTGGATTCCCTGGAACCCTTTGAGTCTCCTCGCTCTTTACTTCGTTCTTTTCTACGTCGGTCAATGTCATGCCGAAGATCAGCAGAATCACACCTTAATTTTTTATCTCCCTGTAAACAAATATATATTTTGCAACAAAATATTGAAATACAACATCAAGAGAATCTCAGTGAAAAGGCAAGCTGTGCATCAATTAAAATATAAAAAGAAAGAATTTACCTATTTTTCAACAAACTTCAGCACACAAATTGACTTTGCTCTTTACAATGGCTACATGTAAAAAAAGAACAGCTAAGAATTTCAGTTTCAAACAAGCATTCCCATCAAGCCAATTGGTGTCTAGTTTTTGATGATACAGACCACAACAACACATGGTTTGAAGAGATAATTAAGTATTCATTTCTTCTGGTGAATTGTCTTTAAACAGAGCACAGCCACCTTTGAAGTTCAACCACACTACTCACTGACCATCTTGGTACCTCCCTCTGCCCCAAACCTATTCTTTGTCCCTGGGCAGCTTACTGGTCAAAAAACATGCAAGAAGAAAGGAAGCATGGCAAAAGACTTGACCTTATGTACTGTGTTATTAATATAGCAAAATCACACTACATAAATCAGCTTTTTGGTAACATGTTTTACTCAAAGGAAAAAAAATTCTTAATGCAAGTACTCTAGGTGCAATAAATATAATTTTGTATTTTTATAGAGAAAACCAGAGATGAAGTTGAGATTTAAAATGAGACTAAGTTTAGAAGCCCAGATAGGACATTTACTTAGAACCTACTTTTTGACTTTCTTCCTTAAAGACTCTCTCTTCACCTGTTAAGCGGGTATGCTTCCTCAGGGTACTTGGAGAGATGTCAATCCTCCTAAATGTAAAATAAAAGCAGTGTCTTGCCATACATGTACATGACTGCTAACAGCCTCAGACATTTCAACAGAAAACTGACAAACCAGCCATTTTTGCAGTAGAAGAAACTTTTTGGATTATTAAACCTCACCATCAGAATACAGAAACAGACTGAAAATGAAAGATCATAATTCTGTTCTGTGTGAAGTATGCTAAAAACAGAAATACAGAAAACAGGCAGACTAATGTTTCACATTTTAAGTATAGCTTGGAAGACAGAAAAAGTGTTTAATGATTTATTTCAAAAGGACCAGTATATGTAGCCAGTTGAAAGCCCACCCACTCCAAGAAACCATCAGCACACTATGATAGTTTGCTGTAAAGTCAAAAGATCTTAACAAGAAAAATTGTGAAGTTAGATACTGTATCCTCACATGCAACACAAATATAGTACACTGCATCATAAAACTAGAGCACATGATCAGACACTACATCTGCATGCCTACCTTCTTACCTTTTAGATTCTCAGATTTTTCAAAAAACTGCTGTAAATTAACACACACAAAAACTAAAGTAGCATGAGATGGAACATTTCACACTGAAGAAGAAAGATGCATGTACAGGGCTTCTTTTCATCTTCAAGACATATGCCCCTCAATATTTGAGCACTGCATGTGAGAGAAGTAAATATATCCCAAATGAGATACAGAGGTAGAGAAGACATCTGTCACAAAACCACAGATGAAGCCAGACCTGACTCAGATGAGTTTTCTTTTACAGAAGGGTGTGTTTTGGTTTTTTTTTGTATTTTGTAATTATACAAATTACCTCATCCAGATTAGAAAAAGTATTTTGGGTTCTCAAAATAAATATTAGAAGACATTGTTTGAAACACAAAGCATCTGCATATGCAGTTAACATATACCTATGTATTTCTGGGCTCTTTTGTCGGGTGCAGTGCTCTTCAGTTGCTTTTTGATACGCAGTGAACCTCTCATTTAGGGTCATTCCAGCCGACTTGAAGTATTGCTCTGTTGGTTACAATAGAAAAAACACTGTTTCATTAGTTTCATTCAACTGACAGGTATTTTACTCCTGACAGAAAGGCAAGTAGCAGGCAAAACCCACAGTACTTTCTATAAATTTATCAGGACAAGCAAATGTGGCGTTTTCCCTATTTTTACACACACTGTAACCCAAGCAAAATAACAGCGCAGAGCATCACTGCAAGTCTACTACGCCATGACTGTATCACAAAGAATTCAAGCATCATTTACTGACTAGACTTGCTCATTTTCAGTGACATTTTCCTCTAATGATAAAGAGCAATTTCTTAAACTATTATTTTGTATTTTGCCCACAAGAGAAAGTCAAATTACTTTTGAGTTCTGGATATTTGCAGCAAGTACACTTTACCATTCATCTCATCTCTAACTTAAAATAAGAATTACTGAAAACATTTAAGTAATGTACGCTTCAATAACTATATGAATGACCTAACAACTCTTTTCTTAAAGGAATACAATTTCTTGATTGGGTGATGATAAACGATACAATTAACACACCTATGCATAAATAAATTCATTTAGGCATCTGGCAACTTGGCAAACTTGACAACTTCTCTGACAAATTTTCTCCTTCCTTCAAAGACAGCTAAATTAGCCACAGCAAAACTCAGTTTTTAAACCAGCTCAACAAATGTGTTTACATGTAATATAGAAATACATAAAAGTCATGAGCTATGAAATGTTACATATGAAGCAAGCTATCTGCTTAACAGGTCAACATACATCTGTATCAACTTACCGCCCGGCATCCAGCATTTGTCTCATAACCAACCATTAAAACTTGAAACGGCCACTACAAGGGTAGTGCCTCAATCATAATTCCATCAAACACAGGAATTTGAGCTAGTAATTCTGTTTTTATGCCATTTTTGCCAGGAAGACAGAAGGTTCAACTTTGCCTGTTTGGCATCTGTATCTTTCAACAGCTATTTTACTTTTGTAACATGGATTTTGCCATTTCAAAACACATTCCAGGACCTAGTTACAATGAAAAAGAAAACATCACTGGGCATTTTCAGCTCTACATTAATAAAGAGCTGTTCAGACTGGTCGCATCACACCAATAATGAACATAACTTCAGTTTGTCAAAAAAGTTACAAAAATTCTGATCACAGACCACAGTAAATCTGAAATTTAAAGAGATGTTCTGCTTTCAAAAACAAGCATAACAGTACATATTCTAATAACTTGACCAGACAGGCTGTTAAATTTATAACATATTCAACACAGAAAAATTTACAGAAAAAGTCTATTCTGTGATCAATATCTGAGAGTCCCACAAGTATGATTTTCACCTACAACTACATATGTATCATATAAGCAAAAATTTACAGAAGCTCTCACTGGATTGAGTCTTGTATTTCTTTACACATCAATAAATAGATACGTTCACAACAAATCATTATACACTAAACAGGCATCCCAATATGTTTTTAACTAATATATTATCGTTGACTATTACTTTGTAAGTAATTCAATATGAAGGAAATAACTTGGCTTTAGTAATCTGAATTATGTCAACAAAATGGAGATTTTTAACTAAACTCAGCACATATTTCTAGCACACAAATCTCAGCAGTTTTAGAAGGTAATGCATCTTAAAAACAATGCTTACAGACATGTTCATTGAAACTGATACCTAATTAAGCATTTCCATTTTTCCCTTTACTGTGGCAATATGGCAAATTTACTTTCACCAGCTTTGCATTATCTCAGTTACATTTAACACAACAGCAAGACAACAGTCCAGTGAAATAAAGCAAATGCCATAGAAAAAAAAGCATTTAAAGAACACTCCAGACATCCCCAGGGATTTTAGGAATCATCTACTGTCCCATAAAAATATTTCAGAGGATATGACCTAAATGAAACATATCTACTTTGATATGGTATCATATGGTCCAGGTTTGGATTTCAGTGTTTTTGGGGGAGGACTTTTGTTGTGCTTGGTTTGTTGAGGGTTCTTCTTGGTGTTTATAGAAAATAGCCACTACTGTTATATCAGAAAATAATTAGTGTATACCTCATTTAATGGAGGTTTATTTAGACTCTGCCAAGTTTGTGTAAGTTAAACTCCTGAAAATATTGTCATATAGGAATAAATCACATTATAACCACAAACTTTACTACCATTTAGAATAGATTCTTAAATATTACTGAGACCAAAAAAACCCCTTCTAATAAGAATCTGGAAATGACCTCTAGGGTGCTCCAAAAGGAATGCCATTGTTATTTCCAGTCCAAAGACATCTGTCAACCCACACCACAACATTTAATACAAACTCCTTAAAAGAAAATTAGAAAAACTGACCAGTGTATGTGTAAACTACACTGCAGAAATTCAAACTTTCTATGCTACCTAGGATCAAAAATTTATCCAGAAACATAGAATACATGCTATTATACTCTACACTGCTTGTGGTTCTTTTGTCCTAGTTCCTGTGGCTATCATTTTTCTAATTATTTTCATGCATACCTTAACAGGAAGAAAGTCTGGGTAAATCATAACATTAGAAGAGACCTGAAATTTTCCTGTACTAGAAACAGCAAATAAACTTAAATGAACTTGTCAGCCACATATCTGGTACAATAAACTAAACACATACCTTTGACATGATGAACCAAGGACACAATGTGCTGAATAAATGACTCTGATGTGCTTTTGCTGGCCTGTGGCAACTTAATGTGGTCAAAGATGGATCGGAACTCTTGCTCCTTCTTGATGGAATGGACAAGTGTGCTAGCAAGCAGCCTGTCTTTAGTCAAGGAAGCAGGTCTAAAATGCATCAACAACAGAGACACACAAAAGAAACCACTAGTTTAAATAAATACGAACAACACTGCAGGCAGGTGGAGAACCACGCTGTAAAGTGGAATAATTTACCTATTGGAATCATCAAGAGGTACTGGTGCCATTTTGAGTTTAACTTCAGGACGATGGGAGTCACTGGCTATCATTTTGATCCTAAGTGGGCTCTCCTCTCTGAAGGTGGATTTTTCTCTCGCATCCAGATTCTTGTGTAGAGGAGGACTGTAATCAAAGAGTTCTTTGAGCTTTTCAGACTTTACCTGCTCAGGTGACTGAGTTTCTTTCTTCATCATTAGTCTCTCAGAACTCTTGTCTTCTTCCTTGTGCTTATCTTTTGTTGCACTAGGCCTTTCCACTACATAGCCAGTCTCTTTAAGCTTATAACTTTTCTCATCTCTAAATCCATCGCTCTCTCTATTGCCCTTGATTGATATTTTAGATTTGTATTTGGTTCCTTCCTCCTCAGTATTCCGGTGAGATGCAGTAGGAAAATTTTTACCCTGATCTGCCAGGACAGATTTTCTGAACTGTCTGTAATCCTCTGTCTCCTCTGTGTCCTCCCCTTCAGAGTCATTAAACTTTTCCTTCCCAGTCTCTTTATCAATGAAAAAATCTAAAGTTTCCTGTTCCTCCCATTCCCTTTCTCCCTCTGTCCTCCCTTTTTCTGATCCTCTCTCCTTCTGGGCCTCCTTCTCCCTGGTATTACCCCTATCAAGCAGGTATACTCTAGACTCTTCATCTGTGTACCTGTGGATAGCAAAGAAGAGACTGGTAACTCTGGATTGCATTCATTCCAGTTCACTTGCATTCCCCTTTTGTGTCAATTCCACACCAAGAAGAAGATGAAAACACATTCCTCTGAGCAATTAACTTTAGCATGCAACGCTTGGCACACCATTAACACTGCATCCACTGTCATATATGCACTAATGGAGGCATCTGAAGAATATAATGCCTTTCTGTAGAATGCCTAGAAATTTACTTGCTTATTTTCTTAATCAGTACCCAGTTTGAAATTCTCTCTCATTACACTAGTAATTTTTTCCATCAAATTCACATGGTTTGAAAACTCAAGACCGCAATTCATTTTTGCACTTCTTTTACTGAAAGAGCTGAAGTAGTAGCATAAAAAAGTGAATTCTTTTCAAGATCCTGCACATTACTAAGATAATTCCACAATGTGGCACAGGCTTAGTGCATTCACTATATTGTGTTCAAGCAGGGAACCATTAGAAGGCAGCTCTCCTAAACACAGAAACACACCAATTAATTATTTCAGCCACTGCCTTATCTGTATGCTATGTTGACACAGGTTCTAATACGTTCACCAACTCCAACACATCTGATGCAAGAGAAGTTGTATTTCTCATCTCCTAAGCATTAATTTTTTAACATAATAAAGCACTGACCAGACAAATTAATTTAAAAGCCTGCAATCGAGCCTATATAGCATAGTCACAACTTCTCTAACTCTTTTTGTAAGAAATCCACTGAAACACCAGTCACATTCAAAAGGAACAGTCTAACGCCAGTAAGACTTTAACAACTTTCAAAAATTACTACTATGTCAAACTTTTTAAAAACAAACTGAAGAATTTTACATTCATTGGAATATATACACTGAATTTCCTTCACATCAACAGCATTATATTCCTAGAATACCAACACCTACCCTCTTTGGTAAGTAATGCAATTCAAGACAAAGTTTTCATATTGCACGACACAATTAGCAAACTGATGCTGTTTATGTCAACATAAAAAAATTATTGCACAACATTGACATTTCTAGACTTCCAGAATACTTGCATTTCAAACCACATGAAGCATTAAAATTCTGAAATACCCAAACAGAGTTCACTATCAAGCCAGCAAGTCTGATGCACTATTCCAATTAAGATTTTTCTTAATAGTAAAAAGTTGAGTACACGATAATAAACCATAGAGGAAAAGCACAAGCCAATTCGTCCTCAAGGATACGTGTCCCTATTTCTATTACCCAGCATCCAAGGCCTTGAAGCATCCTAGGAGAAGGCATATGTATCTTTCAAGCTCAATTCCAACCAGACTAGTATTACTAGCCTTCCATAATGCATTTTTCAAGGTTACGGCGATGGTCTTTGATGAAATTCTAACAATATTTTTAAGAGGTAAGAGTAGGCTTATAACTTGGTTCTTACCTTTTCATAAACTTTCCACCTTTTGCAGTTTCCTGTTCACCACCCTCAGGATAAAACGACCGCACTCGAGCCTCCTCACGGGGGGCACTCTGTGATGGGATTGTCTTTGCAGGGCTTCTCCTTGAAGGGATATGATGTAATGGGCTATTCTGAGAAGGACTATAGCGGCTAGAACCATTTCCAAGAGAACCAGAGCCAGATCTCTCAGGACTATGCTGAATGGAATGGGAATGCTGAGGTGTGTCCTTTGCTGAGTGGGCTGTGCTAAGCAGAGGGGCATCAGAGCAAGATGAACTCTGACTAGGTGGGGTGGCAATAGAAGGACTATGGGGTGACCTTGGACTGTTATCATAAGCTGAAAGGCCAGGCCAGATGTCGCCAGAAGCTGCTGATGATTTGTTAAAATCGTCAAGAGACTCTGATGGGTCGTGTTCAAACGTATCTTTCTGTTCCTCTTGTGATTTATTTTTCAAGGGACTGTCTTGCAAAGGAGCCCCTTCAGTTTTCTTTGCCTGCTTTTCCAGAGATGCACGTCTTTTGGAAGAGACGGGTGATTTGCTGTATGGGGATGAAGAACGAGATGAAGAGGACCTCGGGGACCTGGAAGATCTGTAAGATCGACGAGACCTGCTCCGGGACCTCTGGGAAGACACCGACCTTCGTTTTGGACTTCTGGAACGGGAGCGGCCACGCCTAGGGCTTCTGGAGTGTCTTCGGTTCCAGACAGGCCTATAACCTCCACGATGGTATCTACCACCTCCTCCTTGGTAATATCCTCTACCTCTTCCTCTGTAACCATAGGGACGTCTCATTCCTCTATTATTTCTGTAATCTCTGCGATAATCTCTAGAATAAACACGATCTCTGCTCCGAGATCGGGAATACGTCCTTGACCGAGACCTGGAACTAAAATTAAAAAGCCAACATTAACATTTTACAACAAGAAAATTTGAGAAAAAAAAAGCGCCTTGACACAAAATGCTAGATTTCTCAAAATGCAGTCAGAAGGCAAAGGATGCAGACTCACAGTCTTTAAGTAACTTCTACAATCTCTCTTTATTATTTCTGAAATAAATTAATTATAATAAACATGTCTATACTGTGGACTGTGAAACCTGGCATCACATGGTTAAGACACTACCAGCCTCATTGGGCCTCCCCAGACATTTTATTAGATATCATCACCACCCTGGAACACAGCATTCAGTTTCTCAGCCACCACGGTTCACAGCCTGGAACAGGGAGTGACATGGCCCCCGCAGTGTAATGTGCCAGCCTGTGCATTGCAGCAGCTGAGACAGTAAAAATTCAACTGACCCACGCCTTATGGGAGATGGTAATGTCCACTAATAAGTAAGATGAGGAAAACACTGGAGGCAACTGAGAAGACAACATATAGCAAAGCCTTAAGTTACTTCAGCTATGGAAAGTTTAATGAGAAATAACAAATTACAGGGAAAGAGACTACATGAAGAAAACATCATGTAAAGCAGAAGGGAAGAATCAAACGGGCCAGAAATCATGAAGAACCACTACCATTCTGAAGTTAACCTGAGATACAGGAAAAGGGGGAGAAAAAATTAAACAACAATTACACTCAAAGCATAGTTTACCTATTGCCTAAAATAAAATAGGATTCCAGGCGCACTTCTGCCATAGCATCATGCAAGTGAAAAACATTTTATGGACAAAAACTAATATACCAAATCACCTTTTCACACAGGAGGACTTACCTGTATCTCTTTTTTCTTGAATGTGATCTGGATCTTGACCTAGAGCTGGACTGAGATCTGGATTTCGATCTTGACGAATGTGATCTAGAATTAGATCGGCCCATTTTTGCTAGTAGATCTACTCCTTCCCAAAAGCAAAAGCAAGGAGAGGAGGGAAAAAAATAGAAGCAACCATTTAGCATCCATGTAAATTATATAAATGAACAAAATTTGCATCCACTAAAATGACACTATTACAAAGTAGTATAGCATTTGCTAAACAAAAGAGCTTTGGAGACTGTAAGTACATTTATGAGTAAATTAAAAACTTAACTACGTTTTAAAGAATTTAAAATTGCTGCAGTGCAAACAATTTCTCTGAAAACATGAAGTGTAACAGTGAAAGGTTTTTTCCAGATTCAACTGCACACAGATCCTGTAGGAGAAAGGAAGCAGCAGAAAATGAAACACTTCTGCAAATTAAGGCAAGAATAATGTAATTCTGAACATCTTAATATATTGTAACAATATTCTAGCTATAATGCGGTTTATAGTTCTCTTGCATTTCCAATGCACTGTTCCTTCTCCAGGAGGAGTTCACAGTCCTCTACAATGCACCATTCACATCAGCAAAGAAAAAGCCCTGAAGTATTTGGTCCAGCAGTTGTTAATCTGACCCACAGGCATTATTTCTCTTAACCACATGTACTCAAGCTCATCACTCTGATCCAAATTTCCACTGCTCAAGACGCCTGCATCTTTTTAGATTAACTTAGCTTTTTCACCGACATGTAAAATGCATGGCCAACTTAAAAGATTTTAACAACTAGTTAAACAATATGGCTTGCAACAAGATTCAACACACTTCAACACAAATTAAGCCATGAAAACTACAACTGATTAAGAATCAATGACAAATAAAAGAAAGTAATTCATAATAAACTATTATTTCTTGTTATGTACAGTCATAGCAAATATTTAGAATTAGTGCTAACCATAAAAAAATACACACCTTTTCCTTTTCGGATCAGTGGCTAAAAATCCCCAATTTAATTAATAAAAACTTTGACCCATTACCATTTTCTTTTGAAATTGCCCAGCTTTAAAAAAAAAAAACAAAAAACAAGTGTCACATTAGACAACCTGAATAAAAGCTATAAACAAGTAACTAGACATTTTCAGGTCTTTGAATGCTCAATTATCATAATTTAATAATAAAATTAAAACAGAAAAGGAAAAAAATCAAACATTTACCGCTTGTATTGCAAACAGGCTTTAAAGCCTAAAATTACTATTAAAAAATACTAGCTCAACACAACAAGTACTTTCTCTTATATCATCTTTCTCATTACCTGGGTGGTATTTCAATTATGTAAAGACAAAAACAACATTAGAGTTTAAATTAAAGCTACCAAAATTACAGAGACTTTAGACATATCTAAGAGAACCGAAAAGAGAAAAGCAGATAAACTTTCCTCCTATCAACTGGTTCCTCCTGACCCACATGACTTTCCCCATGAGAGTTTGCATGGCCTAAGCGATGTAACCTCATCTGAAACCAGCCCAGCAAAAACTGAACTTAAACCAGACTTCCATGTAACTCAGAAAAAACAATTAACTTTGGCGAAGAAGATTATGTTGAATACTCTTTTTTTATTGGCTCCTTCCACTAAAGAGCAAATTTGCAGAACCATTACTCTGAAGATATTTCCTAATTCATTGAGTTCAACTAAGCTTATAGAAAAAGCCTTGCAATCAGTTAGGATGAATACTCACAGACAATATAAATTTAGACCTTTTAAACTGTTTAAGACATGCCAATTTTCCAGGAGTGACAGAAAACAAAACCTGGTAGGGTTTTTTCTGTTACAAGTAATTATCAAACCAAACATCAGATGCACAATATTTATAATATAACTCAATCTCAGCTTTAAATTATTTGCATTCTATGTATAACAAGTACAGTTGATCTTTACAAGACAGTTTTATATACTGCAGCTTCTTACTGAAAGCATAAAATACAGGAAAGCAAAATAAGATTTAATTTTCAATAGCTGAGTTCAATCAGAACATTAAAAAAGGACTTAAGCTAAACTCACCTCAAACTGTTAGTTGGTGTCAACGAAGAAATTATTTCACAACTCTGTATTTGTGCTTTCAGCAATACTGAGTCCTATAGAACAAAAAGTAAGACTGTCAAAGACACAAACATTTGCTAAAAGGAAGCACCTGTTTGCTTAAACAGGTTCAAACATTAATCTCATGAAAAGACAATACATAACAAATAGCAAATTTACTCTTGGACTCAGTGATGCTGCACACTAAGACTGGAGCAGCTCAAGAGCTAGCCACTGCCAAAAGTGGCAAATCCCTTTCCATACATGATCACTCCTTCCTCAGCCTTGGTAACAGGGCGGTGCAACAGATTATCCTCACCTTTACAGCAGCCCTGACAGCCTTCGGGTCCTCCAGTGACCAGCTCTTGAGACCTAGAAACCACTTTCATTTAACTAGGTTATCCAAGTGGCTTAATGAAGGACCAAACTAAGCTGGATTATGGAGCAAATAACAGCATGCAGCCAGAAAGGGGGAGGCAAAAAGGACAGTGGCAAACTTTTAGACCAGTTTGAGCTCTAGTACACAGCTCTGCGCTTCACTAGAGCTATCTTACTGGAAAAAAATTGGGGAGGAGAACTCAGGCCAACGGTGAAAGCTTTATCTATAGGTTTCTCTTGCAATATTTACAGAAGCATTACTCTAGTATAACTTCTTGTTTAAAATGCATACATATATAATTTCACCTAAAGAGCAAATGTCTTCAAGAACTAGCTCTTTTACAGTTGTGCAGAAAGGAAGCATAACTGTAGTAACAAAGCCAGTCTCAAATGTATGAATTCTTCACTGGCGTCAGTTTTTAATTCCCTCCAAGCCTTAAGACTATGTACATCTGTAGTCCGACTCAACATTAAGCACACTTTGCAATTCCATTCAAACAACAAAACAGAGATTTTATCCCAGTTCACTACAGACAGGCTGGATCTTCAGAAATTCTGCGGCTTAACAATTCAATTCATTAAATCCAAAGGCATAATACATTGACTGCTCCTAAAGGACACTTCCACACTTGTCCATAGGTGTTTTCTTCATCTAAAAGAAATGTAGCATTTGTGCTCATAAACACTGCTTTCAAAAGTCCACTTACCATTCACTAGTAGTGACCAAGATATTTCCAATTTCTACAAAATTTATGCTTTATTAAGATTAAGTTTTTACTTCTCATCATCAGCAAGCATGAGTCTCCGAAGGAGCACAGTAGTGTATCGGACCATGTCAGATTTTGTCTAGACAAAAGGCGAGATGGTATTAGCCAGTAAAGGGTAACGAAGGCATTCAGAAGTCTAGTACAGAAAAAGCAACACAAACTTCAAGTTCAGGCTGAGATTTTAAATGAATACTTATATAATCTATATTTCTGACTTAAACTGGTGTTAGCTGAAATCCTAAATCCTAATTTAGACAAGTCTTTAGATCCCGGGGATATGGAACAAGACAGTTGCTTTACTTTTAAAACCTCTAAATAGAAGACAGGATTTTAAATTCTGCTAGTGAGTCCTTCAGTCTTAGAAATCTTTTCTAGCAACTGACAAAGGTGAAAAGTAGCAACACTTATGTTTTTAAACAACACATTAGCTACACCACATCCAACCCTGGCAGCTAAAACATACCTGCTACCCTCTTCCCATTTAAGTTTTTTAAGAAGAGTATGGATATAATGTTAAAAAAAAAAAAACAAGAAACTTTTATTAATAAACCTTAACTACTGAATAAAAAACATTAAACTATTTGCAGCTTTTGTTTCCATTTAGTTGTAATAGGTAAAACCTCGACACACAAGACCCACTTACCCAAACAACACATACTTAGTAACAGAAGTGAAAAGACTACATAGCTGAGGTTTTTTTGGTCCATGTAAATATTCTCACAATATGCAAGAATCTAAAATTCTATTAACCTTTATTAAAGCTCATTTAGAAAATAACTGTGGTAGTACCAGGAGTATGTAGGAAAACAGCTGTCAGTGACAGTCAGCTCCTACATGCTGCACACCTTCACAGAAAAAGTACCCATCCTCAGAGGACCACAGCTACAACATTCTGGTTCACAGCAGCAAATGAAATCACCCACAGCCTCTTCCTGCTCATGGCCAGGCACGAGTGGCTACACCACATCAAGTAAGGGCACAGTAAAGGGCAATGAGAAAGAGGTCCTAAGCATCATTTGCTGCTCTCAAAGAGACCCACACTCCTTCAAAGGTGTGCATCAACAATGTGAAAAGCTGTCATCACTATCACCCAGCATTTTTAAGAAAGGCTCACATCTGCTAGGAACATGGCCTGCGCCTGAAACCCCAGGGATCTAGTCCACACACTTCTTTTCCCTCACTTTCCACCCTAAATAATTGAAAGGAGATGCCTGGCCCTCAACCATTTCACTGCCATGTTAAAAAAAAATCTGGATTTTACAAAGGAAGCTGCTGCAGCTCCCAGAATAAGGTGGCTCTGCTAGTTTAAAGAAACAGTCCCATCTCTCCTATCCTGCATTACCTCACATTCCTGATGATCTTTCCTATGCCAGCCTAAGTATTTCTGCACCCACATACTAGATCACTTTCAATACAACTTTTTTTTTATATGGTTCATTACACAGCCCACAAACACTTGGGCCAACACAGGGAATTTGAAATAGCAGCTGGGCAGGACTGCTTCTTTGGGCAGCACCACAAACTTAAAGCTTCCCTGAAACCAGCTTGGCATAGCCTCAAGAAGCAACAAACTTGGTGGTATTTAAGATTTTTAACAATAGTTGCAAGCAGCTTTAAAAATAAAAATGAAAACACCAGAAAACCCCACGAACAAACAAAAAACCAAAATAAACACACACATGTAAAGTCAAAATAACCAAAACCAAACACACCCAAACAACAAAGACTTAACACAGAAACCACAATGTTTTCTGAAAATTGGCTAGTCTATCATCTGTCAGTTATTGAATCACATCCAGATAAGTTTCTTAATGAAAAAAACAACAGGATGTCTTCTTCTTTGGGTGTCTTCAATCAATCTTGGCCAGCAAGTGCGACCATCAAGCAAAAACAAGATATACAACACAATCGGGCTTGTATCATCACAAGCAACACAGTAAGAAGGAAGTGACACTGTCAGCATTTGCTATGTTTAATAAAAAATAAGAAGGACAAGGAAAATGGTAACCATTTCCTTTTATATAGTATTTTTAGGAGTCTTCACTACACCACTGATGTTTGAGTTTTGTCAGAGTACACAGACTGCAGACACAACACATCTCTTAAGTAGTTTAACAAGTTGTATATCATATGTAAGTTTAAGACATTTTAGGACAGTTGTACCCACTCACACTAGCAAAACACTGCTTCCTCTTAGATCCATTATTTTAGCTATCCTTCCTTTATAGCTATTTCATAGTCTGTTTTTCTCTTGCTTAAACATTACTTGAGAGCCATCAGGTAGATTTAAATAAAAATCTTGTTTAAGTAATTCACAAGCTGTTGCCAAAATGAGTTTTCATTCAGAGATCAGGCTTCAAAAGACGGGATGATTATACAACCATGACAGCACAAAAGGGGATAGGACAGTCTTCATAAAATTCCACAGAATTTGTTATAGTTTCTCCTAATACACTCACAGAAATAAATAAAGTCAGTCTTATTGAGACAACACTCTAAGTCATCTATTCAGTGCTTGCACATCTGCTGTGCTTTCTTATCCACTCTCTACCCCCCCTCCTTTTTTTTTAATGTCCACAACTCTAGCAGTGGCACATCACACATAAGAATAGAATGCATTTTATAGTCACTTAAACCCATCCTACTTAGATCATCGGTGACTTGGATTCCTTCCAATACTAGAATTCCATGGCATATATGCCCGAACTATCTTGTTATATACAAACAAGAGGTGGGAAGCACTAGTTCACCCATTTCATATGCTGGAAATGTAATGGAAACAGTAAAACATACAAAGGCCTTTTTCTCCCCCAACTCATGAAATTCTATACACAAAATATCTCTAAATTAAGTCAAAAATCAGCATCCTAGTAACAGCAAAATCACCTCTGCAAAATCATCATATGATTGTTAGCTGTCTTTTATGTAATACTAATGGCAAACAAAACCATGTTTCTCCTCTTACTAAGAAAAAACAAAGAAACCAAAGTGACTGAGAAATGCAGCCATACACAAAAAGGAATTAGCATGCTTTTGGACACATATGGTTTTGGACAGCCTTTGTTATTTTTGTGTGTGTGTTTTACACACCGTGTTTTCATACGCCCTCACACCATGGTCTCCCCAGTCTCTGCTATGAACAACAGGAATTGCTGCTGCAGAAAAGGCAATCTTCCTGCCCTCATTTGTTCCAAGACTGACACCCTCAGAGGTGCTTGGTGGGCTGCAGCAGTGATCCATAAGAAAACTACTCTGGACAAAAGCTGCCTTTTCAGGCACACCACCTCCCAGATCCCATTTACCACAAAGCTGCACAAGGCCAGTGCCAGCACAATGAGCAAACAAGCAACGCGCTTTTTCGGGATACCTTTGGGAGAAACTCTCACACAGACAAACAGAGCACTTTCTTCAGTAGCTTTCTTCACCTACCTCTACTACCTGTAAACAAATTGCAAATGTTCTTTGGCATTCCACAAACCCCTACAGCACTAACTCTCCTTGACAACCAGCCTGAATATAATCCATCCAAATATCTGCATCCTAGCTCCAAACCAGGAGAAGATTTTTTTTTCTAGATTCCTACGACCACTTCAAGTTTTCTGCATTCTCAATGTGAACAGGTTCTTCTTCAGGGTACTTGCTCCTACCTCCTGCCCCCAGGATTCTGCCAGCCTCAGCCCTCACCTGAGAAGTTGCTCCACACAGGCTTGCATGCTAAAGCCTTCCTCAGGAAAGAGGCCCTCCAGCTCCAAGCTCCGATATATGCAACACACCGAACCCCGTCTAGCCATTCAGCACAGCCCATCACTCAACATCAAAAGCGACAAGTGGGAGGATGCAATTCTTACTTTCCCTGACACAAGACAGATGCATGCCTGGAGCACACCTCAGTGCCAAAGCCATTATCCCGTCCTCATTTTCCCTACTTTTGTCCAAAACGACACGATTATCAGGGAGGAGGATGAGGAGGAGGGAGGAGAAAAACAGCTAGACAGCATTTTCCTGCAACTCCACGCTGTTAAACTAATCCCTCCCACACCAAGAACAACTATTTCTAACTGATATTTTTATACATTTGCATTGCTTAAGCAGTGACTACTCGCAGAGTCAGGAGCGCCTTTGTTTTGCATGCCCTCACGTCTTTCTGTAGTAAAATTTAACTGTTCCTCTGAGGACAAAACTTTGATCTCCGAGATAAACAAGTGATGGGTTGTACTGACTTCGTAAAGAATCAACATGACACACAAAACAAGAACCTGATTTTCAGAGAATTAAAGGCGAAAAGTAGGAGGTTTACAAAGCAAACGGGAAATAACGGGAATGATCCTGCAATGGTTGCATAGTACAGTACAATCAAGACGGGCAACACAATAGTCCCTTTCAGCGAGAGCCATAAAACCCACTGCGGTCCCTCACGGGGTTCTGCGGGCATCTGCAATCAGGGCAGGAAAGGCGCAGGGAGGCGTGGGGCACCTCAGGCACAAGCGCCTGAACCACAGCCATGCCCGAAGGGAAGTTCCTCCAACGAACGTAAAGGCTGATCCAAACCTGGGACCATCCTTTCTCTCCGGCACCGTTTCCCTCGTCCGTGTCACACCCACAATGATCACGGAGAAATTTAACATTCCCGTAACCAGCGTTCTACAACCACATCCCCTCGGGCCTTCCTGCCTTCCCCAGGGAGGCCCAAAGCCAAAGGCCGCGCACCCGGGGCGCAAGCCCAACGGGGTCGGCCGGCCGCCCATTCCCCACATACCCCTACACCCCCATCCCGCCAGGCTTCCAGGAGCTCCCAGGCCGCCTCCCACCGTCCCTTCCCCTTCTACCTTCGCTTCCCGGGGCGCAGGGAGGAACGGCACCAGCTCGGTCCGACTCCCGCGGGAAGCGCTGGCCCACGTCAGGGCGGTGACGGCGACCACCCGTTCCCGTCCCGTTCCATCGGCTGGCGCGGAATTACCGGGATAATCAGGATAATGGCTGCGGAGCGCCGAGGTCACGCGGCGCGGGAAGGCGGGACGGCGCGGCGCGCGAGCACCGCGCGCTGGGGGGGCGGGGCAGGGCCGGGCTGCTCCCCCTCAGGCTCCCCCCGCCATCTTCCCCCCAAACCAGGGGCCACCGCCCCGCCAAGCCTCCACGCAGCCCCTTTACCTCCGCCCTTCTCTCACCTGGCGGGCGGAACTCCCGGCAGTCCCGCTCCCTTATGGCAACCGGGCGGCCATTTTCCGTCTCGTCGGAGGAAGAGACGTGAAGCGCCCGCGGGGAAAAGCAAAAACCACCGGGAGGGGCGCGGGGGGCTGCTGCCGCCGCCGCCGCCGCCGAATCGTCACTTCCGCTTCGGGCGGCGAAGCGCCAGCCCCGCACTCAACGCCCGAGCGCCATCTTGGTTTCGGGTACCCGTCCGCAAGCAAGATGGCGGCTGGCGGTCGCTCCCGCCCGCCAGGCTGTGTGCCTGCCCCACGCCTGGGGACTCCGCGTCCCGCCCGCCGGGGCCCCGGCTCCCCCCGCTGTCGCCTTGTATGCTCTCGTTCCCCAAAGGGAGGCGAGAGCGCAGGGTCCCGCCGGCCGTTGCCTGGTTACCTGTGGGGCGGGGTGCGCATCCGTGCACAGGAGTCGCTCGGCAGGGGCTGTGTGCGGAGCGCGGCCCAGCGCAGGCAGCGGCTCGGACCCAGCGGCATCGGCAGCAGCTGCTCCACGCACTGGCTGGGAGATGGCGGTGCCGCGGCGCTTTACTGCAGCACCTTTTGCAGCAGGCGGGCGGGCGGCCGTCGCTTGGTTGCGATACAGCAGCGCCACGTTCGGGGAAAGCGCGCCCGAGAGGCTTCTGTACCACCACAAAGGTGCGGCCGAGGGCTGCGTGTGAGCAGCCTTTGACTCATGCACGAAGCGGTGTGTGTACGCTGGCCAAGTGCTACAATTCTTAGAATCACAGAGTTTTCTGAGTTGGAAGGAACCCATTTCTAGTCTAACTCTTAGCCGTGCACAAGGACAGCCCCAGGAATCACACCATTTAGTTGAGAGTATTGATAGTAATTCACACTTCTTGAATCTTACACAGCTGATTTATTTTTTAGAAGGCTATTGTCCATTATTTTTTGAGGCAAGAAACATAAAACAATCCGCTTAAAAAAAAATAAGGAAGGGACATGCATATGCCATTTTAACATGAGTTTTGTGAATTCTGGGGACAATGACTGGGAGGCAGCCAAAAGCAACTGATGGAAGAAAAAGACATGGAAGATGAGAAGCAGACATAATCCCTAAATGCTGGTTTGCTGTTTCACGTGTAGGCAAAGTGATGCACTGGTTAGATGTATTGTGGGTATTAAGTTTTTTGAAATGTAGCCTTCTATGGAGGCAGCAACCAGTGAGTAGTTGGTGCTGAAATAAAAACTGTGGTTAACTGATGAACAGTCTGGCCTACAGAGAAACAAATCCCTCTTTACTTTTAAGGTTTTCCTTTCTGGAGGGGTAAGCGTAATGGATGTGTACCTCAAGTGCAGCATACATGCTACAGCTTTTGCTGTAACCAACAATAAGGCACTTTTAATGAAGAGGCTCTTTGAGCTGTGATAAGGAACCTGTGAGAGAAGACAATTTGCCAGGACCTATAAGGTTTTTAGAACTGTCCTGAGACTTTGCTGCATTTAACACACCTATTTTTTAATGGTTCTGTGAATTGCTCTTGCAGGGACACCTACCACTAGACTAGGTTGCTCAAACCCCCATCCAGGCTGGCCTTGAGCAGTTCCATGGCTGGTGCATCCACAGCTTCTCTGGGTAACCTGTGCCAGTGCCTTACCACTCTCACAGTAAGAATTCCTTCATAATATCTAAACTAAACCTACCAATGGTTTAAAGCCATTGCCCCTTGTCCCATCACTACATTCCCCTGTAAAAAGTCACTCTCTTCCCTCTTGTAGCCCCTTACCCATTGGTACTGGCAGGCTGGTGTTTGATCTCAGAGCTCCCTCATCTCCTGAGTGAACTACCCCAGCTCTCTCAGCCTGTCCTCACAGGAGAGGTGCTCCAGCCCTCTGGTCCTCTGGACTTGCTTGAGCAAGTCCATGTCCTTGTTGTATTGGGGCCCCAGAGCTGGACAGCACTGCAGGTGGAGTCTCACAGAGCAGAGCAGAGGGGCAGAATTGCCCCTCTCATCCTACTTCCACGCTGTTTGGGACACAGCCCAGAACACGACTGGCTATGTGTGCTGTGAGCTGTCATTGCTAGCTCATGTCCAACCTCTCATCCATCAGCACCTCACTCCAAGTTCTTCTCCTCAGGGCTGCTCTCAATCCATTCTCTGCCAGCCTGTGCTTGTGCTTGGGATTGTCCAGGTGTAGAACCTTGCGCTCGGCCCCGTTGAACTTCATAAGGTTCATACAGGCCCAACTCAAGCCTGTCCCAGTCCTTTTGGATGGCATCCCATCCCTCCGGTGTGCTGACCACACCTCTCAACTTGGTGTTGTTGGAAAACTTGCTGAGGGTGCACTCAATCCCACTGGCACCAACGAAGATTTGTGGGACATAAGCTGATGTAAGATAGGTGGTATCTGCCTTATTGGGACAGAAAAACTCCTACTCTTTTGGGTCTCTATTGTGTTTAAGACAACATGCTATGTGCCCAGATGGAAAAAACAAACTATAATGTGAAACTTCTTTAAAATATATTGTAAAGTCTTTCAAATATATTTGCCTGATGGCAAATAATGCAAGTTTTTTTCAAATTTTTGTTAACTCCTTGTGTTGCCAAATGTGACATTTGAGCATGATTGTTCAGTGGAGGCCCTTGGTAGCAAAAACGTCAGGACAGGCACCTGTGCTTTGAAACACACCAAACCAGTGGCTTTCTGAGGGTAGTCTCATGAAACACAACCTGACAGGTTTCTGTCTCCTCTGACTCCATGACTTCGTGTGGTAATTTACCTTGTAAAATTTAACTTCCTTCTCATACAATTTGTTCAAGCTTCTAAGGTACATGGGCGCCTCTGAGCTGTCTTTGATGTTTTAGAGATACTATCTTTTGCTACAAAGCAATAAAAAATACCAAAAATATTTCAATTTTTGTATGCTTAATATTATGATAGGAGACAGTAGCTCTGGCCATGACACAAACTGCTGCTTTATTTAAATACAGCAGCAGTCCAGAAAATTTACAATGAAATATGAAGCTCAAGACAAATGGGAAAATACATAAAGGCAAAGCATCGCGATAATACTGTGTCATCACTGGCCCAAGCCAGACTCTTGGTGACTGTTATCAGGTGTTCTCACTTTTCAGTAAGTGGGCTGACTAGTTGTACGTCTTGTGAGCACTAACACAGAAAGGAGGAATCAATAGGAAAGTCCATGGTTGATAGTCAGCAGTGAAATTAGGTTGTCAGATCAGGGAATGCCACTCCTAAGAGTTACAAAATGGTAATGTACTCTCAGTTCCAAGGATTTATTAGGAATGAGGAAACCCCAGAGTGAAATTGTCTTTAATGTCTTCAAAAGCTGGAGCACAAGCTTGCACAAGTCAGTGGTTTTATTTACCATCTTTGACCTGGTTCTTTACGTGCAGCTGGTGCTTTACAACAGAGATTCACATCTAGAGCAGCTGCTTTTCCTTTTAAAACCTTGTTCAGTTTTACAAGCCCTTTGAATGGATTTTGTCAATCCGTGAGTGGGACAAGGCTCAAGGGAGCTGTGTAAAGGAATGCTTCAGTAGATGGCACTCTCCCGCTGAAGGAGGATGGGCAAATACCTCAGCCAAGGAATTAGATGCAGTGAGAACAGCTTCCTTTATACTCAACAGAAATGGCAGAGAATGCACATAAAGCTCTGCCTAGCTATGCAATGAAGTAACCCCTGGCAGATTTTCACAAATTTGGATCTATCAAGGCCTCACATCTGGCTTCCTCCCTCCTTGAATGACTGTAGTCTATGTTCAGCTGAACTCCTCCTGAATTCGTAATAGTGAACACACACACGCACGCACACACACACACATGTACACACATGTATTTTCATGTATTATTTATATATATTCTGTGTATTTTGTGTATGTATGTGCACCTGTACCATATACACCATACATGCATATGTATATATATATATATAGAAAAGAGCTCAGTGGTAATGTAAGTTGCATGCACTAGACTCAGAGTTTACAATTGTTCTTTCCCAATATTTTTTTTTCAAATTCTTTATTTTATTCTACTATTCTGTTAATGGCAGGTCCATTTTGAGAACTTTAAGTCTTTGATTTGTTGATAGTTTTCTGTTGCTATTTTATAGTCACAAAATTTCATAGATCCAGTTTAAAGAGTACTGAATTAGTACAAGTGAGGAGGCCTCAGCTGCAGGTATGGGGACAATGAAGACCTGCTAGGCCTTAGGGGAGCTACAACCTTTTGAATCAAATCTGTTGCTAAACAAGCAGCAGTGTACAACCATCGTGCATCTTTCTAAACTGTGCAGTGCTTTCCTCACTGATGAACAGGAGGGTGAGAGAAGAAAATGAAAGAAATGTGTATAAGACAAAGTTGCAATAAAAAAATCACATGGGACAAATTTATAAAAGCAAATTTAATTAGTTCAATTTCTTAAGAGTTTTGGATTCTGGAATAATGTGAGTATATTCTTTTAATTTACTGCTTTTAAATACCTTTTTTCTTATTTGACTGGTACACAAGTCAAATACAACTACACAAGTTCTCAATCACCGCCTCTCCCCTACACTCTGCAAAAACCCTTTCTCCATTGATTAAAACCAGAGGGATAACGGTATTTTTAAAATCCAGACCCAGGAGCTAAAAGTTTACTACCATAGCTCAAATAAAGTTGACCTTTTTTTACCCCAATATTTATGTCAGAGCCTGAGGGTGTTTGGGGGCCTGATAGCATGAAGAGGCTCTAGGTCATGTAGGAAAGAGGAGTAGAAAGAGTATTTGTTTGAGCCATCAAAAGTTATGCACCATTGCCAACTGGATAAGAGAATTTCTGTTAAAAAAAGCAGTTCAAGCAGTGACATGCTGCATAAGCAAAATGGTAGATTAATAAGTATATTTTTTACATTTTCTATTTTTGAGTAAAAACGAAACCAACCTACTGTGAATGTCAGGTGCTTAAGGAACTGTGCCCAAAAGCAGTATTTTCTGTCATTTTCAGAGAAGCTATATGGCAGATTAAATGCTGGACCAGTGGAAGCTGTCTGTTGAAAATACTGTTTAGCTACAGAATCCATCTTTTTTTTGGCAAATAGATTTAGACTCCCAAATGCATTTATACAGAATTCCAAACAGCCTTCACACAGTAAGGTTACTTCTTGGAAGTCTCTTTTGCACACAAACTGAATGAAAATGGTTTGGAGACGCTTTTTTAACACTGTAAAAAAGAACGGATATTTTTTTTCTCCTTGGAGACAAAAATCAAGATGGTGAGTGTGGGATATTTACTATTTGAAGCATGTTCTGTACAAGAATAAAAGCAAAAATAGTCTAACATTATTATGGTACTACTATTTTTTTCCTCTTCTGCAATCTTGAGCTGACATTTTATTCAATTAATAAGGAAACTTATAACATCATGAAACCAATCAAAAACGTTTGATTTATAGTTTCAACCCTTATCTTTATAGCAGCTGTTGTGATTTCAGAGAATGTTTGAAGATCCGTAAACCAGCCTTCCACACTGGCTTTCAAGTATTTGTTTCAAATCAAAGAACAATTACCTGACTGAGTCATCAAACTATGTATCAGGACACCTGAATTTTATGCCTTCAGGCAAATTATAGCCTAATTTTCAAGTGTCATGCGCTTCTTTAACTCCCACTTATCTAAAACAGAGTTGCAAGAGCTTGGCACCTCTGAAACTTTTTTTTGAACCATTTTGGGAATATCTTCATTTCAGATGCATTGGAAAGCTGTTTTTAGTGTTCGCAGTACATTTTGAAATGTTTAGTAAGAACATTACAGAAATGCAGTCATTCCTAGCAAATGTCTCATTGAAACAGTCCTGTTGTTTTCTCATCTCAGTGCAGTACAGTTCAAGTTGCCTTTAAAGAACCTCACAATTAACCATTACAGTTTATTAGACAGAGCAGAGCAAGAGACAGAAGGAGCATCTGATGGGTAGCAGGCTTATAGGAAAGCTGAAGGGTGGAAAATGATGAGCAAAGGTGAAGAGCAAGTGGTGGCAGGAGTAGGACCTGGCAATCACATGGGTTCCCTATTCTTTAGAAGACCCCTACTGAAAGGATCCAGAACACATGATGAGAAAATAGACACACTAGCTTAGCTTTTAATGACGTTAAGACACCAGACAGAGGTCAGAACGCAGTGATCAGAACTCAATGGATTTGCAGATCTGGTCAAGGAAGTAGCCAGAAAAATCAAAATCAATTCTTTGTAATGAATTGCACTATGTATTTGAAGTGTCATATTTTTTGGTTTACCAGAGTAGGTAAGCTTATTTGTGACAGGTGGTATTTGTGATTAAGAAAATTACATCAAGAGGAAAAAAAAAGCAGTTGTTGGACAGACCAAGGGTGGGCACATGCACCAGACTGGTGAATTAAGCAAAAGGAGAACTGAACATTTTCCTTTTACTACCTCTTTCTGCATGAAAACAGCAGATAATTTTTGCATCCTCCCATTGCTAACTTATCCAGCCCACTCAGCAGGACTGGCTTGACAGGAAGAAAATGGTGCTAAATTGATTTGGCCACTGTCTTTTTTTTTTTTCCCTGTTTTCTATTCTTGCTGATTTGCAGTCTCAGGTGACTGAGTTATGAGTTGTTTGTCCAACAGCTCCTTTGTTCTGATCTGTGCTTCAGCAAAAACTGGAAAAACCTGTTCACTTGCTCTTTTTTTTTTTCCCATCTTCCTCTCTTCAATTGGTAGCTGCAGCTTGTACACATATGCAGACAAGGTGGTGCCTACCTTTCATGTGGAAAGCTGCCTTACAAAAACAGGTTGCATTTTCCATTATCCCAGAGTTTTTCTAGCCTCATACAGGCTTTGGTGGATGCTCCATAACCTAAACTGCATTTTCTCTCTATGAAATGTGTTTAGGTTATTATCTTATTTCTCTTCAAGTGAAAGGAAGGTGTGTCTCCAGTGCACTCATTTTAAATAATAATTTATGAACTTCAGGAGATCTGCAGAAACCAGCCTTGTGAAATGCATTTTTTTGGACACAGAAGTCTGTCTGCCTTACAGCATCTGTGCATGGTCTGGTGTTAATATCTGTAAGACAGAACAAACAGCGAGGAGGCAAGCTAGTGCAAAAAGTGGACAAATTGAGAAGAAACTTTTGTTTCCATCTCCTTCCTTTTCTTCTTGCTTTGTGCTGCTGCTGGAACAAGAATGGGTCAGCTATGTGGACGATGCATGCAGCTCCTGTGGGACTTCATAGGCTTTGTTCAGAGGATGTCCTCTGACTTGGTGCAACGCATCAAGGAATGCTTAACTCTGATAAGCAATTGCTCCTGCCTAAAACAGAACAGCTCTAAAAACAGGCAGCTGTACAAGCCCATCCTACAGCCTCATGAGAGAGTGACTGCACAAGAATTTCTGCAGCATATTGAAACAGGTAAGAAGACTTTTTCTAAAGGATTGTGAAAGAGCAAGGGGATTAATTTTGTGGGTTGAAAGCAGATTGCTAGCTGATCTGCTCTGGTGTGGCATTGAGCAGCTCGGTGATGATGAGGAAAGGCCAGAGCTACAGAGCATTTTCTTTGTGTACAGGACACCGAGAACTCAAGTCGTGCCACAGTTGGATCTGGGTAGAAGTGGCCAATCACTTTCTTGCTCTGCCACCACTGTTAATATATAACCCATATAAATGTGTTTCATAAAAGTGAGTCCTTCTAGAAATTAAAGTTATTTTTTTGAAGTCAGTCAAAAGGAACTGACAAAATGGGACATAGGCTTTGATAGGACTGGATGCTACGTGAGTGCTGAGCTGTGAGTGGGCACATCACAGTGTGATGTGCGCAGTTGTGCGTCTCTGTGTTGGCTGAACACTGGGACTTATGTTAGGAATGTCTGGGCTTTCCATGAGGAAGATCAAAGTCACCCTAGGACAAGCATCATTGAGCTCTCAGGATTCCAGGCAACTGCTTTTGTGCAAACGTTTTAGACATCAGGCTTAATCACAATCATGGCATTCTGTTTGAATCAAAGTAGATCCATAACTATTCATCTATCTCCTTAGCTTTACAGGTTATCTGCCTAATTCCTCTGTTTTTCTGTTTGTGATATCCTCTTTGTTCTGTCCTAGGATACAATATCAATAGGAAAACTTGTTTTTTTATTTCACTTCTGCAGTCATCTTGAATAAGTGTATTTTGTTGGTTGTCCAATCTAAAAACAGTCCTTATCTCAAGATAAAGGGGTCATTGCTTGATTGGTTTTGCTTTGTCTCACAACTAATTGGGTATACTTTATGTTTAACAGCTTAGGGCTAAAGCTACTACACAAAATTGCATAGTCCTCTACTTTGGTTTGTGTGAAGGGTGTGGTACTACTATTCATTTACTTGTCTTTTTGGGAACATGAAACAATCTTGTAAGGGGAACCAGGAGAGACATTTTTCCTTTGTGTGACATGGTTAATTATATTTGAAATGATCTGTCATGGAACAACCTTTGGAGTAATTGCTGTGACTCTGGTTGTTGGGAACATGTGTGGATTAGCCTCAGTTGGTATTAGCTGGTGCCCTTATCCAGCGAATGTGGTGGGTCCTGTGCTGCTGCTAACGTTCACTGATTGTTGCACCTTTAGTGCTGGTTTAAATCCTGACATTCATATCCAGAATAGGGACAGATCTTTCAGCTTATCATACAGTGGAAATCTTCTGATTTCCAGCTGAAACTTTCTCTTCCAAAGTCTAGCGTGCTCCTGACTCTATAGGAGACTGTCTTGGCAGTATCCCTGCACAGCTGATGGCTGAGATGTAATGAAGGAGAGGCCAGGATGGCCCCTTGTAGCAGCCACTGGTGTTTCCTGAAAAGACTAAATCGCTGTTTTCTTAAGAGATCCTTTCCTCTCTGAGATCAGTCTTCAAAAGTCTGTCTCTCTTGGATCCATGGGAGCTGGGGTACAGCAGCAGGAAGCCTGGGGCTTCCCTGACAACAGTACACATGTCAATGAGGGCTTTCAGGGAGGTCCCACTGTCCGTGACAGGACACATACAGCACCCAGGAAGCAGAACCAATCTGGTTGTCTGGATGGCCAAATCTTACTGCCTAGACAAATGGAGGCAGGGAAGCCTCACAAAGAGAGCCAAGACACATCTCTCTTACTTTAACACCTTTGTATTTTATTCCAAGAGGGACCAAGCCTATCCTCAAAACAAAATATAATAAATTGGAACAAAATATAATAAGCAAACAAAATGTAATAAGAAAAAAGACAGTGTTTGGACAATTTGGATGCAAGGAGAAACTTCATGGTTGATCATCACACTCATCTGTTAACCAGGGCAGCAAATTTTGATATTTTGAGCAGACAAAGGTTTTGAGTGGATTCAGTTTTATCACTCTCCCAGATAAAACCACATGTAGAAGACTAATATAGATTCAGGTTCAGATAGTGAAAGGAACAGAATTAAACCACATGAAGAGATTTTTTTGGTTTTTTTGTCTAAAACCTTGCACACACAGGCAAGTCCTTCCCTTTATGTATCCTACTAATTATTTTTGAAAAATATTTTTAGATGAAGAAGTTCTGTGAAGCTCACTTGCCTAATCCTGAGGATAGGAGTTTGCTAGTCTTGGCATGTCAGCAGCTTCTAATGGCTTGAGGTATTGGCTGTGTTTTGCAGTGAGGCATGAACACTCATGCTTCTCACACCCCTCACATTTCTTTGTCCCATGGGAGGTAATAGCTAGATATTTTTCACAGAGATATTTCAATCATTATTGCACAGCTTTAATCTGTTGCCTGAAAATATTTGATTGTGTGCTCCACCAGTTGATCAATCATACTTTGCCTTTTTAACTCTGTTCTTTCGTTCAATGTCCCTTTCCTTTTCCTCTCTGCTGCTCCATTCCACATATTATATTATGCAGTGACTTACAGAAGTCATGCATGACTGCTGTTGCTTGATGACTGTTGTTGAACATCTGGTTTATTCATAGGAGAGCTATCATACTTGAGAACAGGTATGCCTCATGCTAGAAATTTAAGCCTGAAGCAAGCCGGTTTGCAGTCCATGTTGCTATTCCTTTAAATCCTGTATTTCAATACCCAAGACAGGAAACACAATGAAGTTCAGATGTGGTAAATTAGAAATATATACTCTTTCTATACTTATAAATATGTATAGAAATACAAAATAAATTAGAAATATATATGCTTACTTAACTAAGAACACCATGTTCAGTATTTTAACAAAGATTCAGAAAAAGGTAAAGATTTTTGTGGAGAACAAGGACATCTGTATTTATATTAGATAGCATCAAAGTGTCTAAAGGTTATAATTTATCTTGTTTCCAATCACTATCTTTGTGAGCTTTACAAGAGGCGTTGCCAAGGACAGGTTATTCCCAGTTCATCTATTGCTTCTGCTCGTGGAAACATGAATAAAGATAGATGGGCTTTATGGAGTACAAAAATCCTTATGCATTTGGTTGGCTTTAAATTTTAATTTCTTTTTGTAAACTAACCCTTTACAGCTGTAATTAAACCTGTGCTGTCATTTTACATCTTTAGATTTTGAAATGTCTCCACTGGGAAAGGACCCTCTGGAAGCCTTGAGGACCTTATCCTTTTCAGAAAACCCAGGTTTACAGCTGTCGGCTGCCCTCTATTACTTGCATATGAGTCAGCACAGTAAGTTATCTCAGTAAGCATTAGAAAATTTTCATGTAATTATAAATAAAAATATTATTTCAAACTGTGAAACTCCTTTTGATTCATTAAGCAAGGGGTTTTTTTTGCTTTCATGCCATGTTGTTTGCTAAGGAAGATGGAAAATGGTCGTTGCCACATAGGCAGAGTCTGTTGTGGGTTTTGCTGTAAGGAGATATCTCTTACGATTGTAAAAGACTGTTACTTATGAAATTGTTACACTTATGTGAAGCTCAGCAGAACCCAAAGGATTTAAAGTTAGTGTATACTGAATCTCCTGAAAGCAGCACAGTCAAAATATGGTGAAAGGAAATGACATAGTGACCAGTTAATGTTAAAAATTATATACAAAAGAGGACAATGCTCCAGAAGATAGATTGTAGTGAAAAGTTGTGAAGGACACATTCTCCTTTGTTCCAAATATTCTGTAGGAGCACTTGGCTCTTGAGGTAGTTTGTTAATGGTTAGGAGTAAGCCTAGATATCCCAAATAAAATAACAGCAAAAGTTTGAATTCTATAAGAAGGTTAAAATACTACCAATAAGCATGTTGCAATTTATTTATTTTTTAATTTTAATTTTACTTCAAAGAGAATATTCTGTCACTTGGATAATAGCTTTATCCCATGTATTATTTGCTGGATAAAAAGTGCAGGTAGCCCCACAAGGCAAGGACCTGCTGTGAGGCAGAATGACTTGTTTGGTGGCAAGGCACACTGCTTCCCTTCCCATGATGTTTTTGAAGTACTTGATTATTCAAAACCTCTTCAGGAAACTTGTCCTGTTTGCTAGTAGCAGTGGAATTTTAATGAAGGTGAATACCACTCAGCCTGTATATGGGAGCACCTCAGGCTTAAGTCCATCAAGGGAAAAATGTGACTGTGATGAACAATGGGACTCATGAATATTTCCTCTCATTCTTGCAGTGAACATCCCCCTGCCTGTGGAGCATCTGGAACCCTTCTATGCCTTACTACGTTCTGCTGACCTGGAGGTGCAGCAGATGTCTTCCTTGTCCCTTGTCAACTTCCTGCTGGAAGGAAATAGTGAGTAATTAATGACACATTTCTCTTCAGGTCTTCACATCTCTCTTCAGATACTGAAGTATCTGTTCAGTCAGACTCAGACAGAAGGTGGGCATTTCTACACAAATCTGGATTCCTTTTTTTGTGTTCCTCATAGCACAAGTGTGAGTCTGATTCTGACTGTAAGATACATAGCTTCTGGTGGCACCAAGATAGATCAGATCCCTCCAGCTACATTATATAATGTGACAAGAGTTCTTGTATCTGTGTGCAAAGGCTGATAAATTATTCCCAGGCCAGTGTAGGAATTCTGTTCTCATTCTTGGATCTACAGACATTTTTTCTTTCAAACAACGAATACAGCTCATAGAAATAAACCCTGTGTACAGACAGTGCTCATTTTCTGTTTTTTTATGAACTGGACCTTAGTCTTAAATTACTTGCAGAGAAAAAAACCAAAAGTTTACATGCTTAGTATAATTCACTTGCTTCTGTAACTAAAGGGGAAAATAGACTTGAGATAGAATCTTGGAGATGCAGAAGAATAACTTCCCAATAAAGTTTATGTTGATAGACAGGGCATGAACATGCCACACCTCATCAGCAGAGTCCTTGTTGCACCTACTACTGCACTCCTAGTCACCTGGGCCACCAGTGTTTCATCCTGCAGTCCCATAATAGCAGAAGACAGGGTCAGTCTTCAGTGAAGCTGGCTTTTTTCTTTGCTTTCTTTATTAAGGATTTTGCTGCAAATAATATCATGTCACTATTTACAAAGAAAAATTGTATTTAAAGGGTAGACCTCAGAAGAAAAAGAAAGGGGGGAGGGAGGTTGCTGAATAAGTTGTGAACCTATTGGAAATCTGCAGTTGCTCTTGCCAAAATTAACCTGATTTGGGACCTTCTGGCCTAACACCTCCAAACATCTGTTACACTCTTTCATGGATCTGAAGGAGAATTAAGCAAACCCAGCTAGGGGCTGTGAGTGACTTTCTGGCTGTTTCTATCTTAGTTCTATTTTGAATAATTGTAATGCAGATCTCCAAAGCAGTCAATGGATGCTGTATTCTTTCCACAAAATCACTAACTGCTTACTTTTTTATTTGTTCATTTTTTCTTGAATTTTTGAATAGTTGACAAAGAATTAGTCGTCCAAATGGGTTTACTTGAGCCAATTCTGGATCTGCTTGAATCAGAGGATCCCACTGTCCAGTGTAATTCCTGTGCCTGCATTATGACTTTGGCTGTTTCAGGTGGGTGTTCTCTTTGCCTTTGTCCTCTGCTGTGAATTCATTCAACTCTTCCATCATATTTTAAGATTAAACAACCTATTTGCAATTGGTTTAAGAGTCATAAGATGCAGCAACAAATTTTGGTATTCCCATATCATAAATTCAACCTCCTGACATTCCAGTTATTTTTCTCAGTGTTTTTGACCTTTGTGCTCTTATGATTACAAACCTTTTCCTGATTTTCATCCTAAATGTATTCATGACTGGCTTATCTTAATTAATGTCTGCATTGGCTTTTGCTTCAGGAGTTTTGTCCCTCTGATGTCTGTGCTGATGAGGTGCCTTCATTTTACTAGACTGAGAAAGCCAAGGTCTTTTAAGACTCCTCTTGTAAGTGAGACTCTCCATTCATCTTCAGAGTCCTTCCAGGTGTAAATGATATGTTCCAGGAATGGAGCATAGCATTTGCATGTGCCGTATGGCGATACCACAGGCCTCAGGCATTGTTCAGTGCCAAGATATAGATAAATGCTGCAGGAGTTCTGTTTTGGATTCATCTCTTCTGAAACAGAAGTCACCAGAAATGTGCAGTACTTCAGCTGGGGTCTCACCTGTGTCTTTTGTTTTGGCACATAGGGAAATATGTTTTGTGGTACATCTCATGGTAACACCTGCGGGTTTGGTGATTGTGCCATGGTGATGTTATCCTACAGCTGACTTAATCACTTGGGCTTGCTCCTCCTTTGCTGCTATTTCCAGCAGACACCAAGTAATCAAGGCTCTGTATCACCGATGGTTCCAAGTGTACATCCCTGCATTTTGTACAGGTTTCATTCTGTTTTCATTGCTTCAGTATTCTGACTTGCCTGTTATTTGTAAGATATTCTGGTCCTCCACTGCGTTGACAGTTCTACATTTGCATCTTTGTTTTAACTCTCTGGTTCAAAGCAAATACAGACTAGCCCTCATGGAATTCCATTTGTAGCCTCTTCCCAGGTGGTCATTCCCATCCAGCAAAACTTGCTGCCAATTTGCTTTCAGTCAGTTTTTTATCCATCATGTACTACTTGTATTTGTCACCGTCTTCTGCTTAACTATGAATATTTCATATAATGATTTTAATATTTTCCTGGTATCCAGACAGCTACGTTCAGCCAGTTACCAAAAGAGAGGTTATCATGTTAGTCTGTCTTACTCTACCTTGTGCAAACTCATAGTTCTCCAGCACAAACTGTGCACAAGACTGTAGAAAAGCCATGTTTTCAACATTTGTCTCCCTTCCTGTGGCCAGCTTCCTTTTCCAGCTTGGGAAGGTGCAGTCTGATGTCCCAGAAGGCTGAGGGAAGCATGATGAAAGTGTTAATTTCTCATTTAAGTATTTATGTTGCAAAGGAGGAGTGGATAAACAGGATCCAACCACATGAAAGTGTTAATTTGCATTTTATCCCACCTTCTTATTTTATTTTCAGGTTTTTAAATACTTTTCCATTAGGAGCTTATTTTTAAGCATTGTATTTTATTGTCAGGTTAAGAATTCTACATACTGTATTACTTTGCGTGGAATGCAAATTACCTCATTTAAATATCTTAATTAGGCATGGCATCACTATCTTTGAGGTTCTTGGCTCTAGAAGGACTTTCTTTGTGTAGGGTCAGTGAAGTAAGCCCCTAAAGATTACAGAGATAAGTCCCTTCACCTGTTTTAAACAGTCCACAGAGAAAGGGATTTCTTTGGTCACCTAAGGATGTTACTTAGTCCTGAAGACACTCTTACCCTTCTAGATGTCTAACCTGGAATACAGGGAACTCCCAGCTACTGCAGATCCAGGCTACCTTCATTCCCTGTGGTCTTCTTTTGCCTCTGCACACTCCCTTAAGCGCCAGTGTCCTTCCGAGCACAAGTACTTCAAATTAAGCACTCAGGGAGCTTTCAAAGCTGAACAGGGAGGTGGGCACTCCTGCAAAGGCTGGGTTGCTGCCTGGTATTTGATCAGTGTTGAGGATCTCTGTCCCAGTTTAATTAGAATTCAAATGGGCTGGATCCATTTATTTGTTTTTCAGACTATATTTAGATACTACAGCAATGAGACTAAAGCAAGAGGCAATTCTCCAGGGTTTATTTTAATTTTAACTTGCAGACTGATATTTTTAAGTGTCTGCTTGAGAAAAGTATCCTGTTCACTCATATCCTACAAGAAGCCCATTTATGCAAAAAAGATAAATATGGAAGCACAACCAAATTAGGAAGATCCTTAGATGCCTTTAAGGTGACTAAAATTCTGCATCTAAGAATGGTCTTAATTCTGTTGCAACAAGCATGCAAGACTATGTACAAAGTGAAACTGTTTAGCAGTTACTGCAGGTCATGTGTAAACTGAATTGTCTCCCTGCTGCAATAGGGATCTGAAAATAAGAACAAACTAACCCATTCAGATGAAAAATATTTGAAGCTTAGTTTGTTCCAACACCAGCATTTGTCCACGCAGCAAAAGGATACATGCATAGTTGCAATTATCTGCAGCTTTTTAATCACTGAGTGGAAGTAATCAGTTCTGAGATAAGAACTCAGAGTACTTCAGAACTAAATGCTCACATGTTCGGGTTTTAGGGGGGCCTGAACATCTGCTTTAAGCTAAAACAAGGAAGATGCACTGAGTGTAAAGCACATTCAAAGTTGTTCTGATGGGAATTTTTAGGCACACAAATGTCAGAGAGTGGAAAGAAAGAATTTATAAATTAGTGAGTTATTCAAACACAGCTTGAGTAGATGTTGTTGATTTCTCCACTTTAGAGTAGTGTTTCGAACACACGGCTTCCTTCTCAAAGCATTCCAGGGGGTGTCAGTGGTTGCGGTGGCATCAGTGGAGGGACTGCATCTCTTAAGATAAACAGGTGGTCCAGGAGAGAAACATGATCTTGCTTGCCACCTCTCTTACAGAGATAGTTACACATCTTGGTAAGATAGATTTCCCCATCCAGTCTGTCATCATAAACTGGCAAAACAAGTGTTCAGGCACAACATCTGATAGAAGAAAGAATTTGCCCAAATTTTGTGAAATGTTCATAATTCCTTTTCTCAAATTTCAGGTTTCCACATTCACAAACATTCATTGAGTATATTGTGTACAAGAATAAGGGAAGCAGTGATAACTAAATTCTTTCTTAATCATTTTACTTCTCTTTTTTATTCACCTGAGTATTTGCATCACACCCACTGGAGTCATACAAAAGACTTTCTGCTTCTATTGAGGGAAACAAAAGAATGGTATGTAGGCAGATTAGATTAGAGAAGGGCTTGTCTATGAAAGGGACCAGAATATTTCACCAGAATAATAGCTTCACACATGGAAAAACTATTTTAAATAGATTACTCTTCCTAGAACAATTATTTTTCTTAATTTTTTTTCCAGAATAAAAGTTATTTACTTGAGCAAATACTCATAGGAAGACAGAAATTACTTGCACTGGAATATTAAACTCATACTCTCTGAACTATACTTGAATAAACATCCTGGCTAACCTGTCTATGTCAGTTCCCCACTGTATCACTGTATAGGCTTTAGGTATAAAACTAGAAGCTTTGTTCTCAAAGCTCTCAAAGTTAGTTATCACCTGAAGACTTGATCTCAACCAAATACCTTTTTTTTTTTTTTTTTTGCTCTGCTTCATGTTTCTCTCAGCAAACTTCTACAGACTGGCCATTGTTTAAATTGTGTATAAATATTGTTAATTTTACATAATTAAGTATTATAGTTTTTTCTTTTTTTACCAGTTTTTCATCCAAGATTCTGGAGACCTTTTTTGAGTTCTCCTTGTACTCCAGAATGTTGAATACAACTGTACAACTTAATACATTGCCATGCAAGGAATCACCACCACTTCAAAATCAAATTCTGTCCTTAAAAACCTCTGCTCTGTTTGTAGATGTCAAGTGAGTAATACAGGGACATTCCAAGAAAGAACTTGGCCCTGAATATACCCTACTAAATTAATTAAACCTTACCTGCAGTTAATGATGTAGTTTTTGGTTATCACACTGTGAATAGCTTGATCAGACATACCAAGGGCATGAAGCAAGACACTCTGTTAACCTGTTTAAAGGGTCTTAAGGATGTTTTAATTATCCTGGTCACAAACCAAAAGCATTGAACCAGCTGTGATTTATGGCTAATCCAGAAATCATGAATTGGTTTCCTTCCTGTTAAGCTCTCAGAATTTTTAAGAATTTCATTTGAGCATGCAGAGAAATCAGAGAAGGGAACACCAAGGGATAGTCCTGCTGGTTGTCCTGCTTGTGGCTCACAGTAAGATGGCAGTAAATATTTCTTTCTTTCTCTGATTGTTTTCTCCAGACTCCAACCGAGAGGCTATTGGTGCTGCTAGAGGAGTTACACCCCTACTGTCTCTTGCCAATTCCTATGATCCCAGAGTCCAACAAAATGCAGTTGGTGCTATTCTGAACCTCACACAATCAGGTACTTTCAGACTAATGGTTTACCAAAATTGCCAAAAGAAAACTCACTGATAGAAAAATAATCCTAAAGCTTAAGGCAAGAATAAAAGCATATCTGAGCAACAAGTTATTTCTTCTGCATGTGGCATTCATGTCGGTACCCCAGGTTGATGATTTAAGTTTAGCTGATACAGGTCCTTTTTTGCCTAGTAGCAAAACAAAAAAGCTTGATTTTCAAATCCAAGGGGCTAGTGTATGAATATTTAAACAATCAGTTAAAGAAATAGGGAAAAAAATAGCTCTTTGCTAAAGAAATAACTTGGCCTAAAAAA
>JAYDZK010000169.1:49129833-49142435 GCA_034509185.1 Euphonia xanthogaster
TTAGCTGGACATTTGGTGTACTTTAAAGCAATCTCAGGAGCTTATCCAACAAAATCAAGCTTTAGGAGCTTTTTGCTTGTTCTAACTCAATGCTGGAATATGCTAAGTATAACGATCACGGGTCAGACATTAAAGGCTCCTGGAATATCTGCAAACAGCTTTATCAAAGGTAGTACTTTGTCCTCTGCAATTATATGTAGGCTACCATAATTAACTCTGAAACAAACCAGCATTAAATTTCAGCTACCAAGATGATACCATTATTTCACAGAGCTAAATGATAAAGTCACAAGTAACATCTCTGAACTCTGTGTTGTGGAAGGAAACAGTTGGCAAGAACTTATACAGTTGGCTATTACAGTTCTGGTATTATTCAGAATATTTTAAATAATTTGTTTTTAAAACACAGAAATCATAGTGAAGATCATACCTGAGGCTTTTCAGCTTCTCCAGCAATGCAGATTCTCAGAGCAGTTTTTAGCATAAAACCATCAAAAGCTTAATCAGACAGCCTGCTAGTCTTTTTGCTACAGTATCTGCATACTGCTGCGTTACACAAGCTCTAAATTATGTACTCTCCAATCACACTGACTGGCATATATTTGGACAACATCAGCACTCCTTAGAGCCCAAGAACTGTGCACATCCCTTTTGAATGGTGCCTCCAGATGAGAGGGAGGGAAGGAGGAAGACACTTTTACTTTTTCTTTTTAATGGCAGAGAAAATCCAACAAGTCCTATGCAAGGAAGGAGCCCTACCAGTTCTTGCCTTGCTGCTGGAATCTCCTGACTCAGAAGTGCAGGTATGACTAAAATAGGTCAGATTAGTAACATTTTTACTGTAAGGAGAGCACAAACATCAGTATGCAGAAATGAAAAGGGGGAAGAGGAGGAATGGTTTCTCTAGCGAGATGGAGAAACATGGGAGAGCATCTTGGTGAAACTCAGCTCAGTCACACAATATATACTAAAAGACCTAATTTGTCTCTCTGCACAGGAGAAGGTTCATGATCCAAAACTTCTTCTGCCAGCACACATTAATGCATGCACTGGGTTGTTATGTGGCTACCTTCTTGGTTTTTCAGATCATCAGACATGATGCAGATAGGTCTCTTCCTCTGGGTTTTGGTTTTTTGTTTTGTTTGGGGTATTTTTGCATCCTAACTTTAATCATCTACTCTAAGCAATGTTACTAAGTATTCTGAGAAGACAACTTGAAAAGATCTTTTTCTTGTTGTTGTAAGTATCTGTAAAGCATCCTATTTTATGCTATCCTATTACAGACACCTGTTTGTGATTCTGCACACTCAGCAGGGAGCTCATCTTAGTGCAAAAGTGTGCTGATAAATAAACTATGAATCAGAGTCATAAGCCTTACACTCTGCTAGTTTGTTTATTCAGTCCTTTGAGTAGCACAGAATTTTTTGCCCCATCAGTTTAATTATCTCTACTCAGATTTTTTTAGATGTCTGAAGGGATGGACCCTCTGGAGGTGCTTTCTGCAAGCTGTTTCTGCATTTTTAGATTTCTCTGAGATTCATCTTAAAATTTCCATCTCTCTAGCTCAACCTGTTTCTTGTAATTATACCGCCCTAGTAATAGATCCTTTTATATGTGTAGTCCTCCCTAGCGTTAATGGTTAGATCCTTTGGAAATGATCTCTTGGCATGCTAGGGCAATAGCTACATCCAGCTTGAGTAAATCAATGTAAACATACAATGCAATAGATGCAGATGACTTAGATGCCAGCAGCAATGTCATTGCAGCAGCAGAGCACGTTCCCAAACAGCCAGGGTCCTAATGAATGTACTACACGCCACAGCAGGATTGCTGTAGCAGCTACAGCATGTTGTGTCAACCCTATAAACACCCCTAGGATAAAAAAGCATGTTATTTCTATCAGTTTTAAATCTGAGCATTTCTCCAATTTATTTGTATTCTCTTCAGTGTGTCACCGCTCTGACCTTTCTACGTTTTTTCTTGGTTCTTTGCAGTTCTACAGCTGTGCTGCCCTGAGCAACGTGGCAGCCAATGTTCAGCACCACAAAGCCTTGCTGGGGCCCAGTGACAGATTCCTGCTGCGGACACTGATCTCTCTCCTATCCTCTTCTGTGGACAAGGTAAAGCTGTAGCTTTCTCTTTGTGAAAAGACTTTGCATCCAAGTAGAGCTATAGACTTGGGCTTCCAGTTTCAGCTTCACATCATTCTGTTCATCTACTGTACAGGTACTTATGCAGCATCTTTCCCATGAGAAAAGACACCCATAATAGAAAATACATGGATTCTACAAGATCAATGTATGAAGAAAGCAAAGGGAAATTATTAAAGTTGTTCTACAGCCCTGGACACTTTCTTTAGACTAGGATAGCCTGTATGCTATTAACTTGAAACATCATGTGAGAAGTGCCCTGTCCAGACTCTTTGATCCTTGTGTCTGTGACAGAAGTTGTCTGACACATCTGTTGTGCTTTTTTTTTTTTCTTTTTGGCATCCAGAACTTTTACTATATGGCTTCAAGGATGGCATCTTGAGAATTTTGCTTTGTTGGAAGCCACATCAAGGAAACTTCAAGAAACCACAGTTCCTGGTGGAACTTGAAATTCTGTGTAGAAGGGAGGTGAAAAAAAACACTAAGCAAATGGGACATTTTCTTTCCCTTCATTTTCTTATAACTTATCAGATGTTCTAAAATAAAGCCAACATCTGAACCCCATTCTTCATCAACAATAGGATGATTGATACTAGGAGGTTGAAAAAAATTTCATCAAAACTTTGAAAAAAAACCATGCCAAAACTTACTTTTGAAGATAGTGTAAGAGTTTGCTGGTGTTGTCATGTCTATTTTGTGTGCAATAGGCAAGAACATGCATTACTGAAGCTGCTCTTTTTCCTCCTCTCTCTCATTTTTAATTTTTGGTTTTCCTCTTTGGCACAAGCAGGTTTCAAGCCAGGCATGTGTTTGCCTAAGAAATTTGGCTACCAGTGGTAAGCAATGTCTTGGAGATAAAGAAACCACACTATTTCTATCTCTCTCTGCCTTTCAGAGTGAGCACAGTGGGCTGGGAACCTTTCCTATCAAAAGCAAAGAGACATTTTCTACATTTTAAATGGATGTTAAGGGAAGAAGAAGGTGCAGTGCATATCCTAACTAAATCTGTTTTAGAGCTCCCCGGTAGCAAGGGGAGTATCTGGAGAAAGTGAGAAAGGCAGCAGAGGTATGCTTATGCACAGAGCCTTAGTGAGTTGCTAAGCTTTCCTTCTTTCCATGTTTCCTAAGCATTAAACCCAATTAGGACAGAATGTCTTCTGAAATTGCTTATTGAGTGGGGACCTGTCTTCTCCAAGGCATGATTCTGTCTATCATTAAATATAATATTCTCCCATGCATTTGTCATCCTCCTAAAAAACCCTATTAAATGTCCAAGATTCATTTCTATGACATGTTCAGGAAATAGTGGCAGAGGACTGGCACACTCAGTGCTAAAGTCCCAGAATCCAGGGTAGAGTTATTGATCTAGAAAATGTAGAGGTGCTTAATTTTCAAGCAGTCACAATTATACAGGAGCTGAGAGTGAAGGAAGTGCTGTGCCACTCCTTGAGGTGTTTGAAACACCCCATCTACTTGACCTTTTAGATCTGCTTCTCCATCTGCTGGCCGCTCTGGGATTGCCTTTTAGTGCACCCACTGAGGTTGCAGGAGCAAGTGGGGTATAACAACTCAGTGGGATGGCTGGGCTCTCTTCTGGCTAACCATAACTCTGCAAGATAGGTGGTGCTTGGGAGGTCTTTCTGTTTGTTCAGCAGAAGCTGCCACCTTCTTACCTGACCTTATGCCAGTGATAGTCAGAAAATTCCCCTCACTCCTTTTTTTTGAGGTTCAGACACAGACTGAGGGTGCCCAAACCTACGTTCTGCCGTCAAGATTGTATTAATCCCTCAGCAAAAGGAGGCAGAGCAAATGAGGGATTATTTTTAAAACTGAACATCTGGCATTGCCCCATCGCACAGAGATGGGGAGGAGGTCCCCTCTAATTTGATGTAACTGTTTGAGTTAGAGCCTGAATTTCCCCCAGCTGTGCTCTGAACCCCCCTGACCTCCTTTGTTTTCCCACACCAGTGGACATCCAGGCTGAGATGGTTGCTGAGAATGTCCTGCCCAAGCTGTGCTCTCTCCTGGCCTCTGGAAGTGAGGACGTGCGTCGTGCCTCCATTGCTCTGCTCTGGATACTCTCCCAGCACCCACCCAACCAGGTATGGGAGATCATTTCCCACAAACTAGGGGAGGGGAAAGACTAGTTCTGGCCACCACTGGGGGTAACACTCTGTTATGGCACAACAGCCTATGAAATGCAGTTTGAGAATGACAAAGAGACTCTGGGAGACTTCCCAACCCTTCTCTCTCCTATTCAAAATAACAAAGCTTGGTTTACTGTATCTGCACTGTCACTAACTACCTGAGGAGCCATCTGTTGTGCTGAGTGGGATCCAAAGGAGAGACCAGTGAGAGAGTAGAGGGGCAGATGGATGTCAGAGCCGTTGGATGTGTGGATAGCGCTTTGCACTCCTTGCGACTGCCTCTAGTTCCCTCAGTCCCCAGACCATAGGTGTGCAGACGGGTGCACATGAGAGAGGACATACACAGCACCATGAGAGACTGCCACCATGAGGGCAACCAAGGAAGTTATGCCTTGGCTACAGAGCTTCCCCACCCGCTGAAAAGCAGAGCTACTGATTCAGAGCACACATTTAAAGTGCATAAGTGCAGAACAAAGAGCAAATATACGTTACTCCCTACATGGACAGTGTTATTCAAAAGTGCATTTGTAGAATATTGACATATTTTGAATTAGCATCAAAACAAAAAAGGGGACTAACAGAATTTGAAATCTTGTCCATCTTTAGTTAATGCATTAGGACTTTCACCAGGACTGTGTATCCTCATGTCCTAAGTTACAGAATGATTCTTTTGCCCATGTTCAGGGTCAACACCACCATTAATTGTGCAACACTAGCAAATACATGAAGAAGTCTGAAGACAATTAAATTATGGCAAGTACTGACAGATTACTCTTGTTTTTAAATAAACTTTTCTTTACAATAAGTAAAGACATCCTGTGAAAGGTTTTGTTAAGTGTTTTAAGCTCAGAACAGCATTTGAAGGTAGTCAGATCTTGGGTACATAGAGCAAAAATATGTGAGAACCTTTGCTGCCACATTGCTTCAAGCAGCAGTGACAGGGTCTGAATAACTTCAGATGGCCTTAGGTGCTTCTTGTGCCTGAAACACACTCAGCCTGATTGGGAATTTACTCTGGGTTTGGAAAGCTTGGTGTGTTACAGATCAGTTGTCCATATGCAAACCAAAATTGCACTTCCCCTACCTCTGGGACATGGTGGGAAAATGGGTGAGCTCAATGCCTGGGAAGGCAGCAACTAGAGCACAGAGCTATACAAGACAGAGTGGCTGCATGAGCACAGAACATCCTCATTGCTTGTCAAACTGCCTCATACAATCAAAACACAACTTGCTCTCAACAAGCTTACAATTGAAATGCATTAAGTTAGTTGAAGGCCATTTGCACAGTAAATACGTTATTCGGTAGGAGACGTGCTGGAACATGGTCCTCACTCAGTTTTGCTTTTCTTGTCTCCAAACATCGTTCACATTTTTTGTTCTCCCAGGAAAGAGTACCCACAAATCCTTTTCTCCCTGGTCCTGAAACTTGTCTTTACCAGTGTTTCAAATCCCTGGCCACAAAGAGACGTGGTCAACATCAGTGGGAACAAAGACACTGCAAACTCAGCCTCACCACACTAGTGGTGAAACAGCCCATCCTTCATGAGGGAAAAGGGTCAGTAGCAGGAGACTGGAAAGACAAGCATCTCACTTTATTCCCCAGTGAGAAGTATCTACATCTCTAAATTTGTTTTAGCAAGCAAACACGGCTGTCCCTGACTGCTGAATGTTGCTGCTTTGTGCGAGCGAGCCCTGGGCACTCTGAGAAGAGGCTGACCTCTTTGTATTCATATCCTGCCTCCCCATCTCTGTGCCTTTTCTGGCCTGCTTTTCAAGTCTTTTCAACTTTCTTTCTCTAACTCAGGCTGAATTCTCTGTGACTGAAAAAGAGACTTCTCCATGGGAACAACTGTTGGAAAACAAACCACTGAACAAAGCTAACCTTTACAACCAAGTCAAGTGATGCTTGAATTATTACAAATACTACCCAGGATACAATGGGGCAGAATCTGTCTGCCCTTTAGTTACCATGAAGCAAACCCCCAGGAATGCTTCACGGGAGCTCCTTGCCCTGCTTCAGCCCCCTTTTTGCAATCTCCTGGTCAGACTGTTGACAGGGATTCCCAGCAAGGGCTGGAAAACTTCCCTCTTGCACAGGGAATTTTATTCAGTTTTCCCAAGGACAGCCCAACCCTGAAACACTAAAGAAACAGGCTTTGTGAGAAAACAGTCTTTTAAGTCAAATTCCTTTGAGCAAAAGACCTGGAAGTCAGGGTCTGTCTATTCCAGATGGTGCCACTGAATCTCCATTCCAGGTACAAAATAACTTTGCCTTGACATCTTGCTAACTGGTAAATGGGATAATATTTACCTTGTCAAGAAATGCCTGTGTAAGGAGTATGAGTGCAGCATTGCAACTGTAAGCACACTTGCTGTTGGAATTTTTTTTCCCCCTTGCCTTTATTATTATTTTTCTTTTAATATTCTGGTCTTGAGAGAAGTTAGATCAATATCCATCTGAATCACTCAATCTATTTTTACTCACAGTTTTCTTGTGATTCTCTTGCACTGTGCAGAATTGAGCCAGAAAACAAAATCTGGATCTCAGCCATATTCCAGCCAAAAAAAGAAGTTCAGCAAAATTCAAGTACTGTCACTTGCTAATGTAGGTCCTAAATAAACAAAAGATCTTGGCAAGGAAGTCATTATATATTAGAAAGTTCCTTTATAATCCATAGAAAATTTCCTCCACTCAGGTTGTAGCAAATCAAAAACGAGTAATGTAGTGGATGGGGTTACATAGAAAAGAGGACATTTGGCCCCAAAAGCATAGAAGACAGTCATCAGTGGTAATTTAATTGGATTATCAAAAACTATATTATTTCTTCCTTTAAAGAAAATCTAAGGAAAATTTACTGTCATGTCTGCATATAGGATTCTTTAAATGCCCTGTGTTTAGGCATAGAACTGCCCTTTCAACTTACTTTCCTGTCCTATGTTAGGATTGCTGGTTGTGACATTGCTTAAAAGCGAAGCACTGAGCTAAGTGAAGATGTCAGCTGGTATTAAAAGAAAATAAGATACACTTTTGCAATTTAACCTAAGCAAAAGAAAGATTAAACTTAAATTAACTTTTAAAGACATCCGCCTTTCAACACTGCTTTAGTGATCCTGATATTTCACAGGTTTCAGAATTATGTGGTTTTTTGCATCTGTGTATAGGACCAGTGATTTGTTTTCTATTGAGCTCCCTTGCTAATGTGTCTCAGTTTCCAAGTAGTACAAATAATACAGTTCATTGTGAACAAACAGAAGAACTGCATTAAAAACTCCTAAATTCCTAAGAGAAGGAAACTGATTGAAAAAACACTCCCAAGAGGAAATCTTTTGCTTTTAACTGTAGACCTCAAATAAACTCTGTTGAAGTCAGGTTTCTCTTACACACAGCAGTACCCCCTTAATCCATATTGTTATTAAGGTAACTACCTGTGCAGTAATCCAGACTCTGATCGACACGACAGGACAGGAGTAATGGCTGCGGACTGAAAGAAAGTAGGTTTAGATTTGATATTAGGAAAAAAATTCATTACTGTGAGGGTGGTGAGGCACTGGAACACGTTGCCCAGAGAATTTGTGGATGCCCCATCCCTGGAAGTGTTTAAGGCCAGGTTAGATGGGGCTCTGAGCAGCCTGGCCCAGTGGAAGGTGTTCTTGCTCATGGCAGAGGCTTTGGAACTAGATGATGTTTAAGGTCTCTTCCAAGGCAGGTCATTCTGTGATTCAAGTAATATTAATGGTAATTGGAGGAAGACTACATTCAGAGAGAGGTACCCAGCAAAGTACCCCTAAAATATCACCAGACAGCAGAGAAATGTGTGTAAAGAAGATGTTGTTCAGGACATGTTTACTGAAGAGGTGCCTGATCACAAACTGATCTAAACATACAACCCATTATTGTAGCCAGGTAAATTGCTGAACTACTCAAGGTTGCACTTCTGCTGCTACTTCACCGTGTAGTTCTGCCTTTCACAGCAACCCTGACAACCTCTCCTTCCAGTCAGGATCACACATCCTTCCCCTGATTAGCAATGACCCCAGTGAGGCATTTGATGGAAACAACAATAAAGTACATGACCTTGAAGACTCCAGCCTTCCATAGCAAGTGCTCAATAGTCAGTGCAATCAGACTGTACTTGAGAGAAGCAGCACTGGACCCAGCCACATCCTTGGTTTAAATAAGCAAACTAATGCTCTTCTTGCAGAGCTAAGTTTGATTTCTTCATAACTCACTGCAAAGCTGCGTTGTGTTGTCCATACTGGATGTAACTGAGATACTGTTGTTCTTCTCAGGACACTCTGGCATGTGCTGAGCTACTGCAGAGCCTGGGGACGTTACTGGCAGCATATAGAACAGACCCTGTGATTGTTGGACATACTGCTTGCATCATCAAAAACCTGTGCCTTTCCAAAAACAGACACGTAGGTACACAATGTTTGTCACTGAACTATACCCTGTGAGGTTGCCATTGTGTTTATGTCAAATCAGCATTAAAAAAAATAATTAATTCTGTGGGTAATTAAACGTATGCCAATTTGCTATATATTTTACACAAAATTGAATATATGAATAAAAGAACCATAATGAAAGGTAGTTTTATTTATATTTTCCCAATACAATAAAAAAAAGCTAATTAAAATAAGAAATACCTAATTTTTGCTATGAATAATGTGATTATCTAATTTGACTGCATCATAGGTATAAAAAGTTCAAGCAAGAACATTTAATACTACTAAAGGAATTGTTCAGGAAAATCTAAGGACTGTTATGAACTGAATCTTTATTTCCTGGCTCTCATGCTTCAGCTGCTGTTCATTGTGAAACAGAACCCCAGCTATTGATGTACATTTTGCCTCTTTGGCAAGATACTAGCTGTGCCAAAATGCTATGAAGATGTCTCTTGCTGACTTTGCTTCAAAATCCATATGAACGGATGCACTTCCTTTCTCCTTGCCTTTTAGAGTACCTTGCTCAAACAGCACCACCAGTAGCGATCAAGATTGAGGAAAACACCCCACCAAATCTTCACTTCTGCTTTTTCCCACTTCCTAGTACACACTTTTCAAGACTCAGTTCTTTTTATCCCATTGTTCACAATACATTTACTACTAGTTCCAGAGATTTAAACCAACCAGAAGGAAAATTATGTGTTCTTTACTAAGAAAAGAATTATATAAATTTCTAATATCTGTGACATGGAGTTTTGCAGGAAACTAGATTCCCTTAAACTCAAGGCCCACAGTAGGAATAAAAATGGACCATCATTCAGAGTTTGGCAAATATGGTCTTTTTTTTAAATACTTAAATTCTGTGACTTTATGCTATTATCAGCTGGGAGCTGCTTCACCTTCAATAAAGCTTTATAATATAGAAAGTATCAAGCTCTCGCTGCATAAGTGAATAAACAGACGTGAATGGGAGTGCCAGGTTTCCAGGATCAATTCTAAGGAATGCTCCCTAAAAGACAAGTCCTTGGCACAAGAGGAAAAAGGCAGTACTGTTTTTATGCCAGCAGGACAGAAACAGAGTGTGGGAGCTTGAAAAGCAGCAGTCTCAAATCTACCTTGAACCTCTAAGAAGCAAGTTAAAAAACCACAGCATAAAAGCAGCATAAAATGAGTACCAGAAAAAGATACTCCCTGTTGCTGATAGACACCTGAGCTCACTTAGGGAGCCATGAGCAGCTTCCATTGTTAGGATGTCCCAGAGAGCTGATGACTTCATGATTCAACTTCACTAGCAACCAGTCACCTTCAGCTGACTCATTCAGAACTCATTTCTTGGTCTCATTTTTTGCTTTTAGTCCTGGTCAGCACAGGCTAAGTCTCCTCTCTGTTTTCAACTCAGTCTATAAAATATGTATCTCAGTACAGGTGATCTCTGAACAACCCGAGCTGTTTTCACCTGGTTGTGGTAGGTCTGGGAGGAGACATTTCCATTATTGATGGTTTCACCATCAATACTTCTGAAGCACTTCTGAAGCCCCCAGACACCACTAAACCATAATGGAAGTGCTAAACATGAATCTCTCTCTTGTGGCAGAGAATCACTGAGAGCCGCTGTGTCGAAGGTCTCCTCCAGACCATGCTTCTGACCGACACTCAGGAAGACTCCCTTCGTTATGTGACATCCTGCCTTGCTGAGCTAGCAAAGCAAGGTATGGCAGCAACCCTCCTTGAATGGCTGAGTCAGAGAAGTGCACATGTCCTGTATTAATTCTAACAGGAGATGGAGCACAGCTGGACACACAGCCCAAGTCTTTCCTTTTAAATTCCTTGGAAGTTTCAAGAACAAAATCCAGTTCACTGTCAGGATACATGGGCTCCATTGTCTGCACTTTTGTTCAACTGGTTAAAATTCTTTACTCTAATTTTTTTTTTTTTCGTGCTGAACTTTACTGCTGTACAGGGCCTGTCTACTTCTATTTGTAACATTTCCCAGTTTCTCAGGCTGAAATAATTTTATCATTGCAGAAACTGGTATAAAAGACTAAAATACAAAGTAGGTCTCTATCTTGAAATTTTTTGCATGTGGATTTTATCAGAGATACCAAATTGGCACTCATGAAAGTTACAGCACTCTTTATAGCAGAAAGGATGAGTGTAAATTTTCCCAACATGCCCCAGCATTGGATATTGTCTGTCAAACAAGTCATCTCTTCTATCTGGTGTAATGGCCATGCAGCTGGCAACACGCCACATTTAATTTTGCGAGCGGAGCACAGTAGCTGCTGGACAGACTGAGCCCAATAGGCCAAGAGTGGATCTTACACATAAAGTGATTCATTTTTGCAGAACAAAAAGCCAACAAGATATGAACCAAATCCATGGCCTTACCTTACTGAGAGCATAACCTGAGAACATGACCCTTTTTAAAAACCTAAACATACTTATTAACCAAGTTCAGCACTTATTTTGCTTCTCCAGTTGCATGAAGGATTGACCATTTCAGCAATTTCTGGAAGACCTCTCAGCTCCATTTCTTTGACACTGGAGTGCCTCTTTAGAGACTACTCTCTTACCTTTCTGCCTTCCAGAAGGAGCCATGTTACACATGATCCAGTGGATGGATGAACCTTTGACAAAGTGCTTGGTGAGATTGGCTGGCCAACTGGAGCATCCTGAGCCATCCTTTCATGCTGCCTCCATCATCCAGCACATGATCGGTCACGGTAACTCACACAGGATTAACTGTGCTTTGAAAGAGACTTATGGCTGTCTGGAGTGAAATTAGCCTTTTCCCAAAGGACTGTCAGGCACTGAACAACCTCTAAATATTCCTCTATCATCCCCCCATTTGGTCTCTACAAATTTTTTAGAGTACAAGTGCCTATAGTTATTCTTGAAATAAAACAGTCCTTGAGTGCACGAGAAACTCCAGGGATGAAAGTGGACCATAGATAGAGTCTGATTTAAATGGTTTTTGCCTTCTTCAAGAATGGCCATTCTGCAGGGCTGGTCCATAGCAAATTCTGAGGTCCTTGCAAACAGCTTCAGTAGGAAGGTGGGAGACCATTAACATACTCCTCACCATGGGAGAGATGAGAACATGTTTCAGACAAGGGTCACTTCAAATAAGGCTACATCTTTGTTTGACCTTCTTTCTCAGTATGTAAGATGTGATGGCATCCCCCACAGACAGCAGAGGCTGTGTTCCAAAATTTTAGAATAACTCTACTCCCTGACCAGCAAGAGAAAACCTTACTGAACAATATCCTGTAGACATAATTCTAGACTAAATTAGGAGGAGCAGTGAAGTAAAGTGTTTTTAAGAACGTAGCCAAAATTTTTCAAGTTTCAATGAGAGAGAATAAAAGAGCATTATTTTTTACCTGTAGAAAACAGTTTTATGCTTAAATACTTGCCTCATGCAGCTGAGAGCCTTTAAGACTTGCAAGAAAAAGGTGTTCAGATGATACTTGCCACATCCTCTGGAAAGGTATGGTTAGATTTTAGACATTAGACATAAGAAAAACTGAAATCTATGGTGAGTCCCCAGTAAGGGAAAATGCAAATCTGTTTCATTTCTAGCATAGAGGATTTGCAACAGAGCAGACTCTCTCTCAGGTAGAGAACAGAATCCAACGGCATAATCATCTAATGGATAGCTTCACCTACCAGGCCAACCGTGTCAATCAGCAGGCTCCTTGCACAGGGATCAGATTCCCAGCACAGCAGCCCACTCATCTTTTTATTTACCTGAAGTATCAGCAGTATTATCAGAAGCTGTAGCACAGGGAAGTCCCTTGCCAGTCTTTGCAGTAATGTTGGTTTTAGCTGAAGGTGGATGAGTCATTATTGAAATGTT
>JAYDZK010000169.1:49142535-49189862 GCA_034509185.1 Euphonia xanthogaster
TTACAAAAATCAGTTTTCTAAGTGTTTAAAGGCTCGTATTGATCTCCAGTGGTTCTCCCATTTATGCAGAAAAAATGATGCTTTTGTGGAAGTATCACATTGGAGAGATTCAAGCCTACCTCAAGAATTTTCTTACCCACCAAGAGGTCCGTTTTCAGCAGCTGGGCATCTCCACACTCTGCAGACTACAAGCAGGTACATCCTTCCTGCCAAGGCTGCCTGCACTCATCAAGAGCAAAGAGGCACTGCTTAGTAAAAGAGATCACAGAACCATTAGGGTTGGAAAAGACCTCTAAGATGAGTCCAACCACTGACAGTGCAAACTTCTCCAGGGAGTAGTTCTGCTCACTTAAGAAAACAGAATAATCTCAAGGGTAGCCATTACCTTACATGCTTTTAAGCAGCTCTTTAAGACTATCTCCCAATAAAGGCAGGAGGATTTTGTTTGTTTGCTTTAAAACTAAAGGCGTTCAGAATAGCAGGGAAACAGGACTTCAGGAAAATCTTATCCTATATAAGAATTTTTGGCACTAGATACAACCTAAAAGTTTTTCAAATGTGATTTTAGTTTATTTTGATGAAGCAAGCAAATAAGGAAATTGCATGATTACCTGATAGCAAAGCTGGGAAGTCTCACATCTTCATACTTCAAAGTCCATTACTTAATATTAAGCTGGGTTAAGTTAGTCTTCTTGTCTTTGGATAAAAGTTGAGTACTTATGAGGGTTATAATGTGGTAATAATGGTATATAGCACATATCTTTATGTATGTAGAGCCAGAGCCAAAACCCTACTATACCTCGATAGGCAGCTGCTGCATAAGGCTGAAATTTGGCAACTGAGATTTATACATCTGGATCAGGAGAATTTAGCAGCAATCTTGAATGGTTGTAGGGATGAAAACTGAATTTGTATGTGCTTTGTGTGGTATTTTTCTGCCTTACCTGTAATAAGAACCACCAACCAACTGTATCTAACCTGAAAAATAAGTTTTCTATGCATCTGCATTAGAACATAGGGAAAAACAGCAAGTTGCCTAACACCTGTTATTCCTCTTCAGATCCAGACTTTTCATTAGCATTCAGAAAAAGCCAAATGGCCAAACTCCTCGAGCAAATCCGTCAGCAAACAGAAGAAACTCAAGAGCTCCTTAGGGCAGCTATGTGCCTTGAAGACAGTTAATATTTAAGCCAAATGGTTTATGAAAACTTACCAGATCCAAGGGCCTGAACTTTCAGAGGAAACAACTCTTCCTTGGTTCCTGTAATTTTCCTTGCAGTTTTGTCATACAAGAGAGATGTCCCGATAACAAGAATTGGAGCAGGTCAAAACACAATTCCTTGCACCCTTTGGCTGGCTGCTTAGGTGCGCTTGAGGACATGGCTACATGTTGAAAAACACCTGCTATGCTTGGTTAACCTTCCATGGCTTGTTTTTGGTTTCCTCACCCTCCCCTTCAGAAAAACCAGCACTGTATTAATAGGTTTTATTCCTGCAACAGGCTGGTTCCACTGATGAGGCATCTCTCAAGAATGCAGGTCTGCATTCATCTCTATTCTGTTTCTGTTCCATATCCTGCATTTCAGAGCACACTCCAAGGACTTTAGAAAATAATTGAAACAACCCACACTATAAAGGTAGAAAACTACGAACAGGTTACTACAGAAAGTAACTGCTGAGGGACAATTCTCAAAGTACAAGAAATTTGTAAGAACAAGAATGGGTGAAGTCTTTACAGCTGATCCTTGTCCACACTATAGGCACTACTCTCCAGCAGAAGAGCAAAGGCACATTAAGATAAATGTTGCACAGAGCAAGTACAGAACACAGCAGGAACCATGAATAATTTGGGTGAGATGTGTTTAAGTACAGAACTGTGTTCTGCAAAAGTTAAATTATTTCCAAAGCTACTTGCAACAAGAGATGAGTGAAAATATTTGGCAAAATTACAAATATTGTTATATTTGTTATATTTTGACATTGATACTTCATTTTAAATGGAGTTAAAGAACAATAAAAAGGTATTTGTGTTTAAATTCAACTTATTTTCTTACATATATACTTCCCATGGGCAAGCAGATGTTCAGCCATCTCCACGAAAACTGGGTTTCATCATGTGTAATGGTTACTTGGGAAGACACACGCCATAACTTCAAACATCCCCTTTCCTCTTCCTTCCCCCAGCTTTATATGCCCAGCATGACAGTGTAAGGTGTGGAATGTTCCTATGGTCAGCTGGGGTCACCTATCCCAGCTGTCCCCTCCCAACTTCTTATGCAACCCCAGGCAGGTGGGGTGTTGTGAGAGGCAGACTCTGTGCAAGTGCTGATGAGCAGTAACTACAACACCCCTGTGTTGCCAACCTCACGTCCAGCACAAACCCAGCACAGGCCCCCTTGGAGCTACTGTGAAGAAAATTAGCCCTACCCCAGCCAAAAGCAGCACACAGTCTTTTGAGGTGCTTCTGCCATCTCATAACTCTTACGTGCACGTAGAGCTTTAGAGCTGATACTGGGTACAAACATGCAATAAAAGTGAGATTTTAAAATAGGTTAAAAAAGTTACTCTGTCAGTTAAGAGCTCAATGTTCCATTTTATTGTGGCTCAAATCTGAACTTAATTTTGGTGCTTGAGGGAGGCATTTTTGATAATTATTTCTTTTAATATCTGCAAGTTCTTTCCAATGGTACCGTTTGGGAAAAAAACAGAACAAAACAATGTCCCTCCCCTCCATAAAAAACCAAAACCAAAGCAAAACCAACCAAACAAAAAAAAAAAAGTAAAACCAACCAAAACCAACTCAGTGCAGTAAAAAGGCCTATGAAAGTGCAGGGTACACAGAAACTTTGGATAAAGCAATATGGCATTTTCAATATTCATCCATGACAGGAATTCCATTTTGAAATCTCATGTGACAAACCATGTGCTCAGCCTTGGGCAGGTGGACTTTCTAAAACAGAGGACTGGCTGAATAACATACCTGGGAACAAAAAAATCTCATACCACCCCTGTGGGTGATTTTAGATCAGTTTCCAAAAAGAAGCAGTGCAATATTAAGTAATGATATTAGAAAGTGTCCTGTATGTGTATTCTTAGGTATTTAATCTCAAACATTATTTCAAGGTCTTAGCAAGAAAGCAAATAACAAAGGATTCTTCATCAGGAATGAGGAGATAAAAGACATGAAGCAAACAGAGCTAATGGTGAGCAATGCAGCAGCTGTGATGTACGGAAATAACTCACAGAGCATCATCCCTGTGAGCATCGAGGTTGTGCTGTGGAGATGGGAGCACAGATCTGAGCCTTCCCAGAGCACACAGCTCTCTGCTGGGAAAGGCTGTTGCTCCCAAACCTTAGAACAGCTGTCTGCACCTCCTACTTCTACCTCACAGAGTAGTTCCACCTTGCCCCTCGTGGTACAAACAACAGAACCAGTTGCAATAGCAGGCAGATGAGCTGGCCTTCCTCCCATACCATATTTTATTGCCGGAACAACACTCAACAGAAAAGAAACTGTTTTCCCTGCATTAAAAGGGGCTTAACCAAAAGATTTAAAAATTCAATATTAAATCCTTTTTTAAAATTTCATACACCTACTTCTATTCTCAATTCCCTTGGTTTTATATTGCATGTCAGGCTCCTGAAACAGGAAATTCTTGCTCTCATTTGAAACAAACCTGGATTGACTGTAATGACAAACTGTTTTTAATCCAGCCTGCTAAAAAAAAAAAATCAAGGCAAAAAAAGTAAATGCGAGAAATAAAGCCAGCCCAGTTTTCCACAAACAGTGAAGCAAATGTGCTGAAGTTTCCCCAGAAATAGACCAGCCTAATTTGTAACCAATCCTAAATAGCTCAAGATCAACACAATTAAAATCTAATCCTAAATGAATCCTAAGACTTAAAACTGAAGCTAAATGTAACTGCCTATTTCACTGCTCTCTTTCTTGTTGCAAGTGACTCTGTACTGATTTTTAGTAAAGAAATTAGAGAAAATCTGAAGCAAAATTTTAAGCAGACCATGAGTAGCAAGAAGAATTTTCCATCAGAGATTGACTCTTGCTTCAATTATGCAAGAAAATGAAAATATAAGTGGAAATAAGTATTTCAAACAAGTTTTATTTGGTACTTACATGCTATATATAGTTTTAAAGAAAAACTACATATTTTGGACACTTCAAAATATTGTGGCTATGTACATGGAAAACTAAAGAAAGCAAGAAAGGAACCCAATTCATGTTACTGTGTCACAAGTTACTATTGAAAGCACTCTGACTGAATGGCTGTTTTTTTCCCTTCCATAAATATTCTGGCAGATGAAGTCTCTTTCATTTTATTTCCATTGCTTTTGTCCCATGTCCTCTATAAGATGAACACTCGGCAGCAGCAGAAATTTCTTCAAAAATTCTTCGGCTTTTGTCTCAGAGGATTTCTTCTGCTAGCACAGACTTTCTGCACAGCTTCCTAGAGGCCTCATTCAGTGCTCACTAGAGGCAAGTGCAGGAATCTTAATGGTAAATTCTCTGTTAGCAGGAGCTGAGAGCCCATGAACCTCCATTTCCCCTACCCAAGGATCTTCTCACTGATTCAGAGAGCAATGCCTCAAGCCTTTGGCGATGCTACAAACTCAAACACCCAGAGCGAGCTCTACCTCCAACAGCATTGTTTAGCAAAGCACAAAAACGTGCAAGATTTTACAGTTCTGCACAACAGCAACCAAAAGTGTGGGATGGAACAATGAATGACAGTAGAAATCTGCATGAAACTAAAGAGAAAGCAACCTGCATCACTCTTCTTATCACTCAAACTGCACTGCTTTATAAAAACCACACTCTACATAAAAAAGCACAAACAATGACCATTTTCCATTTGCTCTGAAACGAGCAAACCCCAAAAGTCCCTGAACCTGCATCATCATCCAAAAGTCAAATATTCCAGGTTTCACACAGTCTTCAAAAGTTTGATAAGGCAAAGGAAAAGTCTTCCATCATTGGGAAAAGCAGCAATTTACAGGACTCAGAACAAGGTACTTCCTTGTATGTGTGTGCACATATGCATATGCATCTTTTATAGAATTGTGAACATGGATTTAACTAAAAAAATCAAGTTTGCAGTATCTTTTTTACCACATTTGTCTAATTTATTCAATCAAATGATTTATTTCTGTACTGAGCAAAATTCATAAATACATAATCTAGAAGAACAATAGGTTATCCTCTTGTCCATGAAAAAATAACGCTTTCAAATTTTCACATTTTAAAACCTTTCTTGTTTTGTGTTTTTAGAGAAAATGTGAGAAGATCATAGTGACGTCTCAATTTACAGAATGTCCCTGTAGGAATTACATTTACAAGAACCTGATACAGAAGCCTATAGTTCGCCCCCATAATTAGAGTTCTCTGCAATAACATTTAAACCAACAGGTTTAAATAAAACACCCCATTAACTCTACTTGTAGAGCAATGAGGCATTTATTTTTCAAGTATTAGAACCATAAAGTGAAAAAGATTCTTTGCCAATTTTACAATTATGCCTTTTAAACCAACACCCACCTTTTTTAAAAACAAAAAAGAATCAGTCCCACCACCCGAATCAGCCCGTTACTTTCAGATTCCAGTGTCTTGTGTCTCAAGGAATGCAGAAATATTCATTTACTAACGAAAAAAGCTTGTTGGAAATAGCCATATTAAGTAACGCACGCAAAGCATGATTTTTCTAGTGATGAAAGCTATTAGAATGGTGATCCAAGTCTATTCCCCTCATTTCTTCTGCTGGTTTTACTAAAGTCCTTCCAAAAAAGATATTCAAGAAATCTTTAAAAAACTGGAGAGAAAAAATAAAATACTCCTTCATAGCATGGAAGAAACTCCACCGACTGCAGAGATGCTCATATCACCTTTGGTTCTTCAGAAGAAACAATCAGATCACTTCTAAAAAAGAACGTAAACATGACAGGTCAGAGCGGCAATTCCTTCTTCAAAATGTTACGTGCTTATGCAATTATTTTAACGTGCAATGATTTTCCTTACATTTTTAGGCCAGAGAAAGATACAGTGCTATCCAATTTAATTTGCTAAATCAGTATTTGTTTACCTGGCATTCTTGAAAAGTTATGATGTAATTCAGAAAAACCCAGTGTCCTGGAAACCATCCCTCAATGCCTGCAAGAACTTGATGAGGAAAGTGCACCCAGAATTTCAAAAAGTAGTTACTCCCCTTCTGCATGTGCATGTCAAGCACTGCACTTGCAAAACTGGAACCCAGCTGCTGATTATAAGGTCAGAACAGCAGCTGTCATCTATCACTTCTGCTTGAAAGCACAGGGCAAACCTTTCCAAACAACTTCAAATGGCAGAAAGTAAAGTATATGTGAGAAGCCCTCATCCAGGAAACGATAAGGCCTCACCACCATTGCACTGCATCTGTATGTGCCCGGCATGCATAGCTTTACAAAGAGATGTGCTCCTGTCCTCAAGTAATTAAAATTTGTTTAAAATTTAAACAGAGTTTAAATATTAAAAAAAAAGTTTAAAAATCCTTAAATGAATAAGCTGATTGAGAGCTCTGAGACCGTTGTCAATCACAATAAATTACCAGTGTTAGTGAACCACAGCAAACCTACCTGCTGTTTGATGTGTTTGAACACTATCTACCTGAGGCAAAAGAGTGCCCTTATCTTCAAAGGCTAGAATTGGATTCAAAGGAATTTCGGGACTGTTGCTTCCATCATTGTTCATAGCATCCAGCCGGGATGGTTTAGAACCAATAGGCAGGTTCATGATCTCTTCAAAGTTGTCATTCTGCATAGACATTCCATTTTCATTTGCATTCTCCTCTGGATTGAGATTGCTGAAAGAGATACATAGCAATTTTTCCTTACATACTTCATCTAGAACAGAAATTTAGTCATCCTCAAAGTAATAGTACAAATGGAGGAGAAGTCTGCATCAATCCCAAGCATTCTTTTAGCCAGTGAAAACAAAACTATGCTTCTACCACAGTAGGAAAAACTGGTTTTGCAGCCAAGTACTTGGTTTTCCTTCCCTCAAACCCATGGGATAGTACTTACCTTTGGCTACATGATAGCCAGAGCTACAGGGTGGACACTGCAGTCTGAGAAGCAACTACAATGGGAATCAGTAAGGAAACCTTTGCAGCACCACCACTACCTGGAACCACCCACATGATGCAATTTACAGCTCCTAACATCTTCTTCAGATCTCATAACCTTTGTTGTACCTTTCCTCTTATTGCAAATCAATGTAATTGCCCTTGGATAAGATCACTGTTATTTTTATTATTTCTTGGATCACCTCCTGCCACCAGCTCTGGAGCAGCTTGTTCTACATGTCACTTATCCAAGAAAAAAATTCCCTTTTCAATATAGTGCTCCTTTCTCCCATACAAGATCTTAGGGGCCATTTCCAAGGCACTACCCAGCTTCACACTTCTCCTGTTGATCACGTCCAAGCCAAAAGAGCTCTCTCCCAGAATCCGTCATCAACCTGGACTTTCATTTTCCATCTGCCATGTGACAGAGATACCTTATGAGCAAGCTCCTGTACATCTCCCCCAGTTCAGGGCAGCACAAGCACAGACACTCTGCATTTACATGTACTGTCCCCAGATGATACGTGCTCACGTCTCACAGCCTTGGGCCTCCCCTCCCAATGCCTTTATTAAGTGCTGCATTGTCAAATCCTTCTGACTCTGCACATGGCATGTCCTATCCTGCCAGAGAGGAGAAACTAAGGTGCTATTTCAGTGAACAGGATGACAGTAATGGGACCATAAGCTTCTCAGGCAAGAGAGCAAGTACTCAACGAATACTCAAAAATCTTGTGATCTTCCACAGGTTCTTCCTAAAGCCCTCAACAGTTAGATCCTGGCAATCCTGGGTACCTATTCCCTCTTTGGACCCCATCACAATTGTTCAGGTTGTTTGGAAATGTTTTGGCCACAAAGGCACAGATGCAATTTTCCTAGATTGAAACTTGGCTACCAATTTCCTCAGGCCATTTCTCAGAAGGCAGCTTGGTTTCATAGGCTTATTTTCTGACAGCACATTTCCTAGTCTTAAAAAGAAACCTCTTTGTAATTGGCATGCAGTATATTTTCATTTGCCAACTTCTTTGTACAACTTTGCACAAACAATTAAAGAATTGTTTTACAGTATTCCCCAAGAGACAAAAAACAATCATTGCTCTTTTGAAAGTGGCAATGCTTTTTTATCCAAAGCTCAGATTTCCTGTGAGAATCACATGCTGGTGTTCATATCAAGCCTCCCCAGTTTTTCAAACCATCACCAGTTTTTTTTTCAGAATGGCACTTGCCTTTTTTTCATCTCTGGATATGCTGAGCAAATTTCAAAGTGAAAAATACGTTTCACTGCACTGAGCTTGAGAGCAGGTACAGAAACCCTGCTGGCTGCCACCCTTTTGTGCCAGAGACCCACATGTGTAAGATGAGGACCAGAATCTGTGAAATGCTTTAGGACTATTAAAAGCTGCTCTGTCATGTATGGTCATTAGGTTATTATTCACTAGAAGGTATCCTGTTATTTACTTTACCCTCATATTCTGCCAATAGCCATATCAGAGCTAGGATAACATGCCAAGTTTGATGAATGGGGTTAGAAAGAGGTGGAAAGAGAGCAGCTGCTCATTCATATAAATTAAACAGCACAGTAGTTTAACAAGTATTAGAGCAATGAAGAAGCCTCTTGTTTCTGCAAACGGAATTTTTCTACCCAATTTATCGGCTTAGTGAATAAATAATTCTTCATAGTTGATATTTATGTGCCATGGCACTGCCAGTATGACACATGGAGTTAGAGCATAATTCGTTGAGACTTGAACAATGTCTTTTGAGACAGAGGAGTCTACAATCACAAAGGGGGTACAGAAAAGGAAATCAGACTTTATATATTCTAAATTCTGTGGTATAAAATCTTGTAGATTCTATGCAGCTTGATCCACCTAAGGACTGGAGGAGCAAATTTAGACTAAACAAAGGGGAAAATAGAACAGTGGAATTAATTTCCAGTGGACATCTTACAGGCCACAAGCTCAAAAGGAGATTAGATGAATTCCTAGGAGATTGGTATGCCCTTCAGCTTCTGGTAATTAGCAGCTTAGGGACTACTTGAGCCTATGGTTGCATTTGGACCACAATGCTTAGCAACCCTTCACTGGCCAGAGGATCTCCTGGTAATTACCTTTTTTTTTTTCCTTTACATTGTGCTACAGGCCATTAAAACAAAGAACACAAAAAAAACAGAAAAGGTTTTTGACCTGCTACAGCTGTTCTTACTGTCTTATGTTACATTCTTAATGTTGTCTAAGTGTCTAATGCAACACCAGAAACATCCTTTTCAGGCATACAATGTTGCAGAAAGAACTGGATAATTTTGGCATTCTAACATATTCCATAAATGTGTGTGTAGCAAGACACTTATGTAATAGAGAAAAAAAAAGTTGCCTAAGTTGTTGAGAATGCATTTCCAAACATAACAATCTTGCAAGCATCTGAAGGAGATCTCCATGGCAGCTGAAAAGTATCTCTGGCATTTTGACCTGGACACATCAATATTAACAAGATAGACTGGAGGATGTTGGGAAAAGAGGAGACAGTTTAATTAAAGAAACTGGAACATCCAAAAATTTAAAATTACTGAAAATTATATCTGTTGTAGATAATTTTAGCCAAAACTCTATGTAGACACAGGCTGAAATTAGAATTTGAAGAGACTAAGAAATAAAGAAAGCCAGAATTCAGTATATCTGCTTCCGATCATTCATCAGAAATCAACACTGAATAGGAAAAAAAAAATCCAGATTTGCAGGCCTTTGAATAACACTATTTTCACAGCTGTTATTTCTGATCTGAAGGAAAATGTCAGTCACCTCATTTATTGAGAGGATTTTTGCAGAGGAGACATAGATAGACATTAACAGCAAAATGTACCCCAGACTTCTAGATTATTTGAATAAATGGTGCTTATTTTTAATCCACTGAGACAACAGCACTGAAACCAGCCAGCAATGAGGAGCTTTCTTTTCCAGGACAAGACATGAAGGCAATCACCCAGACCAACTGTGTAATTCTAAAAAAAATGGTTATCTAACCTGCCCAGACCCAGCTGCATGCACCCAGGATGGAGACATGTAAGGTGAACTGCACTCACTAAGGTGTTTTGCACTGCATTGCAAGTGTTTGTAGAAAACAGCAAAGAAAAGAGGAATTACAGACTAAGTACCATAAGGAAAGTACTGTCAACATAAACCACTGTAGTGAAATAACTTTTTCTAAGAAGTAGCAGGCATGATCTATCTTGGGCAAAGAATTAGGGAATGGAGTACAAGCAAAAAATCTGTAAGTGGGCTATGGATTAGGCAGCTGTAGGGTTCTGCACCACTCAATCCTCTCACCCACACAAGCACGTAACACAAGTTCCCCAGGTAACACCTTTTTAACTTCTGGTCAGAAATCTCAGCACTCTTGCCCTTAAAACATGAAGAAGTATTTTTCAGACAGAAGACAAATCTTCCTGAGGGCTGGAGTGAGGTGCTCACTCAGGAGACAACCTGCACGCACTGCCCCTGTGTGTGCTACCATGTCAGGTGTATCTGGATGCCAGACAACCACAGAACGCAAGATACAGTAGCAGTGGTGTTGGCACCTGTTGCTTTTACCATGTGACAAAAATCTGTGGGACACTACCAAGTGCTTCAGGCTTCACCTTCCCAGTCACTATGGATGTATCTCCGAAGCAGACACATTCCAACTCGGCATGCCAGTTTTCCCTTCCACAACCTCACACGTGCTTCCTACTTTTGTCAGTGTTCTTCAATCTCATTTATTCATTCTTCACTGTGGCCATTCTGAGGTTCCTTCCACGCAGATTGTAATGGTACAGGACAGCACTCATTTGTGTGGCACATTCTGTATTTCAGCATCAAGGTGCTTGTAAGACTGGGAGTGATTAACATTTTAATAGCTGCCCAAGACAATTATGAGGCAGCTCTGTGCAGCTCATCCAATGCACCTCAGTGTCACTGACAGAACTTCCCTCAGCAGGAGCATCCTTGTCAGCATGACAGCAGGCTAAGATCCCCCAGGCATATGGAGGGATCGAGAAAGGGCAAATTCCTCCTTCAATTAGTGCCAATCACACCCTGAAGCATACTGTCCATTACAGACTGCACAATGGCTTCCCACATTCAAGTTTTTCCATGCATATTCTGGCACTACCTGCATAAAACATGAAAGGACTGCGAGATTATGTGGCTTTCTGCATCGCTAAAATTAAAATAACTGACAGCTCATGCTTATGCAACAGATGTCACTCAGTTCAATATTGAGGTTTCAAGCTTTTCAACAATTTCTCAAAGTCTGAGTGGTTTGCTTCGTGGCTACAGAGAGCTCCCAATCTATAATATCTGCCTCCTCAAATACTCCTTATGAGCAACAAAGGTTTTTTTAAATGCATAACCAAAGTGACTAATCCTGTATCTCACACAAAGGACATATGTACAACACCACTTGCCAATACTTCAAGCAGTTTAGAAATCAAAACATCTAGGCTGAAACCACAGTATTCATTATTTGAATTAAGAAAAGCAGTGCCAGCCCAGAGTGGGTTTTATGAAGCTTAATTCAGGGAAAGAAACAGAAAAAAAATCCCTTTCCATTAAGTTTCAATAAATGTAGTAATTGCTGCCAAACACATTGTTCCAAACAATGCAAAGAACACACTCTATTTTGTAAAAAATTCTTCCCTATCATTTAGCAAAAATCAGTTACTACTCCTTGAAATATGATAAAGTTCTTTCCTTAACAGAGGAAAAGATAAAAACCAGGAAACAAGGCAGACTGACAGTTGCTTCTTACTTAATTCACGAACTCACGGATCTGAATATAATTTATTATTCTAGCAGCCCTCTCCCCCAGCCAGGGCTCCGTGACACCCGGCAATGCGTTACCTGTCCACGTTCCCGGGGGGCTGGTGCGGAAGGCCCCCGCGCACGCCGGCGGCCGCGGTCCCGTTGTGCGGGGGAGGCACTGCGTGCTGCGGCTGGGGCCCTGCTGCCGGCTCCGAGGGACATGCGGGGCTGCCTGCGACTGGGCAGAGAAAACAGGTTGGCATTAAACCAAGCAGCAGCATCTACCCTGTAGATTAGGGGAAAATATTTTCAACAAAAGCCAGCACAGCTAAGGCGAGTTACAGTTTTAAAAAATATAGGGTTCCCACACCCCTCCCCACCTCTCTACCCAACTCCATCTCCTTTGGCAGCTTTTTGGGCACACAAACCCTGTTTCAGGTCCAAAATAAATGTCAGAAAGCCAGATTTCAAAGCCATAGCTTTGTGAACAAGAGTAAACATTTTACAATCATATGCACAATTGCAGTGCATAAGCCAGTGCGCAAAAGAGGCTGATATCTGATAGAATGTTAGGCTGGCACTTTTCAAGTAGCAATAGAGAATGGAATAGAGCAAAACTTGGATATTACTAATTCCATATACTACTATTTCTTGATTCCAATGACTGAAAAGAAAATCAAGGGAAAAAATATCTCCATTGGGAAGGACACTTCTTTCAATAAGTACCAAATGATTACTATAAAACATTGCAGAGAGCAACATAAAATGAGATTGTCCCTGTCCCTCATGCCAAGACCACGTAATACATGTTTCTGCCTTGTGGTTTTCTTTTAAAGTACAACTACAGCCTTCTACATGGCCTGCCTTGTGGTTTTCTTTTAAAGTACAACTACAGCCTTCTGCATTGTATCTAGAGTCCCTCTATTCACATTCAGGTCAGTAAGAGGAAGCAACTGCACCCCACCCTGCTAACATCTGCCACAGTAATTGCAAGGATAATTCAGTATTCATAGGCTTGGACACATTTACCTACATTACCCAAAACCTCATCTGGTAAGCCCCTCCTTCAGCTGCTCATTTTCACTGTACTCCAAATGTTTGGGCTGAATACTTCTATACTGAATGTCTTAGTGTGATCTTTCACCAGTTTTTATATGGAAGATACTAGAAATAGAGATTTCTGTGCTTCTACAAATTGAATAACAGGAAAATACACTTGCTTTAACATTTAGAAGGAAAAAGCAGAAAAAAAAAGAAATGTGGAACAATCTCATCTTTTTGAAGCAGAGGCCAAACAAATGACAAAAACGTGATGGATTTTTTTCATTGTGTGATTTGGCCATTCCCATAAATGTCTCCTCAGGTTTTGGCAAACAGACTTAAGGAAAAATTTTAAAATCAAATTGTTTGTGGAGACTCAGGCAAATTCATGTGGCTGGAATATACCTTTAACTCGATGGTACATATAGATAATGCAAAGTCAAACAGTAAAGCAGCCCTGAGGCTGAGAGCAGTTTTCTCTTTATTCAGTCATTCAAGGACTCTGGCCTTCCCTTGGGCCTGAGGAGATGGAGATCCCAAGTTTCCTCTGCCTTAGGAAACAGATAGAAGACTGCTTTTTGTCTGTCTCTAGAGGGAAAGCACTAGCCAATGGTTGTGGAAGCCTTTATAGTTTCAGGAATTCTTTAAATGGTTTATAACACCTTCAACAGTGCCCAAAGATGGTATCCCAGATGAGTCCTGTATCAGTAGCTCACAAACCTTTTTCCCCTGAGATAATATGTAAACAAATAAGAAACATAGGTAATGAAATGTGCATGAAAAGGCCTCCTGACAGTGCTAATTATAGTGTTCACTTTAAAAATCAAGAAAAAAAGTCATCTATCAGTCAGTGCTGCTGTCTTCCCTGTTACTCAACCCAAATACAAAGGAGAAAAAGATTAATGCCATTTAATATGTTATGCTACAGTAGGATAAGCCATTTGATAGCATGACTTCAGTATCTTTAAACAGTGCTAATTCACACCTGGTGATTGTTGAATATAAGCTACATTTTCTTTTTCTTCCTTTATTATAAGTACATAATAAAGGAAAAAACATATCTATTCTTATATAGAAGATTACCTAAAAAGAAATGGAGGGAATGGAGTAGAACGAAAGCATAAGAGTGTGGGTGTGACAAGACTAAGCTTTTATAGCAGCTCAATTTGGCAAAAAAAGAAATAAAGACCAAGTGAATAAGGCAGCAGGTGTGCAATAAAGAAGTCACATGGAGGTATTTAGAACAATAAATGCTTTGTTTTAATGATTTTAATTTTTTTAAATAATCTTTTTTAATTTTTTATTTTAATTAATAGTTTAAGAAAGTGGCGTAAATCTGCAACAACCACATCTGAAATAATATAAAAAACAAAATGTAGAATCAGTTTAGTTTGTGATCCAAATCACAAAAGGATTTCTTTTCACTATATAAATAATTAAACTTATTAAGAAAATTCCTTTTGCTAAACACCAATGTGACAAAGTTGCTAAAACATTTAGCAATGGCTAACTACCTATAAAGAAAGCCTAAATAATTAATGTCTGCAAAGATTTCATTTATATTCCTCTCATAGTTTTTATTACAGCAGTTAGTGTGTCAAGTTTCAGAACAGTTTCTCAAATCATTGTGCTCAGTAGGCATTTATTCACCTGTTGTGCTCAGGGCACAGTTATACACAATACCTGCTTCTCCAGCAATATTTGCCTTTGATATATGTCCATTTTGCTGGTCATCGGATTTCTACAAAGGAAGCAGAGTTTTGTAAATTAAGAATGGCACTAGGGAAAAAAATAGAAATGTGTTGAATATTTACACATGTTAAGTAGCAGCACTGACCTTATCTACAGCTTCTACACGCCTAGTTCTCTTCATGATCTCCTCAAGCCTCTACAATGAAATGGAAAGGAGTAAAATAATGTTTGGTGGCATTAATTTGAATATCTTTCTCCCAAACCACAACTGCTTGTCATTTATCAGCTGTATCTGTTTATTGCAAAAAAAATGAATTATTTATTACTGTTGGCAATATTCCCTTCATTGTCACATCAGACCAATGAGGACTGCAGCCTTTCTGAGAGCACATTTACATTATTTACTTCCTACTGCTCAGGTGGAAACAGACTGCTAAGGCACAAGCAATCACAGTTGCTCTGCATGGACTGAGTTACCTTCTTCCTTTCCAAGCGCTCTTGCTCTTCCCTTTGGAAATGCTTTTCACGTTCTAATCGGATCCTCTCGGCCTCTTCCCGCAGGCGAGCTTCCTCTTCTTTCTGTGTTGGTGGTAAAAAAAAAAAAGAAGCAAGGAAAAATAAGTGAGGAATGACAAGTTCTATGCTCTGTATCTAATTATGCATGTCTGAAATACCCTGAAAAGACACATTTGCAGTTTACAAGTCACCAAATACAAATATCTTTTCAGATGGAATTGCGCATTTTTGATTAATTTCCATGTTTTGCATAGTATTAAGAGCGAATAACTAAACAATGGACATCACGTTTGGTTCTGTGCCTGTTCCAGAACACAGCAGATGACAAATAAGGAATAAATTTTCTAGCCTTCAGCATTAAAACAGAAGCCAGGAAAGTATTAGAAAGATCCATATTTTGTGTGGTGGATATATTTTGAGAGTAAAACAAATGGAGTAGAATGTTTTTTTTGGCCAACAGAGTAACTGTTTAATGAGACCAAGGGCAAACAGCCACAGGCCCATTCGCACAAACTTTCCATTTCTGCTTTTTTAAATAAATGCAAAATTTGTCTTGAATATATTGTAGAGGGGCCTTGCTCCTTCACTGGGACACTGTTATATGATGGAACTACTACAATAGATAATTTTTTTACATCTCTAACATCCAAAAGGAGCCTTGGCCATGTGCTATCTTTGAGGGCTAAATTGAGTTAAGCCTCAGTTTAACATTTCAAAGACAGTAGCACAAATCTTCTGAAAAAGAAGAATGGAGTTTCTCAGCCATATTCACTAACACAGTCCTTTAGACATTTATTATCAGAAGCATACATTTATACACCAGAAGAAAAACCTTGTGTCTACAAGGCAAATTGCAGTGTTGGATTGTGGAAGAACAAAGCACATGCAAGAAGTAAGAGGACATGTGAGAAAAGAAGACTCCTAACCAGAATGCTTACCACAGCCTCTCCTGAAGTCCGTAAACTAACATTATGCTCATCAAAAATGAAAGCACTTGAAAAATTTAATTTTCATTTATTATGTATTTTGACTGATTTCTGGAGTACTGGGCCAGATAATGGCTCTCCTTGGTTTGATTAAATCTACTCCTTCCCACCAGCCTCACATAAAAGCAGCATTTAACATAGGATTAGAATTCAGCAGTACTATATCTCCAACACAATGTATAGTTATCTTTAGATCTGGACTTGCTATAACTCTTGGGACAAAGAATTCTCTTTGTCTTTGGGACAGATAAACTTATCAAAATTCCCCAATAAAAGTATATTGATCTTCTCATCCCAATTTATGAGGAATAAGAAATGTTTGTTCAAAATACATTGAAAAGGGAGAGGGGGGAAAAAAGCCCCAAAACTCTACTCCCTGCCACATGTTTTTGTCAAGTAGAAAGATCTCTACTCTTTGAACTACTCTATAGAATGAACTCTGTCCCAACACTTTTCAGATAGCATTTAAATTGTAGATATTGCTCTAATTTAGTTAAGAAGTGCTGCTACACCCACTTTGCTCCCAGCTAGACTGGCCCAGAAATTCCAAGAGGGAAGCATACTTGTTTCTGAATGCGCTCCATCTCCTCTTTCTCCTTCTGCTCTCTCTCTTCAGCCTGGCGGCGCAGCCGTTCTTCCTTTTCCTGCTCCTCTGCATCCTTCCTTTGTTTTTCTGCTTCTTGTCTGCGAGCTTCCTCCTCCTCTCTGCGAGCTCTTTCTTCAGCTATCCTCTGTGACAACTCCTCTTTCTTTTGTCTGCAATCATTAAATAAGCATAAGAAAATCAGGTAATAAAAGTAGGGAGAAAAGCCAAACCAGCAGGCTCCTGATCCAGCACTGCTGTCCTAACTTGATAAAGGGTGCACTGCAGTCCTATTCCTAAACTGTCTGTTCTGCTTCTGCCACACATTAAAGCCCTATGGAATATAAAAAACTTTGCAATTCAACACCAATACTTCTCCAGCATACCTCTGCCTAATCCATGACTTGCATACTTTCTGAGTCAGAAATAGTATCTTTGATTAATGCATTTTGCAAAACACTCCTTTCTGCTATAATCATATTAGAAACAGTATGCATTTTTGGCACCAATCTCACCTCATGGCAATGATTATTCCTTGATTAAAAAAAAATAGCCAATTCTACTGATTTTGAAGGTTACCTCCTAACCTTACTAATGGCCCCTCATATCCTTGTGTTATGAAGTGAGTGACTTTTCCCTTCACCTTTGATGTTTCCAAAATTATTTAGGACTTCTTAGTGCATCTTCCCAGCTGAAGAATCCTCACCTGCTTAGTAGACTTTGATATGGAAACTGTTTTGTGCTTGTGATCTTCCTTGATGTCTGTCTGCCCTTATTTTTTTAGTTTTACCAATTTTACTATCTCAAAAAAAACCCCAAAACAACTCAACATACAAAATGTAGATTTAACTAGGGTAGCTCAGAATAACATTTTCATATTGTTCTTGTTTTCTATTAACTTGTAACAGTTCATTTACTTTGTCAACCATGACTCACCTGATACATATATTCAACTCCAAACAAGATCTCTTCCCTCAGAAATAATTCAGCCAGAGTCACATTAGGATTATTTCCTATAGGATTATTTCCTATTCATTTAAAATTATCAGTACAGCAATTCAGCTTCCATTTTGTAGCTTAGCAACGTAAGATATGTCTCAACCTGTCCACAACTGACTTACCTCACTGGAGACCAACATCATCTCACTGGCCTCAATTCCTTTCAAGTTCTTTTATGAAGGCACTGCAAAGACACTGGAAACTCTCTTCACTGTGAAAGCTGATTATTCTTTACTTTTTATTTTTGATCTTTCTGACTTAGTATTTATTCACTGTATTACTCTTATGCCACAGCAGCTTTTTTCTTTAAAACTCTTTTTGAGAGAGTCAGTGTTGTGAGCCTTTTGGAAAGTCAGGCTATTTTAACTAGTTCTGCCTTGTTCCTATTAGCAAAGTGGTTAAAGAAATCCAACAAATTCCAGAGGCATGGCAGCTCTCTGAAAAAAACACAACTTGTAGCCATAGTCATGAGTATCCAGATGGGCTACTCATTTGCTATTAGAAAGTGAGATGTAATATTAATTACCCTCCAAAACTTCTGTGAGGGTGTTGAGGGTGTCTTTATTTTAAACAAGAAAACAAAGAGGTCTAAGTCACAAAAGCTGGACACCTAAAGCACCACCCACAACAGAGATCTTACAACTCAAAGAGACTTTGTGCCAATCACAAAGTTGAAAACAGCCGTGCAGAGTTCTCTAGCTGGAACAAAAAAGTACAGCTTAGTTAATCTCTGAGGAAAAAGCAAATCACAACTGCAAGGATCTACTCTCTCCTCCTGTCTTATTTTAAAGCCCTACTTACAAAAAGTTTTAACCTTATATATCTGCTTAGGTATATATTCCACCAACTGAAAAACCCAACAGGATAATATAGTTTAGGGGAGGAACTTGTGCCTTCTGCCCTTCAGCGCTGTGCTTCATATATAAAAATGTAACAGCAGAATACACACAACAAGCTGCTAAAAACATACTTCTACATACTTCTCTAGTGCAGAGGCCTAGAATTACCTTTCAAGCTCTTCTCTCTCCCTCCTTTCCTGCTCCTCCCGTTCCCGCTGCTCACGGGCAAGGCGCCTCTTTTCAGTCAGCAGCCTTGTCGCTTCTTCAGGGTCAGTTGTACCTGCAGAGGGCTTGGGCAGTGCTGGGGCTGGAGAAGGAGTTGGTGGAGCAGGAGGTAGGGATGGGCTAGCTGCTGAAACAAATGGGAAAGAACATTAGTTTGTACAGACACACTAGCCAAGATGTCACTCTCTTGAACAGAAAATACTTTTAAATGCACTGCAAAGTGTTTTCAAGACTATTTGTTTTTTTAAATGATTCAGAGGAGGAAGATGTTTCTAGATGCCAGAGCTTCACATACCTTCAGGGAAATTTGGTTTTGCGGGGTATGTGAAAGCATCTGCACCTGAAAGTGTAAATCAAGTTTTCTTGACTTTCAGAAGAAATGCTGACAGGTGCTTAACAGGAGTTATGCTGACTCAGCAAGTCCCTACCATCACATTACTTAAGCTTGCCCAATTCTGCTTGAAGAGCAGAAATAAAACATTGTGAAATTATATTTTCTTCTGTATGATCATCCACATCTGAAGATCAGAGCCATAATTTTTGATGATAGTCACTTTTGATGACCTCAAACATCAACTGCCTGATGTGATCTGCACCAATGGTAGGACACCAGCTACCATCAGTTTTGCAGCTGCTCCAACCTGAGGCAACTCATGGGACACAGCTTTTTAAATTTTGTCACTGTTGGTGAACTGTGGCTTGTGTTCAAATTTCAGTAGTGCCTTCATATCAATTCTTTATTCAGGGCCAGCATTGTCCATGTGGCAGAAAAGATGTTACAGGTTTTTTCATATTTTTGTAAGTTTGCCTGGAATTCTCTAGCACAGGTACAGAGTGACTTATCACCTTTTCTCTAGACACCAGGGACCATTACCAACACACAAGTTAATGTTAGCAAGCATTCCCAGAGTAATTCCATCTGGTAATGCAGGCAAACATGGAGGGGGAAGACTTTGAACTGCCAATGAAATCAGATTCTGACCCAGTAATATATATGTAAAGTAAGTCATAAGGAGCAGCAAGCAGATGATTATAAATCTGCATTTCTAACCATACACTGGGACATTGCAATTTCCCTAACCTCACTAACAACTTCTAAAGAGGGGTCTCCTCCCTGATTCCCCCCTTCCTATACCTCATCATGTAAACAAACATAAATTCATTTGTTTTCTGCGCTGAATTCCCATCTGTTGATCCCTCTGCTCTCCTCTTCTATCAGCTAAAAACTACAGAGGTCTTTCTATAACTGCTTCAAGGCTTTGACTGTGAATTCAAATGATACTTCTACACCAGTAATTCAAAGAGTGCCAGTGCCTGTTCTCTAGCCTTGAGGTGAGCTGGCACACTTTAGTTCTAGTGCAATGGAGCACTATTCTCTCACATTACCAAAACAGGTATTCAGCCCAATCCCAGGGAACAGTCCAGAGCTGGGCTAACCTCCAAGATGTAGCTGGGAACTTAGAAAATTCTGGGATGTTGAAATATAAAAAGGTAAGCAACTTGATCACTCTGACTCTTGGGAGCCATTTAGAGCCATGCTCTTAGTAGCCTTGGGGACAGAAGGTAAGAAAATGAGAGGCTGCAATTACAGTCTGGATCAGAAACACACCAGAGAGCCTTTGTAATTGTAAACAGTATAAATGACAGAGTTCCTGTACCTCAGCCCTTTTTAATTTACTAACATGGGCCAAGGCAGGGCTGTTGCTTTGAAGGGAGCACAGCTTTGTGCTGCTTGGAGCTCGCTTCTTGCCTCAGGCACTGAAGTTGGCAGCATAACAAGCAGCTTAATGCACACCTGCCCTGCTGTCAGAACAGATAACACCCAAAAGACCTTTAAAGCTTCACAGGCATTAGTAAAGTTGTGTATGAGATTTGCCTGCAAAAGCTTGAACAGCTTCATCAGCAATTGCTACCTGCTGACCTCCTGGGTCCTGTGAACACAGAGCCAGCAGGCAGCTGAGCCAGACCAGCGAAAGGCCAGTGCTGTTACCTGTAGGGAATGAGCTGTATTCACCTGCAACACAGTCCCAGGAGAGTCAGCAACATTCCTCTAGCCCCAAATGCTGTACTTGCACCTCTCCAGATTCTTGAATTCAACCAGTGACTAAGTTTTGGTAGCTAGAACCTCCATTGACAGTACAAAGCCATCCTGTAACCTCAAATGTAAAATGTTCTGCCTGAGGTCTCCATCTTTGGTCCCAACCACCACCTCCTCTGGCTTTGGGAAAAATCATTCAGTTTGAAGGGCTGCTCACTGCTTTGACTATAGTGCCCTTCTCTTTCATTTGTCTCCACTTCATATTCTTGTTTGTATTCTTTGATGTGAATACAAACTGCTTGACTTTTGAATACCTTTACCACACATAACCTGTTTCAATACTAAGAGATATTGTCACAAACTCAAATATTGACAGATGCTGCAAAGAAATGAAGCCTCTCTTCCTTCTGAACTAAACAGTCAAACAAGCATGATGGTCAGCACCTTGTACTGGAGAGGTACAACCTGTAAACACTTGCAAAGTTATCTCAGTGCTATCTCTGAAATGGTCTTAAAAGGGAGTTTTCTCCTCAAAAGGAAGCAGGCAAAAGATAGCAATTAAATCTCCTTTGCATGCCTGTGGCCAACAGATACATCCATTCACCCTTTTTGTGAGGTTGCACCTTCTGGTAGTAGGACCTGGGTATCAGACAGGAACTACTGTAACAGAACTTAATAAAACAGAAGAAATCAATTCATGTGAGGTTTTTTTCACAGAACAACCCCAAACTATACCTGCTGCAGTTGAATGCAAGGTTACTAATACTCAAAATGGTTATCTGAAAGATAACTACAGGGAAGTCTACGAATTTTAAGTTCAGAATCGTAACTAACCCAACTTATGCATCCCAGTGGTCACACTGGATTTTCTATCTCATCTTCAAGAGACAGTTTATGCCATATATTGAATGAACTAAATTTTCTGCTAGAAGAAACCGATGTTTTTTTTCATTTTCAGATTTACCTTTTTCCCTTTCTACACTTTACAGTCTTTTTTTTTTGTGTACATCCTTTTCTACATTGCTATTTTTCAAGGGTTTGGTGTGGGTTTCTTGTTCACTGGTTAACTATTTTTAATAACTCGTTTTCTCTTAAAAATTCTCCCTATTCCTTTTTACTCTTCTGCTTGGTTCTTTGCATTCCACTATATTCTGCTAATCGCTCCTGTGATATGGTCCTCTTGCAATATTATACACAAGCTAGCAGTGTTACCACCACAAGCGCACTGTGTCTAGCAGAGCTGGACATTCTCACTGCTCACACACCTTATGTGATGGCTTCCTGTCCCGTTAAGTCTTCACACCATTATTATTTTACTTCACGAGTTTGTAAAGAAGCTATGTTATGATATGGGGGACAAAATTCCTGTCCAAAAGGGCAGAGAAGAGGCTTGTGAAGCCATACTGTGTGAGGCAGCTTGGCATGTTGTTTTGACTTAGAAGCAGGAGGGCTTCAACATGCCTACCATTTCCTCATGGTGAACATACATCGGCAGGAGTGTTGTGAAGAATTCAGACTAACCTTTGACAGAAAAATACTGAAAGCTACATTATTTCAGAGAAAGGGAAGGAAAAATCTAAAACGTTCCTTATACTTAAGTAGGATGTCTCCTTACCTTGAGTTAGCTGTGCTTGGATACTGAGCTGTTCCTGACTTGTGGGTTCTCCAGCACCTGCTGAAGTTCCTTTACTCTCTTCTGTCCTCACCTCATTGGCCTTTTCAGCCTCCTTTTCTGGTCTTTTCTTCTCACCCTCTGGTTTGATCTCTTTTTTGACTGGCCGGATGTTGCCAGGAGAGGGAGGACGTGTCTGAGCAGAGGAAACTTTGGAGGAACCAGGTGGGGAAGTTATCTGCTTGGGTGTGCCAGGCAAAAACGGCAAAGACTTTGACGCATGCCTGTGTAATCAAAGAGTGACAATGCTGGTTTCCATTCATACATCACTTCTACAACAATAGCAGCTAAAACTAAAACCATTTCTCTGTTTCTCTATCAGGCAGGACTGCTGGCACAACTGATGTGGTTTCATGCAAAATACCTCTCTCCAACTCTCCAGATGTGTGAGCACTGAGCCCAACCAGGAAGGAAGAAACCAGATATTTTCCTGCCCCTTCCCCTTCTCCAGAATAGTAGCAAGATTTTCTTTAAGCGGGACTCTTTCCCTTTTTTTGCAGAGATAAAACATCTACATCATTAAATACATTTGCCCTGTTTCACATTTGATTAATAGAACAATCAGAGCTGTCTATAGCTGATGTCCAGCTAAGCATGTACTTGACTTACCAAACTGGAGAGGGAGCTGATGATCTAGCTTTGAGGCTGGAAGTAAAATGACCTCCTTTAAAGTTGGCTGAGAAGCTGGATGACAAATGGTCCTTTTCTCTTTTGTCAGTCTATAGCTCAGCAAAAAAAAACCCAAAAACAAAGTCAAGCCAGAGTTCACACAGCTAAAGAAAGCAAAGCAAGCTTAGTTAAGGACGAGGAGTTGGGGGGCTGAGAAAAAGCAGTGCTGAGTCAGTGGTTTCTACAGCTTGTTTAACAAGTTCCTTAATATAGCTCCTGTAATCTGACACCATCTTTGTCAGTAGATATGCATTTAACAACAAGAATCCTTCTTAACCATTCTCTCCTGTCCTAAGATGTAATGGGCTAATTTACAGAGGATTATTTTTACACACACAAAAAAATTACCTTTTATAGTTTGATCTCTGCTGACTGCCACAGAGTACCTTTCACTGCTTCCCATAAACACAGGATTTCTTTCAAAGAAAACACAAAACACACTCCCCCTCCCCTTGGCTCATACTTGGTCACAGTCTTTCTATATAGCACAATATTTTGGATTCATGCTTACAAGTGAACACCACAGATGTCCTCAAAGCTTCCAAATATGGTACACCAGTTATCCTACTCTTTCTTTCCTTGGATGACTTTACAGCACGTACTTTTTGCCATTGGTTCTTATACATGATAGTGATTTCCTTTTTCCTTCTTTATTTTTAAAAATAAAATCCAAAATTGAGAAACATTTCTAATAACACAAACCAGAGCTATAACACAACTACTGCTTTAAGGGAATATATCAGAATTTAGCTATCTATATATTTCCCATATTTAAGTATAAATGAAAAACTTAATGGCTTTGGAATAATGAGCTCAGACCCCAGGAGCCTGAAGACTAGGAATACTGGAAAGTACACTGAGCTGCCACTCAGCCAGCATAATGCAGAGGCTGCTGCTCACCACCTTGGCTGGGGCTTAAACACAGCCCCTGTAGCAGGTGTGTCATGAGGCTTGAGAGCCTCACCAGCTGGAAAGCTGTGCAATGCTTGTCCCCTGAACTGAATGCCAGGTTAACAACTGGAAAAGACAGACTGAAAACAACTTCATGATCACATGATGTGCTGAGTTATCAAAGTAAACACAACTAGAATAAATGCACTACAATGAACAAGAGTTTTGGCTTGCTAACAGTAACTCTCTGTTGTATCTACTTTATTAGTACTGAAAGCAGAGCATCAGAAAATTTTTCCTCATATCAATAATATAAAAAGCTGAATTCATACAGAAGTTTGCAGAAGCATAGAAGATTCTCCACATCATACAGGCTACTGGAAACACCTCTTAACTCACTCATTTTATATTAACAACAGTTTTTTATCACCTCCTTCACCAAAAAGTAACAAGCTTTCTTCTTTTTAATTTAGGGAAAAAAAAAAGTCAAACCCCAAACCTCTTGCAATCAGAAAGACTTAACAGGAAGAACCAACAGGCCATGCTCTAAGGAAATTTCTCTAAAGATACATACTAAGGCTATGCCTTAGCTTAAACTTCAGTATACTATCCTCTGCCTGAAAGATTAAGTAGAGGCTATGACTCATGGCACTTTGATTAACACTGCTTCCAACAAGGATGGCAATAGCAACACGGCCTCTTGACCTTCTGCCCATCAGGCCAAATGAAAATGCAAGCACCTATTACACAATGTTTTGCAGAGATTACTTCAATCTTATCACACTCTAAACTAACTCAGGTTGTAGAGTACAAGAAAAATGTAACTCCTCAGGTCCAGAAAATGAATCTGAACTGGGTCTGACTGCATCCCGTTGGCTTGGATCACAGTCAACATGAGTTTGTTCTACTGTTTCGATTTTCCTAAAAGCTCAGATCAGCCCTAGTACTGCTGTTAAATCATTCAGAATGAACAGTGACCTGTGGAAAGCCTTGCTTATAAACCATGCTCCTAAACCAACTTGTTCCTTCCCAGTGAGGAAAAGTTTACTAGCCTTTCTTAGGTTCTGGTACCTAAGAAAGCACAGATGAAGTGAGAGTACTCTATGCACTTGTGGACAGAGACATGTGAGTGCATGCATTCCCCCCCTCTTTATTCCAGGGGCTCAGCTGAATTTGCTAGAGGCCTCAAAAAGACATCAAATACTGGAACCTTTGTGGAAACAGCCTGCTGGGAAAAACAAGTTCCCCTCTGAGGGAAAAATGGCAACACCATCTTGGGCCTTAAAAAGCAGCAAAGAATCCACTTGAGAACGGGGCACTGTGACTGCCTCTGTGCCTTGTGAGAAGCTAAGGCATCTACTCTGCAAACACAGGTGTTTGGAAAACATCAGTGCTTTTCCACACAGATTCTTTGGTGCATAATCAGGCTGTGCCACAACATAACATAGCATGTTTCAGTTAAAACCCAGCCAACTATGACAAGCTGGAGAGGTGGGGACGGTGCAGAGGGGAGGAAGCATCCTTGCAGCTATTCCAGTCCTAACAAGCACTGCAGTCAGGTGGTCATGGCACGGGACACCAAGGGCACGTTGGCTGCCAAGCTTACCCCTGCAAGGTGCGTTGTTCTCCGACGTCCAACGGCATCAGTGGAAGCATAAAGTTTTGCTCGTTCTCCTGAATTCCTGCAGCTCAGGGCCTTGTAGGACAGAGGACTGAGGGGGCTGCAAGATGCTGAACGGGGACAAACGGGGATAACTACGGTGTTGGTTGGTTTTGTTATTTATTAGTTTTAATTACAGAGTAGCATCGGAGAATTGACAGAGGAAAGCCAGCAGGAACAGAAACGACCGAGAAAGACAGAAAAGAAAGAAGATATTAATACACAGAGAAATGACTAAGTATCAAGTCAGAACCATCATTTGACACATTAGCTTGGCTTTTACATACAGTAAGGAGGCAAGTTCAATAAGTGCTCATGCACTTTTCCATTTGTAAACTAATACTTTCTTTTTAAAAAATTAAGAAATATGCCATGATACTGAGTAGTAGATAGTATTTTCCCGTTAATTTTTTGTACAACTGATGGCTCTGAAAAAGCAGTAGAAACAACGGGTGCTCTTACAGATTAGCTTAGTAGACACATTGAAATGAGTTTCAATTACATTCAGAATAGAAAGCAATCAAACAAAATCAGAATGCCTATGAAGTGCATTGGAAGTAAAGAAAAATTAAAGGAGACATACACACAAAGATCAAAACCCATTAACAATACAAACCAGTTTCAACTAGGAAATCAATGAAATTGCTGTCTCCAATTTGCAGCAAGTGATTTTTTTTTAATTCTTCTTTTTAGGAATATTTTAGCCCATTATATTTTTAATACTTCCAGAATAACAGCTTACTAAAATACATTCTCAACAGCAAACTATTTTATGCGTTAAAAAAAAGCAGACTGACAACAACAAATCAGCTTGGAAATTAGTTTTTGAATAACCAGGATGGCAGCTTGCGTTGGTCTGCACAAGCAAAAAGACTATTACCAAAAGATCTGACAAGAGCAGGTATCAGATATACAGTGCTCTGATTTTATCTTCAAAGAGAACTTTAACTGCAAAACATATAATGGGAAACTTCTTGCAGCAAAGTGTTCTTGGACTTTCTCTTGATTTAACTGAAGGAGAAGACTGGGAAAAACTACATTATTACTTCAAAGTTTTATTTTTCTGCTCCTGTTTGGCTCTTCTGGCTATTTAATTGAGTCTATGCACAATTACTATCCAGCATGCCACTTGAGGAAAAAATAAGGGCTCTGCATACTATCTTTCCTATTCCTTTTTTTTTTTAACCATGTCAAAGAAATTTACATCCTCTATTTCATTAATGCAAAGCCAAACCAATCAAAACCAAACCAATATTTCTTGCCTGTATATCCCTCTGTGAGCACACTTGAAAAAATGCAGTTCCACATACAGTTAATTCTTCTAGTCTTACAAAAGTACAGCTGCTGTTACAGGAAGAGCTCATAGTCTTAACAGTACTAATGCTGCAAATTCTCCTGCACCAAGAGATTAACATTATGAATAAAGAGTCTCATGTAAGCATTACAGCAATGGCACTAATGCTTGCCTTATAGTTCATAGGGATTTATGTTTAATGAGGAATTATGAGTAACTCAAAACCAAGCAAGAAACAAGAAAACAGGGATTTTTGTTTGCGGTTTTATTTTGGTTGAGAACATCTAAACCAGATAGGAGGCAGTGGCATCTTATAATTTATGTGGCTCCTGCCCTGTGATTCAATTCCTCTTCTGCATGCTGATTATCTGAAGTTACCACCAAGGAAGACAACACGAGTATTAAAAGAGAAACAGCTCATTTTCATTTGTGAAGTTGCCAAACAATGCTTTAGGCAGCACTTCCAATGATTCATATACTAACAGGATTACATCTATTCAGAGGAGCTTTTTGAAAGCTATTTAGTTTCGAATGATTTATTAAAAAAAAGATCCAGATGTATTCTTATGCTGGATGTCCATAGTACCTCACTTAAAATTTAAGGACCTGAGTCCATATTTAACTGAGTTTGGATTTTTTACATTGCAATTTAATTTTACAGCCAAAGGGCAGGATAATTTTCTAGGGAATAATGGCAGGCTGGGATGAGTGGAGTGCTCAGACTACAGCTGTGAGCCATTGCCATCACTCGATCATTAATCTCCAGAAAGCATTATGTATGAAGGGGCTGAAGTTATTGCTCCTAGAGAATAATACCTGGAAAACAATGAGCAGATGGATCATTCTTCTGGTGGTATAGTTCCAGTTAGCATAGGGAAGGCATTTCAGGGAAGTGCCTTAGACTGAACTGACAAATCAGTCTTTCCTGCTTTTTGTAGCCTTTCTCAAGATTCCACTCAGTTTAGAGTTGGTTGTGCGGTATAAACAAGAGCAGTCACAAAAAGCTTCATGCTTGCTCCAGGAAGGTAACCACTTACATGCAGCCTTCTCAACTATTCCCTAATGAAGAGCTGAATTTCCAATATCCTTCTTGGTAGGTGACATTAAGTACTAATTTTATGAGTGATTGTTTTTGAAGACTAAAAAAGAATTGTGTGTTTCTTAATTCTACTATTTGTAGAATACCATCCACATTTTTGCTCCTACAGCACCACCCCTGTGGAAATGTAACACAGCCTAATTAGTTATAAGAGTTCTTAAGTGAAAGCTTCTTTAAAAGTAATCTTAGCAGATCTCTGTTCCTTCTTACCTTCTATGTTCTTTAATTAGAATAAAAATCCTGTCCACATCAGACAAGAAAGACTTGCCTCAACTTATAATAATATATTGCTGCACGTGCTGAGGGTGTAATGGTAAAGTTCCTAGTGAATGATTACAAAACATTCTATTATAAAACATCCTATGATAAAAGAAGAGGTAGCTGTCACCTGCCTAAAATACATGATAAGCAAGTATGCCCTGGTAGTATTTGGAATACAGTTTTGCCTGGACCTTCAATTACCATCTAGCGATATCATCACATTTCCGCACATTAATTTTCCCTCAGTGAGTACCATCAGGGAGCTGTTCTGGGGTTGGCAGACAACTTTACAATTATTATAACCCCACTGAACCTGCATATTTAACTTCACAGGTATTAAATGCACAGTAGCCAGGGCCTGTCTTTATAAAAGTCTAACATTCTCCATGCGGGAAGTGCTCTGGTAGGGGCTGAAACTTCTTTGCAGCAAGCAGCTCACAGCTTTAGCAGCAGATGTGCTAAATCAGCTCTTTCCAACTAGGTGTGCATTTCCTTAAACAGCCATGGCCAGCGTGATGTTGCCTGCATGTTTTGTATGTTATGTTTTTTATTCATTTATTGCATTGACGAAGAGGCACAAGTAAGAAAGAGTTAGTAGGAGAAAGAGAAAGAGGCATAGCAAACAACAGTACAGGGAAGCTTTCATGCTGTCATGCTCACTAACCGCGGACGTTCAAGTTCATTCTGAGATGCTACCATACACCCATAATTAGATCAGTGACTTTACAACATTCGGGAGGGAATCTGGAAAAATAAGTGTCTGAGACATGAAGCCTCTGCTGTTACAGGATTACCTGCATCTCCAGACAATGCAGCTGTGCTTTTACTCCGAGCCAGGAATGAGTGTGTGGGCGTCAGGAGCCTGCTAACGATGCTGCTCTCCCATGGACTGAGCTGAAGACGGCGAGCTGAACGTGCACCATACAAGCAAGATGTTAGATCAAACACTTCACAGATAACCACATGCTGCAGAGTGTTAGTACTCTGTCCTCACTACTGCATACCATGAAAATCTTGAAACTGTCCACAGTAGTTCAGTGTATTGCATTTTATTACTACTCCTTTTTATCAGAAGAATTCCTATAGAAATTCAGATATGTACAACTGAACATTTAATTCATGTTACAGCCTGTGGCATTATGGCAAATTGTTACCAAATGAGTACGGATACTCTGCACATCTGCCACATTCCACGTTAGGAATGACAGGATAATTTCCCTATGCCACTCCTAAATATAGACTTCAACAGAGATGTTTGTCTCAAAGGCTTCCTATGCTAAAGATATATAGTCTTCCAGTTACACTTAAACACCTTCCAAAGTTTGCCAGCCTACCTAGAAAAACCCAAGAAGGCTGCTCACTGCTATACAGAGAATTGTGTCAATGAGGTTTTACCAAAGCATTGCAAAAGGACAGTGTGCCCCAACTGCAGATACCAAGCTTGGCAGCTGCAGTTGTCTCAGTAATAGGTGAAGCCACAAAAAACAGTAAATATATTTGATCATTAATTCTCTGTCCACAGATCCTGCTAATGATCAGCTTCCATGTAGAACACTTTCTATGTGGTTGCTCTGTTTTGAAAATGCAATACATGTTGACCTGGCTGCAGTCACACTGCTACTTTGCTTTTCCCAGTGTTGTCTAGCTTTTCAATATAATCCTTTTAACTTGTAAAGTTTCTTTATTTTTTTTTTAATACTAATTAAAAATTTATCATGGCAAAGCATTAACCAGAAGAATCCTGTAAGTTATTTTCTGTATTGAATTGGGTATTTCTTTGATAATACAATGCAACAAATGGTTTCATAATGACTATCACAAGCCAAAACATTCAACTAGTTCCCAAAGTACTTCATTGCACTAAGCTTACACTATAGCAGTAATCTTGATATTGCAAGCAAAAGCAGGTCTTTTTACACCTCAGCATTCAATTACCTTAGTTTAGTGTTTGCAGCAACAAAACTGCAGCCTGAATTTTTGAGGCTCAATCTCTATAACATTCATTCAAGTGACTGGCTGAACCAAACTTGACATTCATTTACATTTTTAAAGGAAGAAATTCATCACTTTTTATAGACATAAACTCTGAATCTGTCTTTAATCTACTCCTCGCTGAGCCCCATGAAAATAGAGGCTGATCTAATCTCCTCCTATGAAAATATAATTGCTTAATCTGCCCTCAGTGCTGTTTTGTGCTTCTCAAATTGCTCCCTTAAATTCCAGTAATGCAATAAGGGGCATTACTATAGAAATATAGGACTCTCAAACACAGCAGGCTCTTTTCCTAACTGTCCTTTTACACAATGTACTATTGCCAGAGCTTTTTGTGATTAATGGTTCCATTCTGCAATGGTAGAGATCATACAGACACACAAAATACCCTACAGAGACCCCCATTACAGCACACACATTATCATTAAGCTTGCATTTTAACAATGAAGAAATCACAGAGCTACCGTTAAACTGGATGCAGTAATGGCAAAGTCTTTGCTTGCGCTCATCTCCAGGCCCCATGCTCAGTATGATCACTGTTTAAAGCTACTGTTGCATGACAACAGATTCTTTTTTGTGGTCTCAGGCTTTAGTAGGTGAGGCTCACCTACTAAGGTGAGTATGATTGTGGATGAGTACATCTACAATCTATAGTACTCTTCTACTGTAGTTTAACATAAAGATCACACACCTTCAGAAAGCAATCCTTGATATTTTAGGCCAGTAAACCAGTACTATATACACTAGCCATTTCTTGGCATTTATCTTTACATGATAAGTGAATGTTACCATGTAAATACATCCCTGTAGGCCAGCAGCAGGCCTTATGTCACTATATAAACTTATATAAACTCCCAGAGATGAAATTATCTCAAGAGGACATAGCTAAGTGACTGATGATTTAGAACACCAATGTCTCACCTGCCATGTCTCACATATATCATAATCCTTGCCCTAAAGATGAGTATGGTTTAATTATCTTTGGCCCTAACTCAGGGGAGATTGTATCCACATCCTCTATTGGAAGCAATCCTGTGTCCACAGCATCCAACTGAAGCACTCAGGCAGTGTTTGGGAGTGAGCTAGGTGATATGCACAGTAGTGAACTAAAACCAAAAACTTTCTTCTCCATATAAGCAGTAGGCCTGCTTCAGAGATATCAAAATAGTTTTAGCCAGGACCTTGGAGTGAAGTCACCCTGATTCTCTACAATGGGTTTAGATCAGAGTTTGTTCAGATGCACCTTGGCTTTGCAGGCCAGGGTTTTCACATAATGAATTTTCCAAATGCACGGCTACATGAAAGCATCACACCTCACACATTCAATGCATATTTTAACAGATTAGCACCACCAATCACCTAGAATGGACAAACTTTCCCCCCCGGGGTTCCAACTACAAGAGTATTATACCTAAATGCATTGAACAGCTTCAGTTTGGTGTCCAAACCACACTGGAGCAAAACTGAATACCAAACAAAGAACACCCCAAAATAATACCAACTTTAAGACAATGAGGTCAAGGGTTGATTTTCTTGCTCCTTTTGTTTTTAATGCCTCGGGGTGATGTTTTCAAGATTTAGTCTTTCAAACCATCTGACAGACAAGGGGAAGCAGTATTTTTTGTTCTCATGATGTTTCATGAGAGATGTTTCATTTTGTTCTCATGATGTTTCTATTTCATAGAATTATAGAATGGTTTCGGTTGGAAGGGATCCGAAGGATCATCTGGTTTCAACCTTCCTCTCGTGGGCAGGGACACCTTCCATTAGACCAGGTTGCTCAAAGCCCTATCTAGCTAGACCTTGGGCATCCACAAGTTCTATGGGCAACCTTTTCCACCCGCCTCCACCAATCTATCTCACCAGCCTTAGAGTGAAGATTTTCATCCTAATATCCAATCTAAACCTTTCATTTTGAAGCAATTAGCTCCTGGTCCTATTACTACATGTCCTTGTAAGAAGTCCTTCTCCAGCTCTCTTGGAGGACCCTTTTAAAGTAAAGTCTCCCTGAAGCCTTCTATTCTCCAACCTGAACAAGCCCAAGTCTCTCAGCTTTTATTGCTCCATTTTCACACAGGAAGCACATTTCTGATAGGCTTGCTGGTACAAGGAAGTACCCTTACCCCCAGCCACAAGCAGATTAAAGGTCTTTATAACCTAACATCAAATTAAAAAATACACAAAGTTGCAGGGTGCTGGCAAAAGTAAATTGGTTACAATCACCTGTATTTGTCTTCAGGATATACAACCTGAATACTGGAAAGTTGTCTTAGCAGCAGCAGAATAATTAGCAAGTAAGCAAACAGCAGCATTTGATTAGCTGTAGGAACAGATGGGAGGCAGGGATTTAACAGGCCTTCTGATGAGCACCATGAAGGAGACTCTCATTGATAAATGTGGTGTTTGCTTATACACATATACAATATGGTGAGGAGTACACAGGGGGAAACTGCTCTTTCTACAGGAAACAATACTGGAGCCCCTGAATGTCTTCAATAATGGTTGCAGAAAATGGTGGTGCAGTGATTGTGACAATCATCTGCTTGAAAGAAAAATCACTGCAGAGAAGGGGAGGAAAACAACTAGGGTGCAAGTTTTGCAAAACTTCAAGTATGTAACTCATACCTCATGAAAAGTAGTATCCCCTTGCTAAGCTCTCCTTAAAGAGCACAACTGCCAAAATCTATTTGTCAACAGCAGTTTTCTCCAGTTGAATATGTGTTCATGTTGTGTTACAGTTTCAACTATTCACTAACTACAGTAACATAAAAGCACAATGACAAGCATGTTCCAGCTGCCCAACTGTACAGCTGTGATAAAGAGCTATACAGCAATACAATGCTTGAAATGGCATCAACCAGTCTTTTAGCCAATTAGTTAATGAAATTTTTTGTCTTTTGCTGCACCAAAACAAAAAAAAAAAAATTGTCCTTCAAATGATAAAAAGGTGCTGCACAACAGATGACAAGTTCTTGTTGACAGCTAGCTATAAGCCACTTAGTAGGTAAGCTTATCATCCTTATCTCCAGCTCACTGTTTTGCAGGTAGGAGTCTGTATCACAGACAAAGTGCGATTGGGTGCCCTCTGGAAGGTGAAGTGGGGAGCAGGCAGTCACAGCCTTCCTTTAAGCACCTGCCTTAAGAGGTTGAGGCTACTGGGGAGACTAGTAGCACTTCTCCAGATAGAGAACTAGATTTAGCTATCTGACTTTACATGAGAAAAAGCATTTATAGCATTTGGATTTATTTTCTGTTTTGTAGTCTGAAAAAGTCACAAGAGACTCCTAAAGGGTTCTGTGCTGTTTTAGCAAAAATGCCAACTAAAACAAGGCCTCAACATTTTGACATATGGCCATCACTTCCATATTCCTTTTTTCCCCCTACCATGAGACTGCCTAGTATATTCTGTTTAAGTTCTCCTGAACTTGAAATAGATGGCAGAAGCTAAAACACTGTGTTACAATCCATAAGAGACTATCCTTCATACTTAATGCCTGCTGCTGTTCACCTGCCCACTTCACCAAGACCCTTCCTCAAAAAAAGCATCTGGCAAAGAACATCAACCATTTGAAAAAATATACATACCTGAAAAGCTAATAAAGTTAAAACTGACTGGAGTTCAACATTTAGAGCAAGAAATTACTGGTGCTTAGGAATAAATTATTTCCTAATACTGTATTTTTCACAAGTTACCAGACTGTACAACTAGGTTTGCCCACTAAGATGAACATGGCTCATCAAATCAATCAGATACACATGTTCACTCAAACTTGGAACTTAGTTAAGACACACAAATAATGACATCAACCAGACAATGCAACTAAAAGTCCATTTAAATTTTTTTAAAATAACTTTATGGATTGAAATGAGACAGAACTCAGTAGAGGACCAAAAAATCCCTACCAAGTACTTTACTGTAAAGCTCTTTGCACAAGTTACACAGAAGACATTCTTTTATAAAACTTTTAAGCTCAATGCTTCAATCTCATAAATCCTCAGAACAGCAGCAGCAATTCAGCTATGTTAATTTTTAAAAGCTTGATGGTTTGCCTTTTTTCAGACTTGTAAACACCAAAAATGTACACTGAAATGAAGCAATCTTTGAGAAACAACTGGACACAAAAAGTCAATAAACAGACAATATGAAAAACACCCATACCTCTTCCATAAAAATAACCAAAATGGTAATAAAATCAGAAAACGTAATAAAGTAACTGCTTGAAAGCTTCATGCAACATGTTCTTAGACATTCAAGAGCTATTACCGAAAAAGAAAGGAAAACAAAATAATGACAAAATGGTCTAATGCAAATAAAAGGTCACACATGATTGCATGCACTATGGAGTGATGTGTTCTTTCAATAGTTGTACCTCATTTACTAAAAACCTGACAGAAGCACTGCTTTTATCATTTGCTAAAGTAGGATTTGTTTAAGTAAGTTCTCTTTGTTTTAAAAAACTAGAATTATTTGTTCTCACAGGAAAAAATGTTCAACCATTTACTTGTTACATTTGAAGTCTTTCCACTATCACTTATATGAAGTACAGAAAATGACTTCAGAAGCTTGTTTTATGTGCAAAGTAATACATCAGTATAGAACATTCTTTCTTGCTGCTCTTTTAATGCTTTTTTCTTCAAAACTGTACCTCTGTCTGGAGAATTTAGTAATGTTGCAGATGAGGAGGAGAGCCGCTTGTTTATGACTGGATCAACATGTTTCGAAAGGTTCATTGTTGAAACAGACCGCCTGTCTCGATCTAAAACAAATGGAGATAATGCTAATTGACAGCCCACATGCAATAGTGCAAGTTCCTAGCTAACTAGTGGGAGGAGGAAAACAGGACTAGGTCACTCCTGCTCTACCACAAGAACTTCCAAAATAGAATGGATTTCTCAGCAGACGTTGTACAGGTGACTCAAAGACTGGGCACAACACAATTTAAGCTTCAAATGTGTAAAATATTCTGTTCATTATCACTCAATGGGTTGCAATCTAAAGACTTTCAATATTGTCAGAAAATTTTTGCTCACAACTTACAATAGAAAGATTCATGGAAGGACCAAGATACTTGGAAACACAAAGTTATTCACTAAAAAAACACCCTGCCACCTGAATAAAAGGTGACAGGGCACTGTTACTAGGCAGATGGTCAATATTGTGACAATGCCATGCTGAAAGATTACGGGAAGCCTAGTGCACAAAGGAAGTGAGGGTAAGCACCAAAGAAATTCAAGGATTTAGTTTAAAATCCCACAGTTATGTATAAGTGCTAAACCATCCACAAGAGTTACTTTCAGAGTGCTGAAAATCCAGCTCAGCACACACCTTAGCAGATATAAAAAAATCAGCCTCTGTGGAAAGTACTTGTAATGCACCTATTTGGCATACATAACATGAAAAACTTGTAATTTGATTTCAGTTTCTCTATATTTTAGAGCAATATTACATCATTCGCACAACTGCTGCAGTCAGCATCTGCATCCTGCTGAGGGGGTGATGGTTACTTCAAGAATAGAGACTCCACACACTTTGTGCACATGTGTACCACAGGAAGTTTGCTGTGTCCCTTCTTTTATCTCTCTCAAAAAACACCCCAAACAAAAAGAGCTCCAAGCTCCGTGCTACACATTCCCCATTACACATTTTCATCTGCAAATCTGACATGCAAAAGATGCTTTGAGCATCAATTCTGCTTTTGCTTACATTTTAGCATGTACTGAACCTCAGCACGACTCAGCAAAGCACTCAACCATGCTGAAATGCAATGAGGCTTGAGCATATGCCTAACTGCTCTGCTGATTCATAGTCTGTGTGTGCAAAAATGTGTCCCTACACTGTTTGCAAAGCAGATACAAACTCAGGACAATGACAGCATTAAGGATGCTGCTGCTGAAATATTATTTGCCACTGTTTGTTTATGACAAGTGTATTAAGATTGTATTTACCTGTTCTGTCCCAACAGATTAAACTATATTCACTGTGTACAAAAAAATTCATCAAAATAGAGTCTATGAAAAATACCTTAATTCCCTCCAGATCTATGAACTATATAGGATCCACTATAACTTGCTGGACTGAAGAAAGATTCCCCCTACTCCACGTGATTATTTGCCACCTTTAATATTAGAATGACTTGGTGAGGGCATAGAACTGACAGACTGGATACTGGGAGGGGAATAAAATTCAGAAATGGGCTTTAAAAAGGAGAAAGCTGAATATTATAACTAAGAAAAAGACCTCTGCAGGCTGTCAAGATTACCCCATAGATCAATTTGGGATTAACTGGAGAATGCCCTGTGCAAGTCACTACTGGACACACGATGTTCAGGGTTCCTGAGAACAGGAATATTTGTGGGAATGGGATGGGGATCTTGATCTTGTGTATAATCTGCCACTGAGAAACTACACAGTGTATCAGTACAGCCATAAAGCTTCTACATTTGGTAGAAAGGATGTACTGCATAAACTGGCTTTCTGAAGATGACAAATGACAATAATGAAAATCACCTCTGTTGTTAGGCATGACAACATTTCTCGTGTCAGTGAACCTTATTTAAATGAATGACATTCAGCATAAGGATTTGCATACTACTGTTGGCAAGATGAATCCTATAAATGTAGAATAGGCCAAATGCAATTCATTGCCTGGAAAATTGCTGCTTTCTTTATCTAAAAAAAAAAACAACAAAAAAGAAACCCAAAAAAAGGAATTAAAATACCCATGAGCAACGAAACAGCCAAGGCAGCTGGTTATGTATCTGCGTTCATGTGCAAAATTGTAAATCCTACGTGCAGTATGCCAAAAGGGTTTGAGAAAAGAACAAAACATTCAAATTTGATCTCCTTGAATTCCAGCAGATAGAATATTATGCTTCATTTCAGTGAATTGTGCCAAATCTTTAGAGTCAGCCAGCAATAACTCTCCACCAGAAAAATAAATAATAATGAAAAATCTGGTACTAACAACAGTTCTAATCTATCAGCATGGTGTTAAGCATGCATTGCAGCTACATGAGGGTGGTTTAGTTACTGATGATCTCACTTCCTGAGAACTAGCTACAGGTGAAGGAATAACAAACCACAGTATTATGTACCAGGTTTTCTAGCACCACCCAGAGATCTGAAGTGGTGCTCCAGGCCTGCTAAATCGAGAAAGGTGAATGATGATTCAAAATAATAACCTAGGGACAGAATGCAAGACAATGATTTTTCACAGAAAATAAAATTAAAAAATCAAATAAGTTATACAAAGTTAAGCAAAAAAGTAACCTTTTATGAAAAAATAACTGTTTATTGAAATAATATATGACAAAGATTTCAGAGCATTCTTTTCTCAACTTTTTTTCCTCCCCTGATGAGAGGTTAGACACATAGAAATTAGAATAGGAAGAAAAGAACTTAAAGGATCACTTCCTGTTAAAAGAAGTAAAGGAAAAGCTCTCTTTTGGGAGACTTGATTCATATTGAACAGGGCGTATACACATTAATCATCAGCAGATTAAGTTAGAGGATACTTGGGTGGAAAAGCATATAGATAAAATTCACTTAAACCTAATTTGCCAATCTTTAGGGGAAGAAAAGGGACTTCTATTTACCCAAATTTCAGTACACAGCACAGATGTCTTTATAAAGAACAACTTTCCTTCCTTGTGTCTACTTTAATCTCATATTTGGTCATTGGTATTTGGTCATTTCCACCAGACCTACTTTTAGAGGCACAAAGCCAGCATTTGCCACAGCAGCTCATATCACAAGACTGACACAGCACAAGCACACCCACATATACACACACGAACATCAGCAAAGCAGCAGGAGCGAGAAGCTGTAGCAAGGTAGCTACAGAATAAGCCAACTCCCAAAACAAGCTGTAACTTTTGTTCAGATTTCTTTCTCCTTGTTACCTTTTTGCTACACAAGAATGTCACAAACATGCCACTGCTAGCAATAATAGGACCAAGAGAAAAGAATTGAAACTAACATACACTGAAACATCCTTCCTTTCAGAAGAAGAAATGTAAATTCCAGTTGACTGGTGGGGAAGGGAAACTGGCAAACAAAGCAAGCCTCCCTCTTTACCTGTGTTATTAATGCGGTTGTGCAGTGCTCCTCCCCAGGACCACCTGTTTTGCCTTTGTTTTGGCTTCTGGCTTCTTTCAATTGTGCGACGTACAACAGCTTCATGTCGTTCCTTGAGTACAACAGGATAACACATTTGGACACTACTGGGCTCTTAACCTTATTTTCTTATCAAACCCTGAAACCCCCTCCATCACATGGACAAAACCAAGTAGACATCTTAGGTGTTTAAGCTTATGTGCTGCCTACTTAAGACACACAGACTTGAACAAAATTAAGCAGCAAGTAAGCCATAAATAAGTTAGAACGCTAAATGAAATTTTGAAAAGGTAGGATCTGTTTAAATGGCCCTGCCACTACACAAACATGCCCTAGTGTTACTGTCCATCTACTAAATACCAGAAGAGTGGGAGAGATAGGAAACACAACACCCACAAGGACGAGGTGGCTTACATAGGATCACACTGCCCATACTTCCCAGTTTAACTGGGAGACAAATCAGCCAAGAGCATATTTCAATGCACTCTCATTTCTGAAAAGGTTTTCTTAGGACAACTTATATTTAACTACCCTTAAACTGAATGGCTAAGAATTAACAGATACCAAACAAACTTGATCCAAATTGTTTTTCTGCATGAGTTTGCACAGTGACATGCACAGTAATCCACACATGCTCAACTTCACTGCATTTGATTCATAACACAAGCAGTACCTGTGCAAGTAAGGCTTAAAATCCTTCCATACACTCTGTCATACTGACCATGGCTAATGTTGCATTCTCTACATCAGCTCTTAGAGAAAAAGGCTGACAGTACTGTATCTTAGGGCAAGAGAAGTTGAAAAGCTGTTTCATGGCATTTGTTCTTACCTTCTCTTCTTCTAGTTTCTGCCTTCGCTTTTCCTCTACGGCCGCTCGCCTTCTCTCTTCCTTTAGTCTCTGCTCTTCTAGCTTCTTTCTACGTTCCTCGAGGTGCTTTTCATAATGTTGCCGTGCTCTCTCTTCTCTTTCTAGCCAGACAGATTCTCTTGCAGCTGTGAAAAAAAATGAGAAATAAAAGTATTAACTTGCTTTATGTAATGAAGTCTTTAATACATTTCGAATAACCAAGGTAAATGGAAAGCCTTTTGAACTCTCTTTCTTCAGACATAGATAATATCCTTATCTCTCCTCATGCATTAAAATGTACCCTGGTCACACACTGATTTTATCTAATCTCAATTTACTTATTATGAATTACCAACAGTTATTTGAGCAGACAGTTTCTTCACAGAAGAAAGGATTTTTTGCCAGCTTAAAATGCCTAAATACTGAAGTCAGATGCATGTGAACAAACTTCTGTTACATAAACCATGCTAATTCTCTGTAATATTTCACTGAAAAAAAGACAATAAAAAGAGAAGGTGAAACCATCATAACTTTCATCTTTATTGATCAATACAGATCTCTTATGGTAGAAGTGGCTGGGATAACAATTCTAGCACCTGGACCAAAAGAAGGAAGGAAGTCACCCACCAAAGAAGTCTAAAGGTAAACATTAATCTGTCACATAATTCAACTTACACACAGCTTCAAACAACATGTTTCAGAAGAGCTAATCAAGAAGCCCTACATAGGTCCAATTTTTCTCCCTATCAGAGTCCAAATTTTCATGAATTTTGTAGAATGCAGGCTCAGACTGCAGTTCACGTGAAACCATTGATGTAGGATACTCTGGATCTCTCCCCACTGGAGCCTTGAAAGCTTCGGGACCCAGAGTGGAACTAGATTGTTCCCTTATGCAGCATCATATGTTTGCAGTCTAAGTCAGTGCTACCGTCACATAGGAAATGGTCTAGACTCTTACAGAATCCTTTCTCCACAGTGGTACAAAAATTAATTTAAAAAAACCCAAAATCCAACCAAAGCAAACCAACCTACCACAAAAAAAAACCCAAACCCAGTGCATACATCCTGTTACCTAGACCCTGAACACACTAAGTAACCCAAACAATGTAGCTGTTCAAAACTGGAACTCAATCAAACCCTTTTGCAGAAGATTTGAAAAATCCATTATCTTTGAAGGAGCTAACAGCATCTAAGAAGCATAATTACATATATCTCATGAAAATCCAGCTTGCTGTAGCATGTCAGCTTTTAATGAGTAGTCACTTATGTACAGACTCTATTGATCATATCAAGACGAGCTGCAGCTGTGAGCCACAAGACTTCCATGGATCCTGTGATGAGCTGGCTCTTTTGTGCCTGGAATAAGCTTACAATGGCAACCCAGCACAAAAAAGCTCTTTGGTGGTCTACTGAAAATTAATAAATTATGAAAAGAAAAAAACCAACAAAACCTCAAGAGCTTTCTTAACTGATGTCACTGGAATATTAATTTGCCTATAAAAGACACATTATTTGAGATCATTTGTTCTTGCTTTTATTAATGTAAATAGCTAAACTTTCCTGAGACCCTGTTCATGGTGATTTCCATAGGATTCAGTCTATCATGTTGTTTAGAAAAAGTAATGAAAATAGGACATTTGAACTTTTAAGACTAAATTCAAGAAGAGAGAAGCTAAAAAGATATCTATGTACATTCTTAGTTCTGATACAACAATCGGAATGCTGGACCTCTGGACAGAACATGTTATCGTCAGCCTCCTGCTTCTCTGAGAATGGGTGATAAAAATCACACTTTTGTGATACAGCAAGACAGCTCAATAACAGAAACAAGCATTAGTGAGGGATTAACCCAGGCAACTGGACATGTTTGGCTGGAATAACGTTTAACAAAAATAATAGAATTGATTCAAAACAAATAAAAAGCTACATCTTTCCACCTTTAGGCTACAGGCAAAAGGCAGCAGAAAATATGTGCCCACCTGCTAACATGACGAAGTTACTAATTTTATGCTTGGACCAAGTATTTAACAAGTACATGAAAGTACGATTTATGATATATCTGTTTGCTGAAACAAGTGTAATATCTATTTTCATTAATTTAACTTTTTTCACAGATAGAGATATAATCTTAACTACTTTTATTTGCTTTCAATTTTCAATTCCTGCATTTTATCTTATTAGAGAATCAAAGGAGAACATCTGCTTTATTTACACTTCTTCCTGCATGCACTACTGACATTCTTCTATGAACTTAAGGGCTCAGTTTTTGTCACCTATAAGGTAGGAATATACAGTGACATAAGTTAGTGCCCTTAGATATAAAAGGATATCTTCAGGAAAAATAAGAAGTTTAGAATATTTTTCTTTCATTCTTAGGTCCCTATTTATGAATTCTCAGAAACATTTCCCTGCCACCCCAAACAGAAACAAAAAAATTGTCTTGTAGAGTAAAAAGCTTACTCTTTAGACCTCTGCTCTAGCATTAAAAAATATTTTAAAAAATATATTAAGGTCTATTCTGGATACACAGGCGTGCTTCTAGAAGCACAGCATCAAATGCCTTGCTGATAGAAAGAATCAGCAGATTAGCCTACAGGAAACTGAAGATATCTCTAAAAGGTCTCATCAGCCTGAAAGAGCAGCCAATCTGAGGACGTGGCAGGGAAGAATACCAACTTCTATGATGGTGTCTCCAGAAACTGTGCCAAGAGCTCTGCCTGGTGATGAGCCAACAAAGAACTCCACTGGGAGTATGGTCCAACAAAAACCCATTTTCTCAGGCCTGAGCATTAACAGGTTCATGATCCTTCTCTCCCTTGTAATACCTCACATTGTATGACAATGAGAAAGATTCATTCAAGGCAAGTCTGGTCACCATTCAGATAGCACCTCCTTGCTGAAGCTTAAATTCCATTGGAACAATTACATTAAAGCTGGAAAGTACAAACAAAAATCACAGCCGGATCCATTTTCTATTCCATCCCTTAGTACAATCAATACATTTGAACACAGTCATGTGATACAAGGACACAAAATTAGAGCATAAAAACAGGATTTAGAAATTGAGCCCTAGACATGCTGTTGAATACCTTCTGCTTGTTTGCAAACTAGAATGCTGGATTAGATTACAAAGCAACATAATTAAGGCTGTGTTTCTGACACTTCTCAATTGAATAACAGCGAGAGAAAACAGAAAGAGACACTCAAATATTAAGAGACACATAAGACTTGAAACCAATTAATTTTACACTGGAATTAACTAATGTAATGGGGAAGATATTAGCTACAAACCTCGCATATTTTCTTGGAAATAATTTTGTAGTTTCTTTCGCCAACCACACATACTAGAACTATTCTTTGCAGGGATTTTAGGCAGTGAGGGAAGGAGGAGCATGCACTAAGTGTCAAAGCCTTTATTTTCTGTTTATCTCAGTGAAGCAAAGAATGTGCCTCCAGATTCTCTTTTTGTTTTGGTTTACTGCCTATACAAAGGCAGATCAGTCACCACGCTTTCTCAGTCTGCCTTTCCAATCCACCTCAGTTGGACAGCTCACCTGAGCCAAAATCCTACAGTCTTTGTCATGCTTTCCAGCCTCTATCTTTTCTAACTTTACAGCACTGACCTCAGCAAGAGCTTTCTCCTCTGACTGCTCTTTCACCTTTGCTCACTGCCAGCTCTGCACTGAGGCTGTGATTGCCCCCTTGCTGCATTAGCAGTAAAATGGATCAGTGGTGCTTTAACCATACCTAAAAATGGGGACATTACACAGAAGTGGCTGACTGAACAAATTAAAAGGTGAACTTTAGAGCTGTAATTAAAGGTGAAGTTAATGTGAGATTCTCTAAGCCAACCTTTCCCCAGTAACCACACTCCAAGGGACATTTACCACTTAAGTTTTTAAACTAGTCTTCCTTAAAAATTTGTTTTCTTGTCTTATAAACCCTTTTGACATTCAAATTCTCCAAGGAGATCCCAAAATTATTCATATGCTAGGGTCAATGATTCCCAGTTTCTGTGGGGCTTCTTTCTGTTGGATAAAGTTCTGCCCCCAAATGCCAGGGAAGAAAACAGGCCAGAAGGAATTTACTCACAGAAAAAAAAAAAATTGTAATTTTTATTAATGTAATTATTATCCCAGTGATCACTTTCTGTGATGTTTAAAATACTACTTTATTGTTAATGCATTGTACATATTAAGAATTTAATGAATTTAGCAAACTTGAAACTCAGACATATTCTAAGAACTAAGATTAATCACTCTTTAAGGAAGTGTGCTAAGTCAAAAAGCAGTATTACCATCTTTTGTTCCCAACACCAGAAACTAAATGAACCATGTGTCCTTGTCAGGATCATAATTCTGATCAAAAAAAGATCAGTCTTCAAGCAGGATTAGCATAGATAAAACATGCACAGAAGTGAGACTCAAAAAAGTGAGAGTCAGTTTTCTCAAGAATCAGGGACCAAGATACCACTAAGTAATAACAAGAAAATTCTTCCTCTTTGCAAGGCCACTAACTAAGGTTACCAGAATGAAACCCATTTTAAAATCCCGGTTATTTTCCCTGTTGAAAAACACATTTTGATTTTTCTTTCCAGTTAGAGAGGACCAGGTCTGTGCTTTCCAGTTAGGGACGAACCAGAAACTAACTGGCATGGAACAACTTTCACCTCTGTTATTAAACTTCTACCCTTCAAAATGGTGACAGCACTTAATCTGCACATGCAGAAAAGCCCATGGACCTTCCCTGCCAATTCCCAAACCTCGTCTGGGAATCAGCAAGCAGAATCAGCTAGTTGGCTGGAGCCAACACCCTGCCAGGATCCATCAAAACAGCTTTATAGGAAGAACAATTAAGTTTTAGCATCAGGGAATGCTCTTCAACACTGTTGGCAGTACAGATACAATCAGTATGGCAGATAAGGGTAAAATCCACATGACAAAAAAGCAGCAGTTTTCAGCAATGTTTTCCAACTTGAGCAAGCCATCTACCATGGCTACCTTCATAAAAAGTCAGTTCCAACATGTTTGTCTCAATACTCAATGCCAGAACACAGCTGCTCAGCCTGACACATATAAGTGCCAAGCTGGAGCCAGAGTGTGATAGCTCCCTTTGCTCTGACCTCCAAGAACAGAGCCATTTGACCTACCACTGCCTCTCTTGGGGTTTCCATTTTGCACAATTCAAGAGGCTTAGTCTCACATAGAGAGATCTGATATCTTTATTTTAAAGGACAGATGTTAACTTTTATGCACAGGTGCTATGGGAAAGAGCACAAAAGCACAAAAATGAAAATCATGGTTACTAAAGAGCAAGTGACAACTCTGGAAGCATTACTTAGAAAATCAAGACCACTCTAATAATCCTTTAAGGCCTGAATGTGATATCAGCAAAACACACATTACCCAATGGTCAGGAGATTAAAAAGATTGCAGCAGAAAACCCTCCATGAAATTGTGACAATTTTAGTCATGCAAAAGGAACTGCACAGAAAAAAGTCAAAGAATTAATATTTTAGAAGTGTTGGGATGGTATTTCAAAAGCAATGCCTTTCCTACAGTGAAGGAACTAAAACAATCACTTCTTCTCGATTGTGTGATTTGCTGATTGTGTCCCTGTCTATCTTCTATGTTACCTAAAGAAGAGTCCAAAACAAAACACAAATGTACTAAAGGTGAAAGGGGCATTTTTTGTAGAAGCTTCTTTAATCTTTTCAATTAGGTGGCTCAACATGATCCTCAAGAAACAGCATATACTGACAGTCCCAACACAAATATGTGTGATATATATGTGTATATATATATTCATACAACAAAAATGACAGCATTTCCTACTCTCTAAGCACTCATTAAAAACAAGACTTAGACACCCAAGTGTGCTAAGTAATCTATGACTGCTAAAATACTATTCCCAGCTGCAAGCAAATCCTCAGGAGCTCAGAACACATGCCAATCCACCAAAGGAAAGCCAAGTTATTACAGCACAGTGGAACATGAAAAAAATTAGAACTTGAGAGTAAAAAAGGGGGAGGAAATGGTCTTAAATCAACTATTCTTTAATATCAGAATATTGCCCAATAAATAAACATAATCCTTATTAAACTGGCACTCCACATGCTCTTAACAGAAGGGTCAACAACTCAATTTTCCTGACCTCCAGGAGTTCAAGTTGCTGAAAGTACAAAACAAAATTACTACCAGCTCTACACCTAGATAATTGAACCCTGTCCTTTCCTTTTTTTAGAGCAAAGAATAATTTTATTTGAAGTAGGACTGAAATTCTCAACTTCTGTATAAAAATAAGTCTTTGCTAAACCTGACAGACCCCCTGAATCAAAAGGAAAGGAATTAAGTTTAAATCCAACCTAATTCGATTGAAAAAAATTAAAATTCCTTCCTTCAGTCGTTGCATGGCTGATGTCCCAGTATTAACAAAATCCAACTCTAATTTTTAGCAAGACACATTTATGTAACAATATTATACGACTTAATGTTTAAGAGAGACAGCTTAGGAATTTCTTTGCTGTGGTTCACATGACATGAGTGACTGATTATCTAGGATCTGCACTAAATGCACTAAAACAAAAGAAGAAAATAAAGTTACATGCTGTTGTAAAAATCATTGCTCTGCTGTGCTGGAACACAAATCTCAAGAGACAGCTCCTAAATCATAGCAGACAAATATACAGATGAAAGTACAATGTGACTTTCAATTTTCTTGTTAGTTCAAAATAATTCTCCAAGCAGCAACCCACAGTACACTCATACATCACAGGGACGTGCAAAACTCTCCCATGTGGAAATGAAGGATTCCACATTAACTTACAAAAACTCCTGATGTTGCTTTGATGTTGCTTTTAAAATATGTCACACAAAATAACACATTTCTCAACAGAAGTCATGTCCCTCTGGTAATAAATACTCATTTATCAATAGCTAGAAAAATCAGAGTTGAGTTAAATTCAAGGAAAGTATCTATCTTTCTCTTGTATTTGACTAAAGCATTGTTATTATACAAGGATAAAACCTGAGAAAAAAAGAAATTCAAGACATGGAACCATCACCTGTGAATAATTAACTAAAATGGGCCAGTAACACCCATTTTCTCTGAAACCTAAAGAAACTAAGCCTACACATACCATCAACCTCAACTCGAGGAGCAGCTTTTCAGGGATTATCAAATATCCTGTCATGTTACCCCTTGAGCAAGCCAAAACTAAAGCTTTCCTTTTCCTCTTCAAAACAATCCTAGTGATTCATGCATGGCTACTGCAATGTTATAAGGTGCTGTAAAGAAGGAAGGATATAAATGCTATCAAGACCTAGGTGACAATTAATGATGGTTCTTCAGGTTAGAAGAAGCAGCATAATTCTGGCTGGAGTTACAATATAGTTCAATAAACTTTCAGAAGTTAGAAATGGGAAATAAAGAACTTCTGTTTCTCAAGCCCTTAGAACAATTTAGCATTGAAAGAAATCAGAGTAAAGATATAAAAAAGAGGAAATGTATTTCCCAGCCTCCCAATTACCACAGAACTCTGTGGCAGCCAAACACATGAACCTTGTCCAGAAAGCCACCAGTTTGGCTTCACATAATTCTTAATTCTCTCACCACCATACTCAGTACACTGCCCATCAGTAGTCACTTGTTAGGCAGCCTTCACAATTCACTCAAACTGTGTTATACTTATGCAGGCATAGGTGACATAAGATATTGAGCACACCTGTTTGACACCTACTAAAGGTTTGACCTGAAAAAAGTACCCAAGTCTACATTAAAAAATTCAAACCATACATTGGCAACATATTCTGCAATTTTATTTTATGGTATTCAGCATTTTAATCTTAATTGGTAAAATATTCTAAAACTTCAAAATTCCATTTACATCAGCTAAGCTCCCTTGCATTATTTCAGAATTAAACCTACTTTTCATTCACATTCATAGAACAGGTGAGAGATACAGCACTGATGAACTAAAAGATTTACTTTAAAGATATGGTAACATATCTGAGATGACACTATT